>SJXQ01013204.1:114294-147910 GCA_006408695.1 Aepyceros melampus
GAGAGTTGGACTGTGAAGAAGGCTGAGCGCCGAAGAATTGATGCTTTTGAACTGTGGTGTTGGAGAAGACTCTTGAGAGTCCCTTGGACTGCAAGGAGATCCAACCAGTCCATTCTGAAGGAGATCAACCCTGGGATTTCTTTGGAAGGAATGATGCTAAAACTGAAGCTCCAGTACTTTGGGCACCTTATGCGAAGAGTTGACTCATTGGAAAAGACTCTGATGCTGGGAGGGATTGGGGGCAGGAGGAGAAAGGGACGACCGAGGATGAGATGGCTGGATGGCATCACGGACTCAATGGACGTGAGTCTGAGTGAACTCCGGGAGTTGGTGATGGACAGGGAGGCCTGGCGTGCTGCGATTCATGGGGTCGCAAAGAGTCGGACACGACTGCGCGACTGAACTGAACTGAATCAGCTGATTCATAGAAAAATTCAGTCAATTACTGTAATCTTTAAAAAAATCTGTCTTAAAATTTTAATTTTCACTGTAAACATAAAACATGGCATCATTTATCAATCTTTTGATGTAGAAGAATTTTCTCTTTTCCTAAGTAGGGACCTCTTCTGTGTCATTCTTCTTGAATCTTCCTCCTTCTCTTACTCCAAACTATATACTAGTTGCCAGAGGTCCTAAAACTTGGGAATAATTGTTAAATCCTGTCCCTCAACAAAACTCCAAAATATATAATAAGTCAACTGTTTCTCAACAATTCATCTCTACTGCTTTACTGTAAAAAGGATGAGCCTACTAATTAGTTGGATTCCTGGCTTTCACCTTTGCCCCCTTTTCTCTACTCAGCAGCCAACATGATTCTTTAAAAGGAGATCAGATTTATCCACTCTGCTCAGATGTTCCAATGGTCTTCACTTCATACAGAAAAAAACCAAACTTAATTCCTTACCATGTTGTGCTAAACTGCATATGATCAGGACCTCCAGTCCTCTGACCTCCCCTGCTCCTCCTCTCACAGCTCCCCCTGCTTCCTACTCACACAGCCTCTCCTGGGTTCCGAAACTGGCCCAACAAGCCCTCAGCTCAGGCCCTTAACACTTGAAGGAAGCTCTGCCCTTGCAGAGCCACATAACAATGCAATGTTCCCTTCATCCTTTGAGTGTTTGCACACATACCATTTTAGCAGGTCTTCATGGGACACTAGAACAGTACTCTCTTATCTCCATGCCCTGATTCATACATCATCTCCAGATATAAACTGAGGGATTCATTCTCTGTCCACCCCACTTAAGCATTATGAGGGCAAGAATTTCAACTCCAATCAAAATGTTTTGTTTTATACTGTATTGGTGTTTTTCTTTCTGGCTTACTTCACTCTGTATAATCGGCTCGTGTCATCCACCTCATTAGAACTGATTCAAATGTATTCTTTTTAATAGCTGAGTAATACTCCATTGTGTATATGTACCACAGCTTTCTTATCCATTCATCTGCTGATGGACATCTAGGTTGCTTCCATGTCCTGGCTATTATAAACAGTGCCGCAATGAACATTGGGGTACACGTGTCTCTTTCAATTCTGGTTTCCTCGGTGTGTATGCCCAGCAGTGGGATTGCTGGATCATAAGGCAGTTCTATTTGCAAACCTGTACACAAGACAGCAAAAGAGACACAGATGTATAGAACGGCCTTTTGGACTCTGTGGGAGAGGGAGAGGGTGGGATGAGTTGGCAGAGTGGCAGTGTAACATGTATGATGTCATAAGTGAAACGAATCGCCAGTCTAGGTTTGATGCAGGATGCAGGATGCTTGGGAATGATACACGGGGACAATCCAGAGAGAGGGTGTGGGGCGGGAGGGGGGAGGTGGGGGTCGGGATTGGGAGTTCATGTACACTCGTGGCTGATTCATGTCAATGTATAGCAAAACGAATACAGTATTGTAAAGCAAAACAAACTAAAAAATAAAAATCAATTAAAAAAATTAAAAAAAATGTTTTGTTTTTAAATAAACAAAATTCTGAACGAATGAACAATGATTGTATATTTCTAATGTTAGTTTTCTGAAAGTAAGAACTTGAAAGCACACATGGCGGATTCATGTTGATGTATGGCAAAACCAATACAATATTGTAAAGTAAAAAAAAAAAAGAACTTGAAAGCAGTAGTAAAGTGATCAGACAGGTAGTTGTTCTGTAGATTTTTGTCACTCCCTCGCAATTTTTTGACTTCTTAAGTTAACAATGCAAATAGAGGAAAACAATAGAATGGGAAAGACTAGAGATCTCTTCATGAAAATTGGAGATAGCAAGGGAATATTTTATGCAGAGATAGGCACAATAAAGGACAGAAATGGCAAGGACCTAACAGAAGCACAAGGGATTAAGAAGCACAAGGGATTAAGAAGCACAAGGGAGTAAGAACAAACAGAACTATTAAAAAAAAAAAGGTCTTAATGAACCAGATAATCATGATAGTGTGGTCACTCACCTAGAGCCAGACATCTTGGAGTGTGAAGTCAGGTGGGCCTTAGGAAGCATTACTACAAACAAAGCTAGTGAAGGTAATGGAATTCCGGCTGAACTATTTAAAAGCCTAAAATATGATGCTGTTAAAGTGCTGCACTCAACATGCTAGCAAATTTGGAAAATGCAACAGTGAACAGAGGACTGGAAAATTTTTCATTCCATTCCCGAAGAAGGGCAAAACCAAAGAATATTCAGAGTAATGCATAATTGTGCTCATTTCACAGGCTAGCAATGTTATGCTCAAAATCCTTCAAGTTAGGCTTCAACAGAGAAATTCCAGATGTACAAGCTGGAAAAGGCAGAGGGACCAGAGATTAAGTTGCTTCCACTGAATCATAGTTAAAGCAAGGGAATTGCAGAAAAACATCTACTTCTGCTTCATTGACTATGCTAAACCTTTGAATGTGTGGGTCACAACAAGCTGTGGAAAATTCTTAAAGAGGTGGGAATACCAGACCACCTGACCTGGCTCCCGAGAGATCTGTATGCAGGTCAAGAAGCAACAGTTAGAACCAGACATGGAACAACGGACTGGTGCCAAATTGAGAAAGGAGTATGTCAGGGCTGTATATTGTTATCCTGCTTATTTAACTTCGTGCAGAGTACATCATGCAAAATGCTAGGCTGAATAGATCACAAGATGGAATCAAGATTGCTGGGAAAAATATCAACAACCTCAGATATGCAGATGATACCACCTTAGTGGCAGAAAGCTAAGAACTAAACAGCCTCTTCATGAAGATGAAAGAAGAGAGTGAAAAAGCTGGCTTAAAACTCAATATTCAAAAAATTAAGATCATGGCATCTGATCCCATCACTTCATGGCAAATAGATGGGGGAAAAGTGGAAACAGTGACAGATTTTATTTTCTTCGCTCCAAAATCACTGCAGGTGATGATTGCAGCCATGAAATTAAAAGACGCTTGCTCCTTCAAAGAAAGGCTATAAAACCCAGACAGTGTATTAAAAGGCAGAGACATCACCTTGCTGACAAAAGGTCCATATAGTCAAAGCTATAGTTTTTCCAGTAGTCATGTATGGATGTGAGAGTTGGACCATAAATAAGTCTGAGCACCAAAGAATTGATGCTTTTAAATTGTGGTGCTTAGAGAAGACTCTTGAGAGTCCCTTGGACAGCAAGAAGATCCAACTAGTCAACCCTAAAGGAAATCAACCCTGAATATTCATTAGAAGGACTGATGCTGAAGTTGCAAGTTCTAACACTTCGGCCACATGATGTGAAGAGCTGACTCAATGGAAAAGACTAATGCTGGGAAAGACTGAAGGCAAAAGAAGGGAGTGACAGAGGATGACATGGTTAGATGGCATCACTGACTCAATGGACACGCTGCTGCTGCTACTGCAAAGTTGCTTCAGTCGTGTCCAACTCTGTGCGACCCCATAGACGGCAGCCCACCAGGCTCCCCCATCTCTGGGATTCTCCAGGCAAGCACACTGGAGTGGGTTGCCATTTCCTTCTCCAATGTATGAAAGTGAAAAGTGAAAGTGAATTTGTTCAGTCGTTTCCGACTCTTAGCGACCCCATGGACTACAGCCTACCAGGCTCCTCTGTCCATGGGATTTTCCAGGCAAGAGTACTGGAGTGGGTTGCCATTGCTTCTCCACAATGGACATGAGTTTAAGCTAACTCAGGGAGATGGTGAAGGACAGGGAAGCCTGTAGTGCATGGGGTTGCAAAGAGTCGCACGTGACTTAGCAATTGAACAATCATTTTATTTAGGTGTAGAATTACTCAGAAGCTTCTGAGTAATTTATTAGTTTCACACTTTTATATATCCTTTTAATTATTTTTTTTCTAATAGCTCTTTTCTATAATTTTGGTTAGAAGATTGAGAATGTGCTTAGTAAGCTAATAAAACAACTAACAAACATACTAAATCATTTCTTTTTTTAAACTTTTTCTCATTTTCACTTTTGGACTGTTGTTTCATACTGATGATTTAAATTTTCCTCTAATGTACTCAGTTAAAAGGTAATAAATTTTATCTTTTTCCCATAACATTTATTTTTAAAGGCAAGAAATCAAAACACATTTAGAAGTATAAATTTCAAGCTTAAAATTAAATATTCATTTGAAAAATGTATATTTTATTGTATAGGAATAATTTGAGTCCCCTTAAATATAGAAAAAACAAAATAAAACTTTTAGATAGACTATACTTAAATTTATTTTTTGAATTAGCACCTGAGCATTAATGGAATATAGAAAGTTTCAGTTTGTGCAAAAACTTGTTAAATCATTTTCTTTTTTCCAAATGTATAAATGGCTTAGGGAAGCCAACTTCATTAGACAGTGTGCTCTTAGGTTTTAAGGTTTTATTGATCCACTGCAAGCTACCTATTCTACTAAAATTTAACAAGAAAATATTATTATGAGAGAACTGATGCACGTAGAGTAATAAAGATTACAAAGTGAAAACATCAACAAAATGAAAAGGCAGCCTACTGAATGGAAGAAAGTATTTGCAAATCATGTCTTATAAAGAGTTAATATCCAAAATATATGGGCACTTACTAGGTACTGCTGTGGAAAAGAATTCACCTGTCAATGCATGAGATGCAGGAAACGCAGGTTCGATCCATGGGTTAGGAAGAGCCCCTGGAGTAGGAAATGGCAGCCACTCCAGTATTCTTGCCTGGAAAATTCCATGGACAGAGGAGCCTGGCAGGCTGCAGTTCATGGGGTCACGAAGAGTTGGACATGGCTGAGCGACTAAGCATGAGCATGATGCAAACTATATAAAGAAATCATACTTTACAGAAAAAAACCACCACCACCAACACAACAATTTGATTAAAAAATAGGTAGAAGATCTGAACAGACATTGTTTCCAAAGAAGACATCGAAATGGACAACAGGTACATGAAAAGATGTTCAAGATCATTAATTATTAAGGAAATGTAAATCAAAACCACAATGAGTTCATACCTCATAACTCATTCACGTCAGAATGACTATTGAAAAAAAAAAAAGAAGAAGAAATGATCAGTGTTGGTTGGGATGTGGAGAAAATGGAACCTTTGTGCCACTACACATGGAACGTAAATTGGTGCAGCTTGTATGGAAAACAGTATGGAGGTTCCTCAGACATTACAAATAGACCTACCATATGCTACAGCAATTTTGCTTCTGTATATTTATCTGAAGAAACTGAAAACACCAACTCAAAAAGATATAGGCATCTCATTTTCACTGCCTCATTATTTACAAATCAATGATAGGGAAAAAATCCAAGTGTCCACCTAAGGATAAATGAATAAAGAAAATGTAGTATCTATATAAACAATGTAATACCATTCAGCCATAGAAAAGAGTGCATTGGTTGGCAATTCTCTGGTGGTTCAGATGATAAACAGTCTGCCTGCAATGTGGGAGACCCCAGTTTGATCCTTGGGATGGGAAGATCCCCTGGAGAAGGAAATGGCAACCCATTCCAATATTTCTGCCTGGAGAATCCCGTGGACAGAGGACCGTTGCAGGCTACAGTCCATAGGGTGGCAAAGAGTTGGACACAACTGAGTGACTTCACTTTCACTTTCATAGAAAAGAATGAAATCTAGCCATTTGTAACAACATGAAGAACTCTTCAGGGAATTATGCTAACTTATACATACAAAGAACAGATTGTTGAAGGGCAAAAGAGTAAAGGCATTCATTTATTCAAAACAAATTAACTTTCAGTTATAAAATAAATAAGTCATGGCAATGTAATGTACAGCATGATGACTAGAGTTAGTAACACTGCATTGCATATTTGAAAGTTGCTAAGAGAGTAATCTTAAAAGTTCTTATCACAAGAAAAAAATTCTGTAACTATGCATGGTGATGGATGTTAACTAGATTAAGATAAGTTTTGCAATATACACAAATAGCAAATAATTATTTTTTACACCTAAAATTAATGTTTATGTCAAGTATGCCTCAATAAAAAATGGACTGCAAAAGTTATTCTGAGAAATTTCAAGAACAAATCAAGCTTTAATGTTGAACAACCTTTATCTTTCAAATCTAAGAGAGAAAACATTACTTCCTGTTTTGGCATATACATGTCTTCGCCAACATGCTAAAATGTTTCTTTCCCCAATTCCCACTTCCAGCATTCCTCCCTTTGCTACCAATTTTCTATGTAATTTGGTAGAGGTCTGATGCCTGATGAAGAAACCATAATGCCTTTTGACTTTCTTTTAGAAAAACACTCCTTACCCCATGTACAATAAGAACTAGAAAGTATAATCTAAACACAGATGGCCTCTTCATATGAGATTTCTCCATCTCCCTTTTCAGACCAAAAGACACTTTGAAATGATGAAAACGCAACTGGCAAAAAAGAAGTATAATTCTTATGTCATGAATGTTCAGTCAACCAGTTCATTCTAATAGTGTCTCTGAAAAGAGGAAAATGGTCTTTTTTGAACCCCCTACAAGGATGGACTCCTGAGAAAAAGAGCAGCAACCTTTGACTACCCACTCTTCAACTCTTGGGCAGCACTCATTCATGATGTTTCAGAGTACAAACCATCTTCCAAAATGCAACAGTGCAAACCTTGAACAATCTATTTGGGAAGTCAGGATCTCAGGAAGGCAGAGGCAGAGCTCTTGCAGAGCCTTCCTTTGGAAAGGAATGTCATGCTTTATTTTTACAAACACATCTTTTTCCTTGTAGTGAAACCTTCTGAAGGGGAATGTGATTTTATTTCCAGCCAAGCCTCTGATTCAACTTCTAGGTCTCACACTCACACTGAAGCAATCTTCTCTGTCAGCTAGCTCAATATTCTTTCCCAAAGTTGTTACAGGTAAGGCTTGAATTTTCCTTTTGAACTCTATAATTCTTAAACTATCATCTGGATGGTTTCCTAGCAGTAGCTTGGATTTGTCTGATCCATCTCTTTAGATTCTTATTTCTCCACTTGCTAAACTGTTTTTTCACTATGGCCCTGTGCATTGGTATCATCACTTGTTTGATCAGTTCATTTTCCCCTGAATAATATCAATAATAATTTAGACTGAAAAAAAGCAAAATTAGCTTGCTACTTTTAAACTCAACTCCTTAGATCCTGTACATAAATAAATCTACACTATTATTTTGAGGAATCATGCTGTGGGAGATTGAGTTCAACTCCTACTGAGTATGTTCAATCTTTGTATTGCTTCTCTGTGTCATAGACGTTTGGAAATGGAAAAAAAAAAAAAAGAATGATTTGAAATAGTTTCATTTGAACTTCAGTTCAGTTCAGTTCAGTCACTCAGTCGTGTCTGACTCTTTGCGACCCCATGAATCGCAGCATGCCACGCCTCCCTGTCCATCACCAACTCCTGGAGTTCACTCAGACTCAAGCCCATCGAGTCAGTGATGCCATTCAGCCATCTCATGCTCTGTCGTCCCCTTCTCCTCCTGCCCCCAATCCCTTCCAGCATCAGAGTCTTTTCCAATGTGTCAACTCTTCACATGAGGTGGCCAAAGTACTGGGGTTTCAGCTTTAACATCATTTCTTCCTAAGAAATCCCAGGGCTGATCTCCTTCAGAATGGACTGACTGGATCTCTCCACCACCACAGTTCAAAAGCATCAATTCTTCGGCGCTCAGCCTTCTTCACAATCCCACACTTGAACTTAGGAAGTGTAAATCACTCAAAATCCTACCCTTTGTGGCACAGTAACAGCCAAGTCTCTGAAGGATTATGAAAAAGGGTGGGAATTTCTCGACATTAGGGGAGGCGTCTGCACTTGAGGAAGAAAAACCATGTTTATTCCTAACTACCCTATGAGAGGTCCTGTGTAGCCCCAAGATGGCTTAGGTACACTGTAGTTTGTCCAGAAATTGTCCTATTGCTCTTACGCCACAAGTACAGGCCAGGGCAGGGATTTCCATCTTCAATTCCAACCCCACAAAGACATAATAAACACGTCATGCTAACAGCACAGATAGCTGTTTCTTTGGCTTAAGAATTTGTGCATTACTGTGGTTTGTGAGTTTATCAACCTGAGTTTTTATGTAACAAAAACATATTAACTAATTTGATATTGTTTGTTTAATTTTCATATTCGAATATAGCTATGGTTAAAATAATATTTGGTAGAGAGTATAAGTAAGGTAAATTATACTTTTACTTGATCTCTTCCTAAAAGGGAAGCCCTAGGGTGTACATGTACATGTGTTTTCAGGATGTAAGAAAGAGAAGTAAAATGACAGAATGGTTGCTCTAAGCAACTGATTTTATATTTGTGTGAAAGTAAACTGAAGGGAATTATGAAATTCCTTTTCCAGGAGATCTTTCATAGTATCCTGGGTCGCATCTGCTGAGATCTTTATGACAAATTCTGCCTACAGGCAGGGTAATGGATTTTGAAGATCTTTCATGGAATTGTACACCCCCAGGAGTATATGAAATTGAGTTCAGAAGTTGAAAGAAACCAGGATTCAAAAAGTCTATTCTCTTTAAGTAAGTTATGCCTCTGACATTGGATTTTGGTTTCTTCATCTGCAAAGCTATTGGTGCTAGAACAGATCAGTGACTTTTAACATTTTTTGTTGTATAATACAACCCTGTGTGTATGTGTGTGGGAGGTGGTTATGGATTTTCTGAAGGCTGTCCATTTATTCTCTGGGGTCCATGGATCTTATGTTAAATTCTAGAATTAATGATTTCTGAGGTACCATAGAGAATTTTGATTTCTATATTTTAAAGGCTTTGAGAGTATTAAAAATAATAGGAGACATCTGTTCTTAGAATGTGACAATGTTGTGTGGAAGACAGTGAACACATATAGAAAAGACCTAGTTAAGCTTCCACGTTGGTGGGCATATCATGGGAGAGAATACACACTGCACACCAGAGAACACAGAGAATAGAGAAACAGAGTCAGAAAGAGGAAAGCAATGCAAGTAGATTCAAGTCAAGAAAAAATTCTGTTTCTGGTAGAGGTAAGGGAGAACAGGAAAGTGAACAGTCACAAACTCAGAAGCACCATGAGAAATATCAGGCACATTTTCTTTCTTCTGTAACTTAAGTGTGTGGAACCTTCTTTTTAATGCCATCTAGTTTAAAAAAGGATTGAAGTTAAAACAGAAGGAAGAACACGAGACCCTATAACACTCAAAGACTCAGACAGACAGGAAGGAGGACAGGCACTGGTCAGGGACTTACATGTCAGGGGATCGCCATCTTGGAAACCAGGCTATCATGACTTTTGGTCCGTTCACCGTTTTCTCTAGTCTTCTGCTTAGCTGTCTTCTCCAGCCAGATGCCCATGAGCTCCTTCTACAGGATGGCCTGAAAGACCAAGGCCTCCACTCGGGCCAAGCTCTGTACCTGGGTCATCTCCTCCTTTGGCACCTTGAGTTTCTCTTTTGGGGTCTTCAGCACTTGATACCTTTTCAGTTCATACAGTGAAATTCTCTACACTTGTCTTCAGCAAGTCTCATGCGTGCACTAGCCTTTGATCACCGCATTCTATTTCTCAAACAGCTTGAAGAGGTCAGAGAAAGATTCCCTCGTGGAGTTCAGGCCTCTTTCAGGACCTTCTGCCTCTCAGCTTTGCTGAGTTTTCTCACTGCCTGGTGCATGATTCGCTCGAACCCCGCCATGATCTTCCCCACCTCCAGGTCCTCCACGCAGCGAAGGACCTGAATAGCCAGTTGGGATTCCAAGGAGGTCAAGTCCCAGCCCCTGGACTGCAGGCGGGCCTTGTAAGGAAGACGCCTCTGGGTCTCGCGAGAGGTGGGTTTCACGCCAGCCTGGTGATTTCTCCTGGCTGCCGTCAGGAGTGGTTGAGCTGGAGGGATAACGATCGTTTCCTCAGGTTAATTCTTAAACGAAGGAGTCACGAACTGCTCCAGAAAGTCCAGGTTGGCCGGTACCGGGCCCTCGACTGGGTCTTGGAGGTGCTCCTGGGTCAAGCGGGGCATGTCAGATATGGCTGTGGTGAGGGCAGGCGCAGCCCACGCACGGCTTGCCTGCCACCCCCGTGATGCAGAACGTGGTCTTACCACAGAGTCGTGTCTGTCCACTGAGGCCGAGCCAGAGCCACTGCCTCGCAGGTGGGTCTCTGGGGCCACAGGCCCAGTGCTTCGTTCCTCCGCCATGGCAAGGCTGCCCGCTTTGAGGGCCCGGCTGCTCCGCCACCTTCGAATGGGTTGTTTGGGTCATCCAGCATATCCCAGTACAGTTTGTCAGACCCCGGAAAAGGGTCCTGGAACTCTCATCCGCCTCCTGGGGTCTTTTCTGGCCTCGCCTCCTGGCGTTGGGTCTCCTTCTCTGCTGCCTTGGTCCCGGTGGCCTCAGCAGAGGAGTCAAATTCTGGGCTTATGGGTCCACTGCTTAAACCATCGGCCGGTTGGCCATTGGCCGCTTCTTGCTGAGGACTTGGGGACCTGGCCCCTCCAGGGTTCAGAGGGCGGGCGGGGGCTGTGTTCTCAGGACCGGAAGTGACCTGGGGCCGGCCAGGCACGTCTGCGGGGAGCTCTTCTCCACGAGGCACATTTTGATCGATAAGTGGGAAGTTCTTTCTTCTAAAGAAGAAAGAGAATGCGTTCTTGAATTTCCTTGAAGATCCGACTGATGAATTTAATTTAATTGCCTGACAGTAAAGTACAGCTGTTAGCTGCAAGGTAAATTGCAAGGAGGTGGTGATAGGAAATACTTTTGGGGAAAATTCTGTACAGGAAGGAAAAAAAATGAGGATAACATACTATGTAGAACCCTCCTTTAATGGTCAAGGGAAAAGGCAATAATGACATACCAAACAGTGATATGCCTGCAGAAATAGGAAAAAAAAAAAAAACAAAACCCCACAAACACCTGATCAAAGAATATTATTGCAAATAATAGGAGAAATATGATAATGCATAAGAGAAAAATGAAAAGATAAAAACTAAGGTAAGCCCAATAAACCCATAATTCACCATTGTGGCAAAAGCCTTGAAAGTGATGAGGACTTTAGGTCCAGTCTAGCCTCAGCTTTTAAAGTGCGTGTTTACTCATTAAGCCGTGTCCAATTCTGCGACTGTAACCTGCCAGGCTCTTCTGTTCATGGGATTTTTTTCAAGCAAGAACCTTGGAGTGATTCTTGGCCATTTCCTCCTGCAGGGGATATTCCCAGCAGAGAGATCAAACCGGCATCTCCTGTATCGCCTACAGTGCAGGCGGATTCTTAACCTGTTGAGCCATCTGGACGCCCTTTATAAAGTGGTGAGTTCTGGAGTGTTGATGTGTTAAGGGGCCAATCCGGTAGTGAACTCTTGAAACAACTGTCACAGAAGTGAGACATCTCTGATGCAAGGCAGATTAAAAAAATGTATGTCTATCAGAAAACTGATTTTTTTTTTTTAACTTTCTGAGTGTTCTGACATGTTCATTTAGAATTTATTTTAGAGTTAAAATTTTTGGTCTGTAAAACAGATATTGTTTTCCTAGAATTGAAGGCTGATCATTTAGTGAGCAACTAGTTCCTCCTGAACAGATAAACATACTCATTGCAAGAGGAATTCCTTCAATTTATAATGTTTTGTAAAATGAAAAAAAATAATAAGCTTTTTGTCTGTAATAAAAGCATTAAGGTACATAACAAGTTATTAGCAGAAAATTTACCAGTCCTTAAAGTGAGAGAGTTAACATTCCATATTGATTTTTTTTCCCACATCAATTGTGAACTGGACATATTCTGCCATATGATAGTTACGTCTAGTTTCTACTTGAATATAGTTTTGGAACCAAGTACACCCTTCAGGCAATAGTAATTCTATGCAAACCTTTATTGAAAATATCCACATAATTGAATGTGTAAAACAAAATAGCAGTGTCTTTCAAAAACCCTATTTCTCAGTGTCTTAAGGATAGTCTTTAGCACATTCTTGGAGGGGTAATGGTTGATAGAGAGACTGCATGGGATAAATATACTCCAATGGCTAGAATACCCTATCTCTTCTAGGTTTTTTTTTCCTCGCACTTTTCCAAAGAATTTTTGATATCACCATTCTTTGTAGTTAAGATCAATATTGAGTCCAGGTTTTATCAAAAACAGTCAGGCAAATAAACTGGAACCATTCAACTGCTTGAGTTTGCATATTGAATTCAGACTCTCAAGTAAATGCATATGTGTATTGATAACTCAGTTTGAGATTATGTTTTTCCCTATTTGGTTTAGTTTCCTGAGAATCTATTCCCATGTGCATCCTCCAGATTTTATATATATATATATGAAATTACAAAATCTGGCAGTTATTTTTGGATGTATAAACCCTCTGTTCTCAAGTTTCACTATGTAATTGACCCTCAAGGCATTCTGGAAACGATGGGCATGGATATTTTATGTTGGCCAGAGATGGTGGTGCGAGTTTCTGTGTAAATTTGGTACCAAATTTCAGTGGGGAGACCAGAATCCTAGAGTGTCAGAGGCTGACTAGTGGGGCAGAGACTTTAGTTACTGAGGTAAGGGGGGAAATGTATCTTGATAGGCTGTATGACTGGATGATAATACAAATCTCTGACCTTGAGAGATATTTGGTGATGATACCCCATCATCAGGTTTCTAAGTCCACAACAATAAGTAGCCTTCTAAAATCCAACTAACCTGTGTAAACACAAATATAGGCTTCTCTTCCCTTTTTCATATCTTTGCTTAAATGTTACCTTTTCTCTGAGACCATTCAGCCATCCTATTTCATGTGTGCATACCCTTACCCATATCTTTATATTCTTCAAAGTGCATGTTATGTCCATCTCCCTTAATATAACAGAGCTCTTGGAAACAGGGAAGTTGACTATTCCTGAGAATGAACATAAAGCAGGCCCAGTTTAGTGAGGTACTCTTTAAGGACACACAATTTAGGGGACACTAAAAAACTCAGTCATCAAGATAGAAAATATTTTAATGTAAAAAATCAAAAAAGCATCATTAATGCAAAATAACTCATGATGAATAAAGTATCTTACCTTAAACAAAGACAGGAGTCATAATATTACCACACTGAGCATATTAGAGAGTCGGACACGACTGAAGCGACTTAGCAGCAGCAGCAGAGCATATTAGAAACATAGGCAAAAGGGAAAAAACGTAAACACTGATCCAGTGGTGTGGACTTTTTACAGTTGAGTGTGAGTTGCTGCACCTTATCCCCATACCATTAAGAAAGAAGCAGTGTTTGGATAACATCTTTAGATTTTGGAGAAGACATATAACTCTTTTGGGTGAATTTCTCTGACTTGTTTACTGGATTGTTGCCAAAGCGACCAACTTTCAGTCAAGCTCCGCGTGAGAGAGGTTTTCCTACCTGGATCTAGCTGTTCATCTTTCTTATGGCTTGGGGAATTGGTATTACTATCATGTCTGTGGCAGAAAAGGATCTCCATGGAGTTGGCAACATACCCTGAGAGACCGTTAGATTTTGGAGCAAAGCCACTAATTTGTTCTCGAATAATTATTCTCTCTTTCTATCCGTGAATTTTGGCAGTGTGCATCTCTCAGTTTAGAGATGTAAATGTGGTCCACAGGCTTTCCCAGCCTTTTGTGCAGCTAGAATGTCTGCCTGTGAATGAGGATCTGTCAACCAGATATTCTTACCCAAGACTTTGATTTAGGATCAAATGACTGAAAGGTGTAGATGCCACATAGAGTTCATTTTGCTGTGGGAAGAGGGGAGCCTTTAATTTCCAGGGTCCATAGTAGTAGCTAAAGTTCTAATGACAGTACCAGGGTGTGCTCATTGATGGCAGTAGAGGCTGCCTCACTGAACAGTTCTGCACCGTGGTATTGTGTTTTGCATGGCCTCCAAACATAGTTATCTGGCCTTTCTAGAAGTTGTGTGAGCTATCCAATGCCTTTAATTTATTTCCAGATTAAATTGTTAAAAGATTGTTTCTGTTACGATTACAAGTTTTGGTTTATATACTAACGTATTAATCCTGCTAAATGATGAAAAAATTCCAGTTTTAACCTTTAGAAGTTTGGTCTATTAAGAGAAAATACATTTTTTCTTTAAATAATGCCTGGAAACTTAACTTATGCATTTCTTATTTTACTTCTTACTGTACATAGTGACTTGCACATGTAGTGTGAATTACATACACACTCCTGGCTGAAATAAACAACAGTTTGACTCAAATCATCAAATAAATCACCTATTTTATTATATCCTAGATTCTTAACTTACCATCCATTCTATATAAACAGATATGAAGTAGGGGTATTTGAGGAATATTAGAGTGGGTAGCCATCCTTATAGCACTGAGAAAGCAACCTGAGGCAGATGGATATGTATAAAATAAGAGAAATACATTTCCCTTGGAGAAACAGACTGTATTTTCAAGTGTGGTCTAGGATCTAGGGTACCTCCTGAAGCAATAACTGAAGCTCTGCAGAATTGAGCCTCTTTGAGACATTCACAGTCACCCCATGGTTCACTACAGTTCACTAGGTGTGAGAAAGATTTGCAGGCACCTGGGATGAATGAGGCCAAATGTCCCCGCTTAGTCACAGACACCCTTTCTTTCTCCCCATCTCACGGAGATCCCTGTGGGCTTTCTCTATGACTGAATCTGCCTGGCCTGGCTTTCCAAAGATTGTGTGATTTAAAGGGATAGATGCCAAGAAGAATAAAGGATGCTGGCAGGGATTTTGGAGGCAAAGGCAAGGTCTTCAATGATGAATGAATCTGTGTGTCTGCTGCCTCAGTGATGTACACATTTTGCAGTGAGAGAGGAAGTCGTTTGGGGTGTATCCTACAAACCTTAGTGAAGACAGACTGTTGATTTCTGTTTGTTCCTTTATATTCAGCTATAAGTTTCAATAGCAACACAACTTCAGAGGCTATAAAAACGGGTTAGTGAAGCTGATCAGGTGTCCAAGGGAAACAAAAGCACAAACTGGTCAATAGAGAGCTTCATGCAGCTTATACATGTATCTCTCCTTCCTGTTCTTTTCCAGGGGATGAAAAACCATCGTGCCATGTAACTAGTACCAGAGGTGAGTGTCTGTCTTTCCTCCCTGGACAAGAAGAAACTGAGGTTCTGTTAATGAAACAAATAATTTAACATACTTTGAGTTTTAGAGGAGTAGGATCTATCCCCCAACAAGAAAGATTTTTAGCCAGCAGTTTCAAGAGCAAACTGATAACTATGAGGATAAAACAAGTGGCACATTCACAGGTGTGGCAAGCAACCACGTAAATGCATGGTAATGCATCTTTTTAGAAATTCAACCCCTAAAGTAATAGGCCTGGAAGTGACTCTCACCTGCCTCAGGCACTAAAGGTATTTTCCTTCCACCTATAAATGGCCAACTTCAATCATCAGATTGCTTTTGGTGATGTTTGTGCAATCACCAGTCTGAGTCACCAACATGTCTTGAATGACATCAGGTCAACAGCATACAGGATAATCAGTGGAATTCATGGCTGGCATCAGAGCTGGGTGATCTCTTTCTGCATCCTCTTACCCTTGCCAAAGCAATCAAATTAGTTCTATTAACAGCTGCCAAATCAGCCAGCCTAGTAAACTCTGTGTCTTAGAAAGGAACTCTAGACATTCATATTGGTTCATATTGTTTTTCTCCCCTCTGTGTGATCTTGGGAACCTTGCCAAGGGGTCTGATGGCTGTCGTCTGATGATGCCATGTGAAGTCTTTAATAAGCTGACATTTCCTGTTGATGAGGTGCCATGTTTGAAGTCCAAACCAAACAGTGTTTAGGCTCTTTGGATCCCAGATTCTGTTTTTGTCTCTTTCTATTCTTCTCCTGACCAAGTTGTCAGCTCTGCCCACCCTGTGTTTCTTCATCTCACCTTTGTAGAGATGCAATACAAAGGTTAGATGGCAGTCACTGCCTTTCAGCAAGACTGAACCTACTGAAAGACCCTTGAGAGCAGACAGCCTGGGCCGTGTTGCTGGCTTTGTTATGAGACCCAGAGGGGAGCATTGGCTGGAAGTGCTTCCTGTAAGAGGCAGAGGCTGTTTTCTGAGAAGGCAAATGGAAGCCTGTCAGTTGGGTTAAAGGAGGAGGCAAAAAAACCTCTTTTCTTTCAAAGTTCTTGTGACTGCCAATTGAAACTTATGAGTAAAGAATCAAAATCCTGAAGTTAAGGAAGTAATAGTTGGGAGTAAGAAATTAAGAAAGAGTATTAAGAAAGAGTATTGCTAGCTCAACTGGCCTAAACTCTCATTTGCAGTGCCTCTTACTATATTACAGTCAATGGTAAATTGTATCCTCAGACCTAAAAATTCTCTAGAAGAATTTTAGAGTTTTATTTTGTTTCTTAAGAGTGTGAGTTAATTCGCACTGGTAAGACTGCTCACCATTAGGGTAGCAAGTGACACGTCCACATCTGGGCAGATATGACCTACACAGAGTCTTTGGCAGCCTAGTACACATGCCTCTAGGGTCAAGCTGTTGGGATCTTATGTGATGTTGAAATCACAGGATAATATTTTGCTCTGTATGTGGTAGGGGGTAGAATGAGGTGATATGTGAAGTGTAGGGAGAATCCAGGGTATCATTCCTTCCAAGATTTTAATGGTAACATACCTACTGTGTAACATCTTAAACAAGGTTTTATAATCCTAAAATAAATATACTATTTATAAGTTTCCCTCAACACTTTTCACCAAAGTACTCTTATAAATTTAGATGAGATCTTCTAATTATCTTATTTTCCCCTCTTTTTTTTAGTGCTTTTCCAAGTGTCAGGAAATATTTTTATTTTTATTGCAATGATAAGTTAGTATTTCTCTTGAGGTTGATCATTTTCCAAGAACTAATTGAAATTGACTTTTCCCTCTGTGTGGCTACATCAGGAAAACTTTTTGCTGAATGTAGCACCATTAACTGAAGGGCTCATGTGCTAATAATACCAGACAGTTTTCTCTAAATTTAAATTTATAGTCAACTCTCCTAGTTCTTTCTTTCTTTCTTTTTTTTCCTTTTGGTATTGGTTTTAATGGACTAGTAAGCCAAAATGCCCAGAAGAGTGAGACACAACTTAGAGACTAAACAACAACAAAAAGGATGCAAGCAAGTAACATAAACTAGTAACATAAGTTACATGAAAAAGACACTAAATATTCTGTATTGGTATTTGGTACCAGTAGGCAGGGGAAAATACAAGGGATTCATATATAAATAAATAAATAATTTTAACTTCAGAAAGATCTGTACATAAGAGAAAAACTCTAATCCCCAGAGGACAGAACTGACAAGAACAATACTGAAAATGACCCTTGGGAACAGATATCATGGAAAGGCCATAGACCTAGAAGAAACTTGAGAACATTGGCTCAGCAACAGAGTAGACCAGAAACAGAAAAATGAAGCCAAAGTTAGCCCCATAGATGAAAATAACCAGGATGTACCAGTAACTGAGCCTCAAATACTGCATGGAAATAGGACTTGTTGCTGGATCATGGATCCTGAATCTGATCATCTACAAAGATCTGAGTAAAGTGTGGCACGTGGGCACCAGGAGTGACAACTGAGCTGCAGAATTTTTGGTCAGTGAGCTATCATTCATTTTTATATTCTACTATATGATTGGGTAGAGAAATGAGGCAGATATATTTTTATTGCTTCTTTGATCTTATAACCAATTTAATATGTTAATTATATTTTTAATTAAAAATGAAGAACAACAGAAAGAAGGAAATTACCCATATCTATATTTCATTTACATCTCACAAGTATTTGAAACTCATCATGGCCTACACTGAACTAACTGTCATCATCTACTCTACAAAATACAGTCCCTACTCTTACTGATCCTGCTGTTTAATTACCCAAACCAGATACTCGCCATTAATTCATAATTTCTCTTTTTCCTTACTCAACAACAACTTGCATTAATTTAATTATCTAAGTTTTTCTGGAATTATTTTTTTCTCCCCATCATCCTGCAACTGCTTTAGTTTGTGGGCATATTATTCTCACATAAATGATTGCCAGAGTCTCTCATTGATCTATCTATAGTAAGTCTCCTTCTTCTAAATCCATTCCAGTCAATGTCGCTGGGTTTTGTAAAGAAAATGTTTACAAATGATGCAGTGTACAAGGGCTCAATTTCTAAAATATGCAAACAACTTATTCAGCTTGGTATTAAAAAACCCAGAAAACCCAAATAACTCAATCAAAAAAGTGGGCAGAAGACCTAAATAGACATTTTTCTAAAGAAAACATACAGATGGCTAACAGGTACATGAAATGATGCTCAATGTTGCTAATTATTTATACACTAATAATGAGAAAGTAGAAAAAGAAATTAAGGAATCAATTCCATTCACCATGGCAACGAAAAGAATAAAATACTTAGGAATATATCTACCTAAAGAAACTAAAGACCTATATATAGAAAACTATAAAACATTGGTGAAAGAAATCAAAGAGGACACTAATAGATGGAGAAATATATCATGTTCATGGATCGGAAGAATCAATATAGTGAAAATGAGTATACTACCCAAAGTAATCTACAGATTCAATGCAATCCCTATCAAGCTACCAGCAGTATTTTTCACAGAGCTAGAACAAATAATTTCACAATTTGTATGGAAATACAAAAAACTTCGAATAGCCAAAGCTATCTTGAGAAAGAAGAGTGGAACTGGAGGAATCAACCTGCCTGACTTCAGGCTCTACTACAAAGCCACAGTCATCAAGACAGTATGGTACTGGCACAAAGACAGAAATATAGATCAATGGAACAAAATAGAAAGCCCAGAGATAAATCCACACACCTATGGACACCTTATCTTCGACAAAGGAGGCAAGAATATACAATGGATCAAAGACAATCTCTTTAACAAGTGGTGCTAGGAAAACTTGTCAACCACTTGTAAAAGAATGAAACTAGAACACTCTCTAACACCATACACAAAAATAAACTCAAAATGGATTAAAGATCTAAATGTAAGACAAGAAACTATAAAACTCCTAGAGGAGAATATAGGAAAACACTCTCCAACATAAAAGACAAAGGAGGCAAGAATATACAATGGAGAAAAGACAATCTCTTTAACAAGTGGTGCTGGGAAAACTGGTCAGCCACTTGCAAAAGAATGAAGCTAGATCACTTTCTAACACCACGCATAAAAATAAACTCAAAATGGATTAAAGACCTAAATGTACGACCAGAAACTATAAAACTCCTAGAGGAGAACATAGGCAAAACACTCCCCAACATAAATCACAGCAGGATCCTCTATGATACACCTCCTAGAATACTGGAAATAAAAGCAAAAATAAACAAATGGGATATAATTAAAATTAAAAGCTTCTGCACAGCAGAGGAAACTATAAGCAAAATGAAAACACAGCCTTCTGAATGGGAGGAAATAATAGCAAATGAAGCAACTGACCAACAACTAACCTCAAAAATATACAAGCAACTTATGCAGCTCAATTCCAGAAAAACAACAACCCAATCAACAAATGGGCCAAAGAACTAAATAGACATTTCTCCAAAGAAGGCAAACGCATGGCTAACAAACACATGAAAAGATGCTCAACATCACTCATTATCAGAGAAATGCAAATCAAGACCACAATGAGATACCATTTCACACCAGTCAGAATGGCTGCGATCCAAAAGTCAACAAGCAATAAATGCTGGAGAGGGTGTGGAGAAAAGGGAACCCTCTTACACTGTTGGTGGGAAGGCGAACTAGTACAGCCACTATGGAGAACAGTGTGGAGATTCCTCTAAAAATTGCAGATAGAACTGTCATATGACTCAGCAATCCCACTGCTGGCCATACACACTGAGTAAACCAGAATTGAAAGAGACACATGTACCCCAATGTTCATTGCAGCACTGTTTATAATAGCCAGGACATAGAAACAACCTAGATGTCCATCAGCAGATGAATGGATAAGAAAGCTGTGGTACATATACACAATGGAGTGTTACTCAGCCATTAAAAAGAATACATTTGATGTCTTTTCATTATGTATAGTTTTTTTTTTTTTTAGCATTGAGCCAACTTGATAAAAAAGAAAGCAAATTTTGTTTACTTAAAATATACCCATCTAGAGAGGCATTGCAAATACACACAGACTTCTAACTCCTCCGAGCTTTTAATTTCAAGTTTAATTTCAAAAATATTTGTATTATTATTTTTTAAATTTATGAACCTGTGCATTAAGATTAACATACATTTTGAATATGTGTTTAGATAATTAAAAACAATCAACTATATATTACATTAAATGAACTAATTTGTAACTGTTCTAGGAAACACATAAGCTAACCATTTTTATATGTATTTCTATTTCTCGATTCTTTTAAAATAATTACCAACTTTAAATAAAGTAACTAAAACTTGCTTGTTTCTATTTAAGAGAAAACACAAAGCTAGCAATCTAGTAACTTTTAAATTATTTTATTTTTTCCATTTTATATCACTTTCAGAACTTTTTAGTTAGGTAAAACAAGCATAAATATATCTATGTGAATCATAAATAAATATACCTATGTGATATCTATGACATCATTGACAAAGTGCAAATGAATTTGAGCATACTCTGAGAGACAGCGAAGATCAGGTACTGTCCATTGGGTTGCAAAGAGCTGGACCTGTCTAAGTGACTGAACAACAACAAAATGTAACTACACATCACTTAATGACATATGCATATTTTAATTTCCATTCTATAAGAAACATAATAATTTAAAACTATATTTGGAGAGTAATATTTATATATATATATATATATATATATGTTAATTGCTCAGTCATCTCTGACTCTTTGTGACCTCATAAACTGCGGCCCACAAGGCTTTTCTGTCCTTGGAATTCTCCAGGCAAGAATACTGAAGTGGGTGTTCATTTCCTTACCAGAAATTTGTATATATATTTCTTACTTTAAAAATTGTTATGTATCCAAATATAATTTATTAATTCAATTTAAAATCTGTGTAAAGTCTTCCAAAGACTGGGAATTACAATTTATAATATTATGTTAAGTTTTTATAATTTATAGTATCATCTAACGCTCCAGTACACTGATGTTGTAAGTCAGTGAAAATGAATAAGATTGAACTTTTAAATAATATTCATTATTAACATTTCAAAAAATTTTCAATTATGCAAATTCAAGTTTTTATAATTATAAAAAATCTGAGGAAACAATAATAGAATGCTTTTTTATTTTTTAATATAAATTTATTTATTTTAATTGGAGGTTAATTACTTTAAAATATTGTGTTGGTTTTGCCATACATTAACATGAAGCCGCCACAGGTATACTCGTGTTCCCCATCCTGAACCCTCCTCCTCCCTCCCCGTACCATCCCTTTGGGTATTAAACTCTTTTAATTTCCCTAAAAAGTCATCTCTATATTGGAAAATTACAGAAGATTTTTTTAATTTAAATAAACCTCTGTGTTCAGGTATTTTTTTTAAAAATCAGGACGTCTCAGTTCATGGCAACGCTCTAAGGGCCTAATGTTCTTTAAATCTAAATGATTAATTAAATTACATGCAAAACAGCTATTCTTTTTCTACTTTGTTTATTTTGGGCAAAGGGAAAACAGAAATAAAATAGTTACTCATTTTCTTTTCCTTGTATTTTGATTATGTGAACAATAATCCTCTAATGCACTTACCGTTATAGAAAATTATTTATGATGAATTAATTTTAAAATTTCCCAAGCAGAAACAAAAAGGAAGAAATAGTAAAAATGAAGTGAAGGAAATGTAACTTCAGTCAGATACACAATCATCTTGATAGTTAAAAGTTAACTTTTCTTCTCACTGCAAGGAGCAATAGATTCCTTAGACTTAAATACAGAAAACATTTCACACACACACACACACACACACACACACATTTTTGTTAGGAATCATTTACACAATAACACATTCTAGATAATACCATATAGTCATATAATTAAAAATCTAGTGCTTATTAATCCCAGATGTATAAAGATTAAAGACAGGTTCTTGTGTATTAAACTCTCTATCAGACACAGGAGGCACAGCTTCTGAGAACTTTTCTCTTTTTGTTCTAAAGCATCTGTCAAATGAATAATCTTATCATGTAAAAATTCCCCCTGAGTGGCCGCTGCAGTTTCACGTTGCCCTTTGAGAAATTATAACACTTAGAGATATCTATGACTTACAACAGGAAGGGAAAATTGTGTATGTCAAAGCCTGAGGCACCAAGTAGACCCTTGAAAATGTATCAGGCATCGGTGCAGTGTCATATTTCCAGAGCCTCCCCAGAGGAGCCAACAAAAGTTTTAATGATATTTTGAATAAGATGATTCAAATAATAATGTGTTATTTTGTTTTTGCATAAAGTTTTTTATTTAGTTCTCATGAAAATGCTGTGTATATACATTTTACAAAAAGAGGAAATTAATTCTTAGAGAAGGTTATAAACTTTACAAAGTTCAGAAGGTTATCCATTCTAGTTCTTAATGCAGAGTTAATCCCACAGATGATTTAGGATGATTTAGTCACAATAAACACACATACAGAGACATGCACACAGACACACAACAAGTTTTCACAAAAGAAATTTTCAACCTTCCTTTGCAACTGGTTTTGGCATTTAATACATTTCATTTGTCTTTCTTTGTGTCCACTTATTCCCTTCCCTAATCAATCCATTCATCTTACTGCAGCCAGAATAATCTTTAGAATAAACAAAGATGATCATTTGACCTGTCATTTCAAAGCTTTAAACAACTCCCTTGTATTTTTAGGATTAAGTAAGGTTCCATAATCTTCCCTATCATACTCTGTATGATATGATCTTAAACTACATTTCATTTACCAAATATTGTATTGCTTGCAGCTAGCACAGTACCTGAAAACTAATAGTAACATCTAACACTTAGATCGGAGAAGGCAATGGCACCCTACTCCAGTACTCTTGCCTGGAAAACCCCATGGACGGAGCAGCCTGGTGGGCTGCTGTCTATGGGGTTGCACAGAGTCAGACACGACTGAAGTGACTTAACAGTAACACTTGGATAGCACTTTGGCCAGTCTCTGTTCTAAGCACTGTGTATCTGTAGGCGGCTTGTAATCTATTTTTCTTGTTTTCTCTACATCATTTAATCCTCACATCAACCCAGGAACTAGTGTTATTATCCTTCACAAACCAAGGAACTGAAATACAGAATAATCTACCAACTTGTTTAAAGTTTTATACAACTCTCCTGTGTCAGAAGTAGGAGTTATACCCACACAGGCAAGCTTCATGCCATGCTCTTCACTATTATGCATAGTGTTATTTACATGGTGCATGGATAAATATATTAACAGATGAACGAGAGTATTGCCTTTCTTATGTGCATTCTACATGGTTTATGCTGCAAGAATATTGTTTTTAAGGAATAGAGACTGATGTGACCATCTGAAATCATCACCCATATGATGACCCTAAGGTTATCTGGATGCTGAAGTTACATGACTTACACATCTTCTTATGGTTTCTCCCAATTAAGCTATGAATATTCATTGGAAGAACTGGTATTGAAGCTAAAACTTCAGTACTTTGTCCACCTGATGTGAAGAACTGACTCATTGCAAAAGACCCTAATTCTGGGAAAGATTGAAGGCAGGAGGAGAAGGGGACAACAGACAATGAGATGGTTGAATGGTATCACCCACTCAATGGACATGAGTTTGAGCAAGCTGCGGGAGTTGGTGATGGACAAGAAAGTGCTGTAGTCCATCTTGTCCATCTAGGCACAAAGAGTCACACATAACTGAACAACTGAACAGAACTGGTTATGCTGACAGAAAGAAACTTCCTCTCTTTAGATCCAATTAGAACACATAATCAGAAAATTCATACTGTCACCATTTGAGAGAAGAAAATCCAGATCTTTCAGAGCAGGGCCCAGTTTGCAGTTTGGGATCCTGAGCTTTGTTAGAGAGGCTATTTCAATTGGATCTTTGTAGAATTTTGTGTTTGTTCACTTTTGACTCTTCAAAAGACCACCAAACAATTCTGCTGATGAAGAAAAACTAACTTCAGGGAAAGCAATTATCAAATATAGAAAGCTCACTCAGAGAAAAATATTGAAAACTCAGAAATAGCAGTGTGCACTACACATTTCATTGACAAGCTCTCATCTGAATTCCTCTAGTAATTTGCAACTAGCTCATACCAGTCTTTAAAAGTGCACCTGAGTATTGTTTATGCACAGTTGAGTTTCATCTCTCTCCTATTGCAATAATCTTGAATAAAGTTTTTCCTTCCTGCTTAACTTTGTACAATGAAATTTTACTTTGACTAATATTTTTCTAAGAACCCAGGTTTCTACATCTTGTGATAAAGATGAGTAATTCACTGCTATCCCTGAAGTCTCTTTGCCTATCTAGTTAACAAGGGCCAAAAATGATAAAAATATGAGTCAAATATTAAGCTTTAGGCTTTTTCCCCATAAGAACTCTTTTCTGACTGACTTTATTTAATGTAGAGATGACAAAAAATTTATAGAGACATACAAGATATTCTGTGAGATGATAGTCATCATTATTTAAATAGTTGTTTATTTTCACATGCAAATTATTTTCCCAAAGTATGTAGTAAATATACATGTAGCTTGTACCCAGCAGAAGTTAATATCTGTAGCAATATTCTGTTTTATATATATGTGTTTGTATGTACATATACACATATATAATATATATGCACGAGTACCAATGAATTTCCAAATAAGAAATTCCAGAAGCCTTGTTTCCCTCTATTCTCCTTGTAAAGAAAAGATCATCCACAGCCTAGATTAAAATTTTATTACGTTTTTTCTTCAAATAAATGTATAATATTAAGAACAAAATAAAATATTTCATTTTTGTGTATTTTAATGAAGACTTTTTGTATTATGATACAAACTAACATTTGATTATAATTTTAATTATAAATATTTTGCAATACAAGTTAAGTTTAATTACATCATAATATACTTGCTAATATAGCATTTATCACATGTAGTAGTACATGTAAATACCTGGTTTTCTGGAGTAACTCACAGGTGTATTTACAGATTTTACTCTAATTATACACATATATGTGTAGATCTCATTGTTTTCTCTCTTTACTAATATGCTCATTGAGAATCTGATGAAAGCTGGAAACAGTTCCTCACAATAGCTTATCCACACACTCTTTTTCTAAAATTCCACAAGGTTACCAGACTCCATTTTAGTAGATTCCTTGATTTTGTAGAGATTTAAAAACTGAGAAAATTTTCTACTATATGTTCAAGATTGATTCAATTTTAGCATTTTTAACTTATATCCACTGATATAATTTACTGTCTTATAAGTTTTTCTGAGTGAATACTTTTGATTTCTAAATTTAATTATAAAAACTCAAACTCTAATAGAAGGCTAGGCTTGAGTAGATGAGAAAATCTTGATGTACTGTGTTAATTCTCAGTGTCAGTGACTATTCTCAATGATATTTATGCTTAGTAAATAATTAGTAGTAAAGAGTTCAGAGTGATCAATGTATGATGAAAGCAACTAACAAATATTTAAATACAATTTATGTGTTTAGATCAGTGGCTTAGATCATAAAGAATCTGTCTGCAAACCAGGAGACTTGGGTTCATTTCCTAAGTTGGGAAGATCCCCTGGAGAAGGTAATGGCAACCCTCTCCAGTATTATTGCCTGGAGAATTACATGGACAGAGGAGCCTGGCAGGCTACAGTCCATAGTGTCACAAAGAGTTGGACATGACTGAACAACTAACACTTACATTTTTTCCTTCATCACATATTATATTTTAGAATGCACAGTCCTGATAACTGTAGGTGCAGTCTGTATGTACAACCTCTATTTGGGTCAAGAAGCAATAGTTAGGACCAGACATGGAATTCCAGACTGATTCAAAATTGGGAAAGATATATGACAAGTCTGTATATTGTCACCTTGCTTGTTTAGCTTAAATGCAGAGTACACTATATGAAATTCCCAGTGGATGAATCAAAAGCTGGAGTCAAGATTGACAGGAGAAATATCAGCACCCTCAGATGTGCAGATGATACCACTTTAATGCACAAAGTTGAAAAGAACTAAAGAGCGTCTTGTTGATGGTGAAAGAGGAGAATGAAAAAGCTGACTTGAAACTCAACATTCAAGAAAGTGAGATCTGATCCCACACTTAATGGGAAAAAAGAGGAAACAGTGACAGATTTTATTTCTTGGGCTCCAAAATCGCTGCAGACAGTGACTGCAGCCATGAAATTAAAAGACCCTTGTTACTTGGAAGGAATTTTTTTTTAAATATAAATTTATTTATTTATTCTCTTGTATCCTTCTTTAAATTTATTTTAATTGGAGGTTAATTACTTTACAATATCATATTGGTTTTTCCATATATCAACATGAATCTGCCACAAGTATACACATGTTCCCCATCCTGAACCCCCCTTCTCGTAACATCCCTCTGGGTCATCTCAGTGCACCAACCCCAAGCATCCAGTATCATGCATCAAACCTGGACTGGTTATTCATTTCACATATGATATTATACATGTTTCAATGCCATTCTCCCAAATCATCCCACCCTGACCCACTCCCACAGAGTCCAAAAGACTGTTCTATACATCTGTGTCTCTTTTGCTGTCTCGCATACAGGGTTATCATTGCTGTATTTCTAAATTTCATACATATGCGTTAGTATACTGTATTGGTGTTTTTCTTTCTGGCATAGTTCACTCTGTATAATAGGCTCCAGTTTCATCCACTTCATTAGAACCGATTCAAATGTATTCATTTTAATGGCTGAGTAATACTCCATTGTGTATATGTGCCAGAGAGTTCTTATCCATTCATCTGCTGATGGACATCTAGGTTGCTTCCATGTCCTGGCTTTTATAAACAGTTTTGTGATGAAAGATACCATGCTCATGGATTGGAAGAATTAATATAGTGAAAATGAGTATATTATCCAAAGCAATTTATAGATTCAGTGCAATCCCTATCAAGCTACCAATGGTATTTTTCACAGAGCTAGAACAAATAATTTCACAATTTGTATGGAAATACAAAAAACCTCAAATAGCCAAAGCAACCTTGAGAAAGAAGAAAGGAAGTAATTTATGGAAAAAAAAATACACAACATATTAAAAAGCAGAGAGATCACTTTGCCAATAAAGGTCTGTATTGTCAAAGCTTTGGTTTTCCATGTACAGATGAGAGAATCGGAACATAAAGAATGCTGAGAGGTGAATAATTGATGCACTTGTATTCCATTGCTGAAGAAAACTCTTGATAATTCCTTGGATTGCAGAGATCAAACTAGTCAAACATAAAGGCAAACAAACCTGAATCTAATTGAAAGGTTTGTTGCTGAAACTGAGGCTACAATAGTTTGGCCATCTGATGCAAACAACCAACTTTTGGAAAACACCCTGATGCTGGAAAAGATTGAAGGCAGGAGATGAAGGGGATGGCAGCAGCTGAGATGGTTGGATGTCATCATCATCAACTCAATGGACATGAATATATGGAAACTGTGGAAGGCAGTGAAGAACAGTGGAGGCTGATATGCTGCAGTGCATGGGGTCACAAAGAGTTGGACACAATTTAGCAAGTGAAGAACAACAACAAATCACAATTCTTAGGCAAAGTATTGCATTTTGGAATACAGTATAAAGACAATCTATTAGGCAGATTTTCATTTCATTTTTTCATATTTTCTTAAATCCTGGTAAAGCAAAAATGAAGCATATTATGGGAAATAATTGCCATAATCTGAAACTTCACTATTTTTCTCTGCTCTTAAAATATATTTTTAATATTTTATTTTATATTAGTGATTTAGATTTAATTTTATATGAATTTACTTATTTTAATTGGAGGATAATATTGTATTGGTCTTGCCATACATTGGCAACAATCCACCATGGGTGTACATGTGTTCCACATCCTGAAACCCCTTCCCAGATCCCTCCCATATCCCGTCCCTCTGGGTCATCCCAGTGCTCCAGCCCCAAACATCCTGTATCATGCATCAAACCTGGACTGGTGATTCATTTCACATATGATAATATACATGTTTCACTGCCATTCTCCCAAATTATCCCGCCCTCACCTGCTCCCACAGAGTCCAAAAGACTGTTCTATACATCTGTGTCTCTTTTGCTGTCTTGCATACAGGGTTATCATTGCTGTCTTTCTAAATTCCATATATATGTGTTGTATACTGTATTGGTGTTTTTCTTTCTGGCATACTTCACTCTGTATAATAGGCTCCAGTTTCATCCACCTCATTAGAACTGATTCAAATGTGTTCTTTTTAATGGCTGAGTGATACTCCATTGTGTATATGTGCCAGAGAGTTCTTATCCATTCATCTGCTGATGGACATCTAGGTTGCTTCCATGTCCTGGCTATTATAAACAGTGCTGCAATGAACATTGAGGTACACATCCGTCCTTCAACTCTTGTTTCCTCAGTGTGTATGCCCAGCAGTGGGATTGCTGGGTCATATGACAGCTCTATTTCCAGGTTTTTAAGTAATCTCCACACTGTTCTCCATAGTGGCTGTACTAATTTGCATTCCCACCAACAGTGTAAGAGGGTTCCCTTTTCTCCACACCCTCTCCAACATTTATTGCTTGTAGACTTTTGGATTGCAGCCATTCTGACCAGCGTGAGATGGTACCTCGTTGTGATTTTGATTTGCATTTCTCTGATAATGCAAATCAAATTAGCATCTTTTCATGCTTTTTTGTTGGCCATTTGTTTGTCTTCTTTGGAGAAATGTCTGTTTAGTTCTTTGGCCCATTTTTTGATTGGGTCATTTATTTTTCTGGAATTGAGCTGCAGGAGTTCCTTGTATATTTTTGAGATTAGTTCTTTGTCAATGGCTTCATTTGCTATTATTTTCTCCCATTCTGAATGTTGTCTTTTCACCTTGCTTATAGTTTCCTTTGTTGTGCAGAAACTTTTAATTTTAATTAGGTCCCATTTGTCTACTTTTGCTTTTATTTCCAATATTCGGGGAGGTGGATAACAGAACATCATGCTGTGATGTATGTTGGAGAGTGTTTTGCCTATGTTCTCCTCTAGGAGTTTTATAGTTTCTGGTGTTATGTTTAGGTCTTTAATCCATTTTGAGTTTATTTTTGTGTGTGGTGTTAGAAAGTGTCCTAGTATCATTATTTTACAAGTGGTTGACCAGTTTTCCCAGCACCACTTGTTAAAGAGATTCTCTTTTTCCATTGTATATTCTTGCCTCCTTTATCAAAGATAAGGTTTCCCTAAGCGTGTAGCCTTATCTCTGGGCTTTATGTCTTTTCACCTTGCTTATAGTTTCCTTTGTTGTGCAGAAACTTTTAATTTTAATTAGGTCCCATTTGTCTACTTTTGCTTTTATTTCCAATATTCGGGGAGGTGGATAACAGAACATCATGCTGTGATGTATGTTGGAGAGTGTTTTGCCTATGTTCTCCTCTAGGAGTTTTATAGTTTCTGGTGTTATGTTTAGGTCTTTAATCCATTTTGAGTTTATTTTTGTGTGTGGTGTTAGAAAGTGTCCTAGTATCATTATTTTACAAGTGGTTGACCAGTTTTCCCAGCACCACTTGTTAAAGAGATTCTCTTTTCTCCATTGTATATTCTTGCCTCCTTTATCAAAGATAAGGTTTCCCTAAGCGTGTAGCCTTATCTCTGGGCTTTCTGTTTTGTTCCATTGATCTATATTTCTGTGTTTGGTACTGACAGTTTGTCAGTAACAAACTCTCTTGATGACTGTAGCTTTGTAGTAGAGCCTGAAGTCAGGCAGGTTGATTTCTCCAGTTCCATTCTTCATTCTCAGGATTGTTTCGGCTATTCAAGATGTTTTGTATTTCCATACAAATTGTGAAATTATTTGCTCTAGTTATGTGAAAAATACCATTGGTAGCTTGATAGGGATTGCATTAAATGTATAGATTGCTTTGAGCAGTGTGCTCATTTTCACTATATTGATTCTTCGGATCCATTAACATGGTATATTTCTCCATCTATTAGTGTCCTCTTTTTTTTTTTTTCTTTCACCAGTGTTTTATAGTTTTCTATATATAGGTCTTTAGTTTATTTTGGAAGATATACTCCTGAGTACTTTATTTTTTTTCATTGCAATGGTGAATGGAATTGTTTCCTCAATTTCTCTTTCTATTTTCTCATTATTAGTGTATAGGAAAGCAAGGGATACCTGTGTGTTAATCTTATATCCTACAAATTTACGATATTCATTAATTAGCTCTAGTAATTTTCTGGTGGAATCTATAGGGTTTTTTATGTAGAGAATCATGTCATCTGCAAACAGCGAGAGTTTTACTTCTTCTTTTCCAATTTGGATTCCTTTAAATTTTTTTTTTCTGCTCTAATTGTTTGGCCAAAACTTCTAAAATTCTTTTGAATAGTAGTGGTGAGGGTGGGCACACTTCTCTTGTTCCTGATGTTAGGAGAAATGCTTTCAACTTTTCACCACTGAGGAAAATGTTTGCTGTGTGTTTGTCATATGTAGCTTTCATTATGTTGAGGTATGTTCCTTATATTCCTGCTTTCGGGAGAGTTTTTTTTTTTTTTAATCATGAATGGATGTTGATTTTGTCAAAGGCTTTCTCTGCATCTATTGAGATAATCATATGACTTTTATTTTTCAATTGGTAATGTGGTGTACTACATTGATTAAATTGTGGATATTGAAGAATTCTTGCATCCTTGGGATAAAGTTCACTTTGTCATGAGGTATGATCTTTTTAAAATGTTGTTGGATTCTGTTTGCTATAATTTTGTTAACGATTTTTGCATCTATGTTCATCAGTGATATTGACCCATAAATTTCTTGTTTTGTGGTGTCTTTGTCAGGTTTTCATATTAGGGTGATGTATATAAAAGTCATGAATTTTACTTGCTTTTATAAATGTTAAAGTAAGCTTGCCTAAACTACTGTCCCCAATGTAAGCAAGTTTTAATATTTGAATGACCACGTGTGGTATTTGTGTTTATCCAGAATGAACAAAGCTAGGATTTATTTCATAGTTCTGGAGGATTTATAAGGATTCCTAGAGCACACATTTTAAGGAAACTATGAACTCCAGGAACTCTTGAGGCCACAGAAATAATCCATGGAACTCAGTGATAATCAAAAAATATGACTGCTACAGCTATCATTCAGAGGTGAATACTGTCATTCTATTTAAGGTGAGGAATATCTTTTATGTCTTTACTGATCTGTATTTTCATTTGCAACACTGCCTTTATAAATTCAATTTAAAGCTTATCCAACCTTAAGAAATGACCAACAGACAATCCAATGGCTATAGTTGACCTTTCATGCTCTTTGCCCATTATAAATATTCCTGAATGTGATGCTCATTCTATGCTTTCATGGTAGAAAATAAAACTAGAATAATGCTGCCTGGGGGTTAAAAACTAGTAACTAAAGGGGACTTATCTGTTGGAGTAGTGTTTCATATATTTTTTAATTTGAATATTTTCTCAAAGGTCATGCACTCTGTGAACCCTAACAGTGTCCACTGTTCTGAATCCTAAATTTGCATTTTCTTTCTAGCCCCTACAATGTTGAGGTATGTTCCTTCTATTCCTGCTTTCTGGAGAGTTTTTTATCATAAATGGATGTTGAATTTTGTCAAAAGCCTTCTCTGTATCTATTGAGATAATCATATGGTTTTTATTTTTCAATTTGTTAATGTGGTGTATTACATTGATTGATTTGTGGATATTGAAGAATCCTTTTTTAATTTGAATATTTTCTCAAAGGTCATGCACTCTGTGAACCCTAACAGTGTCCACTGTTCTGAATCCCAAGTTTGCATTTTCTTTCTAGCCCCTACAATTATTTGAGTTTGCTACGCTTTCATTGAAATTATTAGTTGCGCAGTTGTATCCGACTCTTTTCAACCCCCTGTCCATGGAATTCTCCAGGCAAGAATACTGGAGTGGGTAGCCATTCCCTTCTATAGGATATCTTCCCTACCCAAGGATCAAAACTGTGTCTCCTACATTGCAGGCAGATTCCTTATCATCTGAGTCACCAGGGAAGCTACCCTTTCATTAGACAGGTGGAAACCGAAGCTTATATGTTATGTCTATAATAATCACCAATTAAAATGTGTGTACAGCTTTCAGGATTTCTCTACCCTGATTTAGCCAAGATTATTATGGAGATATGTCTATATTTAACAGTTATCTAAAAAGGTTCATTCTTAGAAGGTCAGACAGATGTCAAAGGAAGTGAAAGGTGAGGTCTCTGTCATATACTTCCCTCCTTGACTGCAGCTTTATTTTCATTTGTATACACAAAGTTTATATGTTTGGGCTAGAGGAAGAAGACATATCAATGAAAGCCAAATTCAAATCAATATCCTGGATTTGCTTTGCAGATCTTAGTCTTCTCTCCCTCATTTATGTATTAGTAGGTACTAGAGTTCAAAGTGGATGTGCTAAGTTTTTAAAAAGGTAGTGAAGTTTATATGTTTGGGCTAGAGGAAGAAGACATATCAATGAAAGCCAAATTCAAATTAATATCCTGGATTTGCTTTGCAGATCTCAGTCTTCTCTCCCTCATTTATGTACTAGTAGGTACTAGAGTTCAAAGTGGATGTGCTAAATTTTTAAAAAGGTAGTGTCATTCACTGTCATTTTATCATTAACTTTCAACTTTTATCAATAGAATGATAACTATTTGATATTTACAATTATATATTTATTTGTGCTCTTAGTAAAGTAAGAGGGACACCGAGGTCAGCTTTAATCATAGCCATTTTAGTCATGGTAAATTATCTGAAGCTAAAATATTAAATTCTAATCATAGATAATATAGGTTTATATCTGAAGCAGACTTCCTTGATTATCTATATATAGCTGTATCTTAACATTATCTAGCAATCTGGGCTTGCATTTTATTAACATTTATTCTGAATAAATTCTTCTCTCAAACGCGAATTTGTTGAGCACCAGCAAAGATTCCTTTTTTTTTTTTTTTTTGCTGTCACATTGAGATGAAGCCTACTGTGATGAATTATTAGGACAATGAAAATTAAACAAGAGTGAAGGCTGTAATTTGAGAGGGAAATAAATCTGCAACTTGCAGAAAGAACAGTAGCTTGGAAGATTTATTCTCTCTTTTAAAGTCACCTGTCACAATATGGTA
>SJXQ01013205.1:0-14394 GCA_006408695.1 Aepyceros melampus
ATGGACAGGGAGGCCTGGCGTGCTGCGATTCATGGGGTCGCAAAGAGTCGGACACGACTGCGCGACTGAACTGAACGGAACTGATTCCAATATCAAGTGGCAAAGTGCAGCAATACAAAACCACAATTATGTTTGCACCAATCTAATACTTCCTTTCCATTTTAGATGTCTTATATTTTGCCTGGTTGCTGTGAATTGAACTTGCAATACTATGTTGAATAGAAATGGGGAGAGTAGGCAATCCATATTTTCTCCTGATACTAAAGGAAGTATTTATAGCTTTTCACTGTTGAGTATTATGCTGGCTGTGGTCTTGTTATGTTATTTTTAATGTATTATTTAATTTGTTAATGTCATGTATCCTGTTGAGTTTGTGGATATTTCTGGGGTAAATCCCACTTGATCACAAAGTGAAATGAAAGTTGTTCAGTTGTGTCTGACTTTGTGTGACCCCGTGGACTATACAATCTATGGAATTCTCTAGGCCAGAATACTGGAGTGGGTAGTCTTTTCCTTCTCTAGGGGATCTTCCCAAGCCAGGGATTGAACCTAGGTCTTTCACATTGTGGACAGATTCTTTACCAGCTGAGCCACAAGGGAAGCCCAAGAATACTGGAGTGGATAACCTATCCCTTCTCCAATGGATTTTTCTGACCCAGGAATTGAATCGGGGTCTCCTGCATTGCACGTGGATTCTTTACCAACTGAGCTATCAGGGAATCTTTTTATTGCATTGTGAATTAGTTTGTTAATATTTTGTTGAAGGTTTTTTTTTTTTGTATCTATGTTCATCAGTGATATTGGCTTGTAATTTTCTTTTTTTGGTGTGTGATGTCCGTCAGGGTGATGCTGGCCTCATAGAATGAGTTCAGAAGTGTTCCTCCCTCTTCAATTTTTTGGACTTGGTCAAAAAGGATATGTGTTAGGTGTTATCTGAATTTTCACTAAAATTTACTTGTGAAGCCTGAATTATTTTGGGGAGTTAAAAAAAATTACTAGTATATATTATTGGCAATCAATCTTTCAGATTTTCTGTTTCTTCCTTATTTGAGTCTTCAAAGATAATATGTTTCTAGTAATAGGATAGGAATTTATACATTACTTCTGGGTTGTCCATTTTATTGTTGTATAACTTTTCATAGTAATTTCTTGTGATACTTTATATTTTTGTAGTTTTGGTTGTCACTTCTCTTTCATTTAGACTTATTTGTTTAATCCCTTTCTTTTTCTTTCTTGATGAGTTTGGCTAAAAATTTATCAAATTTGTTGAACTTTTCAGTGGAGAAGGAAGTGGCAATCTGTTTCAGGACTTTTGCCTAGGAGATTCCATGGATAGAGGAGCCTGGAGGGCTACAGTCCATGGGGTCACAAGAGTTGGACATGACTTATGACTAAACATCAACAGCAATCTTTTCAAAGGACCAGGTCTTAGTTTCATGGTTTTTTTTCCTGTTGCTTTTTTGGTCTCCATTTTATGTATTTTTGTTCTGATCATTATTATATCTTTCTTCTGCAAACTTTGGGTTTTGTTTCTTCTTCTTCTTCATTCATTTATTTATTTTTTACTTCCTTTAGGAACAAGTTCCTTTAGATAGCATATTTGAGAGTTTTCTTGTTTCCTTGTGTTGCTATAACCTTCCCATTTCGTACTGCTTTTGCTGCATCTGTAGATTTTGGATTCTAGTGTTTCCATTTTCATTGGTTTCCAGGCATTTTAAAAATTTTTTCTTTGAGTCCTTCAGTGACCCATTGGTTGTTTAGTAGCATATTGTTTAGCCTTCATGTGCTTGTGCTTTTTCCAGTTTTTTTTCTTATATTTAATTTCTAGTCTCAGTGTTATGGGCAGAAAGGTTGCTTGAAAAAAACCTTAGTCTTATATTTATTGACTTATTTTGTCACCTAGCATATGATCTATATACATAACTATATCTCTGTCTCTATAACTATATATTTGTGTATATATATATATTATGTATATAAAGCTTAATGTGTATTAAAATTTTTTTTAATATAATTTAAGTTGATATTCAAATGCCTTTAACAATCCACATCTTATTCACCTTTCATGTTTAATATCTTTGACATTATATTTTGCATCTTTTTTGTTTTATGTTTCCCTTAAATACTTTTTGTGATACAGTTATTCTTTATTATTTTTGGATTTTTAACCTTCCTATTAACTTTATAAGTGATTTATCTACTACATTTACTGTTTCTTTCTGTTACTTATGAGTTGTTTTTTTTTTTTTTCTTTTTATAATTTTCATCTTTTTCATACTGGTCTTTTCATTTAGAGAAATCACTTCAGCATATATTATAAAGCCAGTTTGGTGGTGCTGATCTAAGCTTTTGCTTGTCTGTAAAAAACCCTATATCTCCTTCAAATCTGAATGATAGCCCTGATATGCAAAGAAATGGCAACCCATTCCAGTATTCTTGCCTGGGAAATTCCATGGGCAGGGGAGCCTGGAAAGCCCCAGTCTATGGGGTTGCAAAGAGTCAGGCACAACTTAGTGGCTGAACACACACATTCTTTCTGTAGGTTTTCCCTTTCATCACTTTGACCATATTGTGCCAGTTCCTTCTGGCCTGCAGAGTTTCTGCTGTAAAATCAGCTGACAGTCCTATGGGAGTTCTCTTTTACCTACTAGTTGTTTCTCTCATGCTGCTTTTAAGGTCTCTCTTTATACTTAATTTTTGACATTTTAATTACAGTGTATCTTGTTGGGAGCATCTTTGGTTCTATCTTGTTTGGAACTCTTTGTGCTTCCTGGACCTGGATGTCTGTTTCTTTCCCCAGGTTAGGGAAAAGAAACCCTATTTATTTCCGCTATTTATTCAAAGCAGTTCTCTGCCTCTTTTTCTCTTCTTCTTCTGGGACCTCTATAATGTAAATGATAGTGTGCTTTATTTTCATCTCAGATATTTCTTAAAATACCTTTATTTTTTAAAAATTCTTTTCTTCTTCTTTTTTCTATTTTAGCTTAGGTAATTTCCATTATTTTGTCTTCCAGTTCATGGATCCATCCTTTGTATCACTTAATCTACTGTTGATTCCTTCTACTGTTTAAAAAAATTTCAGTTTGTTTGATTTCATCTGTTTGATTCTTCTTTATGTTTTCCAACTTTTAGTTAAAATTCCCCTTGTTTTCATCCATCCTTCTCTTGAGTTCATTGAGCATCTTTATGACCATTATCTATAACTCTTTATTGGATAGATTGCTTATCTTCACTTTTTAAAGTTATTTTTCTAAGGTTTTGTCTTATTCCTTTATTTGGAACATATTTCTCTGTCTTATTTTACCTAATTGTCTTTATTTATTTATAGTACTGGGCAGGTTTCTTATGCTTCCTGATCTTGGAGAATTGGCCTTATATAGGAGATGTCTTCGGAGAAGGCAATGGCACCCCACTCCAGTACTCTTGCCTGGAAACTCCCATGGATGGAGGAGCCTGCTGGGCTGCAGTCCATGGGGTCGCTAAGGGTCGGGCACGACTGAGCGACTTTCACTTTCACTTTTCACTCTCATGCATTGGAGAAGGAAATGGCAACCCACTCCAGTGTTCTTGCCTGGAGAATCCCAGGGTCGGAGGAGCCTGATAGGCTGCCGTCTATGGGGTCACACAGAGTCGGACACGACTGAAGTGACTTAGTAGTAGTAGGAGATGTCTTATGTGGCATAGCAGCTCACTTCCCTCTGGTCATCAGAGCTGTATGCTCTGGAATAGCTCCAATATGGGCTCAAGGGTCCCTTCTGCTGTGGCAGGGCTGGCTACATTGGGTGTGCTGGTAGGTGGGCCTGGCCACTGACTAACTGGCTACCAGTCCCTGCTGTGTGTAGTGACTATTGGATTGTTGGTATGCAATTGGGTCTGACCCAGGATCCTTTCAAATGACTTCCTGTGCACTAGAAGAACTCAGAGCATGTGAGATTTTGTTTGTGTACATCCCTTAAGAGTAGAGTCTCTTTCCTATGGCCTGCCAGCTCTCCCCTACTTAAGGCCTGCTGGCCTTCAAAGTCTGACATTCTGGGTATACTTATTTTCCTGGTGGAGGACTCTCAGGCTTGAGAACCCAATGTGTAGCTAGACCTTTCACTCTTTGGAGAGAATCTCTTTATTGTGGTTATCCTCCTTCTTTGGGTGTGTGGTCTTGATTGTATTGTGTCTATGTTCCTCCCATTCATCTCATGTGGCGCTTCAGTTGTTGAAAATCTTTTCTGCTAGGGCTTTAGGTATTTATCATTGATAGTTGTAAATAATTGTAATTTTTCTCTGTGTGCCCACAGGAAGAGTGACTTTAGGGTCTTTCTGCTTTGTCATGTTAGCCACACCCACCTCTGCCCATTGTTTTACTCATTTTTTTCCCCTTTGAGTTGATTTAGTTTATATATATATATTAGATATTAACCTCTTATCAGTATATGGTTTGCAAATGTTTTCTTTCATTTAGTAGATTGCCTTTTCATTTTGTGGATGGATTAGTTTGCTGTGCAGAAGCTTTTATGATGTAGTCTCATTTACTTAGGGCTTTAGGTATTTATCATTGATAGTTGTAAATAATTGTAATTTTTCTCTGTGTGCCCACAGGAAGAGTGACTTTAGGGTCTTTCTGCTTTGTCATGTTAGCCACACCCACCTCTGCCCATTGTTTTACTCATTTTTTTCCCCTTTGAGTTGATTTAGTTTATATATATATATTAGATATTAACCTCTTATCAGTATATGGTTTGCAAATGTTTTCTTTCATTTAGTAGATTGCCTTTTCATTTTGTGGATGGATTAGTTTGCTGTGCAGAAGCTTTTATGATGTAGTCTCATTTACTTATTTTTGCTTTTGTTGCCTTTGCCTTTGATGCCAAATCTAAAAAAATCATCACCAAGGCCTAACCACCTATGGATCTAACTATCCTAACCATCAAGGATCTAACCACCCATGTTTTGTTCTAGGAGTTTTATGACTTCAGGCGTAATGTTCAAGTCTAATTCTCCTCTTGTTTTTAACGCTTCTCCAAGAGATAAGCTGGGGAAGGGAAAAAATAAAGTATTTACATCTGTTTTATTACCTGTACACATTGTATACTTGGCAATGAGAGAAGGGTCAGGAGAAGCAGTTTATTTGCTGTTTAAATCATTTTATATTTTCATAAATGATAGTACACTTTGATTATTTATGATCTATGGTTATTCATGTATTTCTTCTCCTAATATTATACATAGTGATTAATTCACTGGTTTGTCCAGTGCTCCATCAGAATTAGGGAAGACCTGAATTGGCTGCTATAATTATTTGACTTTGAGACACGGCATTTACTATTATTATTGTTGCTGTCAAGCATATGCTTTTATTTAAAAAAAAAAAAACTAATAGACTTTCTTAGAGGAGTTTCAGGTTATGGAAGAGTTGAACAGAAAGTACCGAGAGGTCTTATATAGCCCCATCTCTCTCCATGACCACTGCTTCCCCTCTTATTAACATCTTGCAATTATAAGATGCCTTTGTCACAACTAGTGAACCAAAATTAATACATTATGATCAAGTGAAGTCCAGTGTTTACATCAGGATTTACTCTTGGTGTTACACAGTTTTTGAATTTTGTTAACTGCATAGTGCAATGCCTCTAGTTTTACTGTGTTACACAGAATAGTTTTACTGTCCTAGAAATATCTTGTGCTTACCTAATTATCTCTCCAACTACCACCCTCCCCCCTTAGAGCACCTGTAAACTTCTTATCTTTTTACCGTCTCTGTAGTTTTTCCTTTTCCTAGAATGTGTTATGGATGGAATATACACTATATAAGATTTTCAGACTGGGTTCTTTCATGTAGCCATTTCCTTTTAAATTTCCTACATGTCCTTTGTGGCTTAACAACTCTTCTCTTTTTTACTGTAGATGATATTCCATTGTAAACTTATCACAGTTTATTCATCTATCTATTGAAGGACATCTTGATTGCTTCTGACTTTGGGCTAGTCTGTCTTTTGAGGTTAACACCCTGACCCTCTTTCTACCTGTAATAGGCTAAAAAATAGCCTCCCAAAGATATTGAGGTGATCCTAACCCCTGGATCCTGGGAATGTTACCTTATGGCAAAAAAGGACTTGTAGCTGGGTCTAGATTAAGGTAATAATCTACCAGATGGTAGATTTTTCTGGATTATCCCAAGTGTCAGAGGGAGGTTTTATGAGAAGAAGGTGATGTGACCACAGAGGCAGAGATTGGAGTTTTGTGATTATAAGCCAAAGGATGCCAACAGCCATCAGAGGCTGGTAGAGGCAGGAACAAATTATTCTCAGTGGCTCAGGACTCTTCTTAGACTGTTATTTCACCCCAGTGTACACTGATGCACCACTTCTGGCCTCCAGAACTATGATAGAATAGATTTATGCTGTTTTAGGCCACCAAAATTGTGTGATTTGTTATATCAGTTGCTAAAAATGAATATACTGCCTGTGCTCCTTTGAAGTTAGCCTGGTGAATTGTTCTCGAGGCACTCAGCTGGAGCAGGATATTCCCTGTGACCCATCACCTACCTAGAACATGATTTATGCTCAGAGGAAACAAGGTCTGAGGATGGCTGGATTTTATTCACCTTAGCAGGTCACCTGCTTCTGTAGTGACAGTCCTGCTGCTGCAACTCTCAAGCTGCCTAGTTCCTGTTCCTTTCTGACACCAGTTCTTCAACCTTTTCCTCAATCCCATGAGTATATTGTTATCTTTCTAATAAATAATGTGTGCAGAGTTATCTTCTGGTTTTTGTACCAAAAGAATTATCACCTAGAACTATTACTTTTTATTTCCTTGTTTTCACAAGTTACAATCTTATCATATATGAATGTGCAAGGGCTTCTAGAATATGTGAATGTTTTGGTGAAATAACTTTTTGTTTATGATATAAAAATATCAGTAAGATTTTTCTCTTTAGCATTAATAGAGATTTTATTGAAAAGCAGAGAGTTGGGATTGGGAAAAGATGGAAGAATAATTGTAAATGTATATAATTATAGAATTGCAATTATGCAATTATAGAATTCATTTTTATTTGTCAATTTTAGTTTAGACTGTAAGAATATCTCTGTAGAAAGGCAATAATGGCATACAGAACTAAGCCTGAATTATTTTTTCTAAAGCTTATTTTAATAAATTTCAGGCTATGTCAGTTTTCTCATCATTGATGGAGTAGAGAGGACATGCCCTTAGAATAGAACATTATATACAGCAGATGCTTAGTTATTATCAGTTGAATGAATGATTAAATGAATAAACATGAATCTAATGAGCAGGTACAAGGGTTGAAATTCACTTATTGAGAAGGAGGTCATTCCTAAGAAATCACGTGATACAAATTGTAGGAAACTTGTGAGACATCATCATTCTATTTTATTGATCTGAAAAGTAGCAGAAAAGATCAAGGGGAGAAAATAAGTAGAAAATGATTTCCAGCCTGATCTCATAAAATGCAAAATAGCGGGAGGAAATCTTTCCTCTTTGTTGTATCATAAAGCAATGATGACCTGCTTATGTAATCTACAAAGGAAATGTTTATGTATATATCCCTTAGCTATGCTTTTAATGCTTAGAATAGCAAAGAAAAAATACTGTTCATTATTGAAAAAAAACCTCACTAAGTAATCAAGCATATCCAGGAGAAGCAGGGAGGGTGCAAGACTGTTCTTGGTTTCTTTCCTACAATCCCACAGCCACTTCCAACATGCCAACCATGAGCAGGAGTCGCCCTCTTTTTTCTGCCTTTGACACCAGCCCTGCTTGTTTTCATCCACCAGTCCCATGCCTGCCTCTGTCCCCTCATACACAGACGCTCATGGAGATCTGCTTCTTCATCTTTCAGGCTTTGATTTGAGCTGTCAGTTTTTCAGTTCATNGAAGACTCTTGAGAGTCCCTTGGACTGCAAGGAGATCCAACCAGTCCATTCTGAAGGAGATCAACCCTGGGATTTCTTTGGAAGGAATGATGCTAAAACTGAAGCTCCAGTACTTTGGCCACCTCATGTGAAGAGTTGACTCATTGGAAAAGATCCTGATGCTGGGAGGGATTGAGGGCAGGAGAAGGGGACGACCGAGGATGGGATGGCTTGATGGCATCACAGACTCAACAGACGTGAGTCTGAGTGAACTCCGGGAGTTGGTGATGGACAGGGAGGCCTGGCATGCTGCGATTCATGGGGTCGCAAAGAGTCGGACACGACTGAGCGACTGAACGGAACGGAACCAGTAACAGTCCCTTTCCTACCAACCCCTGCTCCCAAATCTGTACCACCTTCAGCGTCATCCTCTCCTTCCTCACTGACATCTTGCCTCCTCTGAGAAGCAAGAGAAGAGCAAGTTGAGCAGTACGCAGAAAAATCAGTCCTTTCCTTCTGTCCCTCCTGGTGGGATGCACTTTCTATCTTTAGAGAAGGACGTTTAACCTCCCAAGAAAGATCTAGAGAAGATCAGCCAAGTAAACAACAGACAACAACTGTGTTAGAAAGAAAAAAATAAATTATAAGGTATGGAAAGGGAAAACGTTAAGTGTGTCTGAAGACAATAAGCAGCATCTTTAGTCATTTGATAAAAGGTAAGTAAAACTACCATACCACAGAGGCTATCAAGGTAGAATAGAATCAAGGAGAAGTGATAAACAACTTTCAGAAACATTTAGAAAAGTTAACTGATGATGTGACTCATCACTCTTTCGTTAAAAATTTGTCATGTATCAACCAAGCTTAGAGGTGGAAGAGAAATGATCTAGTGTGTTATCCTGTTTCAGTAGTAACTATCTGGTGACCCTAAGCAATTTACCCTCCCTTAAGCTTCAGTTTCCTCAACCATAAAATGGGTGGAATGATGGTAGCCAGCTCTCAAGTTTGCTGTGGGGATTAAATAATTAAGAGACATAAAGTGCCCAGGTCCTAGTATATACACTAAAGACTCAATACATGTTAGCTGATTAAGATTAATAGTAAAAATTAAAAAGAAAATAAACAAAACACTCTTGACTTTACAAAGCTCAATCTATGGAGAACTTTGTTACTGAAACAAAACTGGAGAGACCTGAAGTACACATATAATCTTCAGAACTTAATACAATAGAGAGCACATTGCAGATTTTCTTAAAAGGTCCCCAGCTATCTCCAGAGACATATAGCTTAGATTCCTTTATTCTAAATAAGGAATGTAAAAAAAGAACAATGTTATAAATGATGGCAAGCATCAATAAAAACATATAAATGCAAGTAGAACTCTTATAGACAATGATTAAAAAAAAAATATTTGCAGGGCTAACTCAAGAAACTGAATAGGTATCAGTTCATGGGTTTTATGTCACTGGAATGACGAACCACATTTACAAGGATGTGAACCTCCAACGTATCATAAAAAACCTACTCTTTCTCTTTCAACTCAGGCAAATCCAAGTACCAGTGCTCTTCACTAATGATTTTCTTTTCTTCCTCTTCCAGCTGTTTCTTGGTTTCTGAGTCCAGTCCCCTTTGCATGAACTGTCAAAACATAACAAAATCAGAGTCAGCAACTATTTTCCCCAATAACCTCATTTCTCTGGGAATCCCATCTCAAGGGTGGGGGGTGGGGTGATCAAACATATTAGCTGACCAAGACAAGAGGACTTCCAGTACACTGAAAATAAACAAGTCAGTACTAAATCCACAACCCTCTCATTCTTGCTCTGTTTTTACCTCTGGCTGAACAGCTACACTAGATAAGGAGACCTAAAGCAGCTGCTCCCTTGCTTTTCATAGCATACCCCACTTTATCTGTATACTCTGTGTTTCCTGCTGTTCTGCCTGAAGGCTTTTTGTCAGCAATGGCCAAACTTGCTAGAGAAGCTGAGTAATTGTTTCTCTCTCCTTTGCTTCAAGTGTCCAGTTGCGTGTTCCTCAACCGCCCAAGCAGGGGTAGATAACTTTTTAAAGTTAACTTCTTCCTTCACAATTACAGAGTCAGATTGTTGGTCTGAGCCCTAAGCAGCCAGCATACCTTCATCTGACTTAATCCAAGACTTTAAAGCAACTGCTAAAATCTTCCCAATGCCTGCTTTGCCAATATACTTCCCTGAAATTTACATGATTACAAACCATAAGCAAAGAACCCCCTCTGTTTACTGAGGATCCAAATTTTGCTAATATATATCAAAGAAGTACTTCAGAAATGATTAATTACACTACTACTCACCCTCCACCCTCACTCACCCTATCCATCCCAGGTTATACTCCAGCTCAACTCCACTCACATCTTGCACAAGCCATTTACTCTCCAATGTTTCAAAACATTATTTATGCCCTGCTTCCCTTCACTGCAAATTCCATTATTCTGTAAACAAGACATCTAGCAGTTTGCATTGAGATGGTGGTGTTCAGTGACAAGCAGTAGAGTTGTACTGATAGTTCGGAGCAGGGGCTTCAGAGCAAGACTGCCTGAGTTTAAGCCCTGTCTACATTTATTTATAAACTGTGTAACTTTGGGCAAGTTACCTACTTCTTGTTTCAGGTGCCTTAGCTGTAAGAGAGGGGTGATAATCGTACCCACCTCAATCGGTTATTATGTGGCTTTCCCGCCTTATAATATGCAAATCCACATAGAGCTAGAAATGTTCGCTAATACCATCACTTAAGTTTTAAGGCTTACATGTTTCTCCTGTATTATTCCTGTATTCATTTTATCTACCCTTGTCCGCACACCTCATCTGAAAATCAATGTTTGAAGTTGGTGACATAACTTCACTTTCACCTCAACTGTTAAAATTCTCTTTGTCCCCACCAGCACTGAAAGCCCTCACCCAGATCATCAGTCCTAGCTGGTCGTTATGACCGCAGTTTTGTCAGGTCTTTCTGTCAGCAATGTCTTCTCCACCGGACAGTGAAAGTAACGGTGAAAACTTAAGCACAGCTCGTGATACTCGCCCCGGTGCTCAATCGCTTCCCAATGCTCACGAGATAAGAAAAAAAAATTCCTAATCTGGCCTAAAATTCCTTCCTTGCGTGCTGTGATTATTGGCACCTTTTCCAGGCCCATTTCTTGCTACTTGCCTTCCAGACAGACTGAACGACCTTTAGTTCTCTGAAATTACGGATTTGGGGTGGAGGTTGCCTCACCAACTTCTGAACTCGCTTCTCTCCCAGTCTGCTCCGCTCTGTCCCCCTCCCACCTACCCTTCAGTGTTTACCAGATGCTACTTCCCGCAGAAGCCCAAGTAAGGTCCAGGGGCTTCCGGCGCTTCCAGCACCGCTGCACTGAGTACACTATATTTTAAGTGCCTGCTTCCGCGTCTGTCTCTCCTACCCGACCGCCGGTTTTAAGAGATAATCCGCCGAAATTTATAATCCAGTTCCCGGTGCCTAAAGCAGAGCAGGCGCTGCTCCAGGGAATGAATGAACCCGAGAGCTGTAGGTCCTCCGGGGCTTCTCTAATGCCCTGTACGCCCGCCGCCCCGGCTCCAGCCAGGTCGGAAAGACTGGGTACCCCCACCGCCCGACCCGCCTCCCTCGCGTCCCCACACCTTCATACGCAGCAAATTCTTGGACAACTTAGTTTTGCGCTCGGCCGCCATACTGACTCGCACCGGGCGCCGCGGTCTGCAACTGGACCCACCGCGCATGCGCGATTCTGCGTGTGCGTCGGCGCCGTCATACGTAGCGTGCGTCGTCCCGCCACGTCGGCTCCGCCCTGTTTTTCGGGCTTCGAGTTGGCCCGCGCTTTTTGCTCTTCGCCTCAGAGAGTATTTGCCTCAGGAGGTGCTTTCTTTGTGAAGAAGCTCAGGGTAAACACAGCTGTCAGAGCAGGATTGAGAGCGACTTGACGCCAAAAGAAAGGGAGAACCCAAAGCGGCCGCTGCCTCAGGAGGCCGCAGTCCTGGGCGCCGTCGGCCTTCCCTGAGGCCTTCGATTGGTCCCCTCAGGGCTGCGCACCGGCCTCGTGCCACCCGCCTTACGGACCCCGTCTTGCCGCGCGTCGCCGACCCATTTGCTTTGGTGAGACCTTTGAGACAGTGGCCACACCAACCATTCCCCCTGCACCGTTTCTTTGAAGTGTTTCTAACGTGGCTCTCGGGTTTCCTGTGGTACTCCATGCGTGTAATAAGTTCATTTTCCTGATAACCCCATGGGGCTGTCATTATCCTTTTTTTGCAGTTGAATAAACTGCAGGGAGGTTCCGGAACCAGCCCAAAGCCAAGGTGAGGGAGGTGGGGTAAACCCAGGCAGTCTGGCTGCCGAATGGCTTTTAGTGTCAGTTCCACCTGTTGACTGAAGTGTGCGACTTTAAACCTAAAGTGGCCAGTTAAATAGGAAGAATAGGGAGAGGTGTATGTCAAAGACATGAGCAAGAGAACATGACCTTATTTTCATAAGAAGAGTTAAAATAACGTTGCCAAGATGATAGGTTTAATGCTGCGCATTACCACCTAAAGACAGTTTTCACACCATTACAGTTTTCACGCCATTCATAGCTGCCACACTTTGAAAAACACCCATCCTGATAGCTCTTCCGCTGATAGGGTGCACTATATAATGAATTCTTGTGCTAGGTACCGCATGTCTTTTTTTTTTTTTTTTAATTTTATTTTTTTCCCCTGGGAGTGTGTATTACTTTAGTTGATCCTCCTAAAAACTCTGAAGAAGATATTGTGGTCTTCATGTCGTTTCGGAACCTGAGGCCCAGAGATTAAGGGACTTAACAGAGTTTACACACTAGTAAGTGTTAGAGCTAAGATTGATCACAGAGCTGATACTTGAATAAAACATAGTCATTCCCTGGCAATTTTTCTCAGAGGAGGAAAAGTCATTTTAATATGGTAAGTGGGTATAGAAACTGACTCATTCATGTCTGTGTGTGAGACACTGGGTTCATCTCTGAGCTACACTGATGCATAAAATCACATGACCTGTCTTTGTTGGAGCTGACTATCTGGTGAGAGCCATGGCAGAAAGAAAAGGATGATGTGTTAGAGGGACTTTTAGGGTGACAGTAGATAAGCTGATCTGGGATTGCTCGTGTCAGATGATAGCGTCTATGCTTGGAAGTTGAAAAAAAAATTGAAAGATTAGACGTAGAGTGTACCAAAGGGAAGGAATAGCAACTGTGAAAATCCTGTAATGAGAACAAAATGAGTTGTCATAGAGTTTACCAAGTGGGAACAGTAGAGGTAATCACATGTTATGGGCAGAATTGTGTCCCTCCAAATTTCATCAGAATTTTGTTTCAGAATGTGGCTGTATGACTTAGAGAACGAACTTACTTTTGCCAGGGGGAAGGATAAGAGGAAGGGATAGGGAGTTTGGGATGACATGTACACACTGCTGCATTTAGAATGGGTAACCAGCAAAGAGCTACTGTACAGCACATGCATCTCTTCCCAGTGTTATGTGGCAGCCTGGTTGGGAGGGGAGTTTGGGGGAGAATGGATATATGTATATGTGTAGTTGGGTCCCTGCGCTATTCACCTGAAACTATGCCAATGTTATTAATTGGCCTTCAGTTCAGTTCAGTCCCTCAATCGTGTCCGACTCTTTGTGACCCCATGAATCGCAGCACGCCAGGCCTCCCTGTCCATCACCAACTCCCGGAGTTCACTCAGACTCACGTCCATCGAGTCAGTGATGCCATCCAGCCATCTCATCCTCTGTCGTCCCCTTCTCCTCCTGCCCTCAATCCCTCCCAGCATCAGAGTCTTTTCCAATGGGTCAACTCTTCGCATGAGGTGGCCAAAGTATGGAGTTTCAGCTTTAGCATCATTCCTTCCAAAGAAATCCTAGGGTTGATCTCCTTCAGAATGGACTGGTTGGATCTCCTTGCTGTCCAAGGGACTCTCAAAAGTCTTCTCCAACACCACAGTTCAAAAGCATCAGTTCTTCAGCGCTCAGCCTTCTTCACAGTCCAACTCTCACATCCATACAAGACCACTGGAAAAACCATAGCCTTGACTAGACAGACCTTAGTCGGCAAAGTAGTCTCTGCTTTTGAATATGCTATCTAGGTTGGTCGTAACTTTTCTTCCAAGGAGTAAGCATCTTTTAATTTCATGGCTGCAGTTACCATCTGCAGTGATTTTGGAGCCCCCCCAAAATAAAGTCTGACACTGTTTCTACTGTTTCCCCATCCATTTCCCATGAAGTGATGGGACCAGATGCCATGATCTTCGTTTTCTGATGTTGAGCTTTAAGCCAACTTTTTCACTCTCCTCTTTTACTTTCATCAAGAGGCTTTTGAGTTCCTCTTCACCTTCTGCCATAAAGGTGGTGTCATCTGCATATCTGAGGTTATTGATATTTCTCCCAGCAATCTTGATTCCAGCTTATGTTTCTTCCTGTTCAGCATTTCTCATGATGTACTCTGCATATAAGTTAAATAAGCAGGGTGACAATATACAGCCTTGAC
>SJXQ01013205.1:14636-29744 GCA_006408695.1 Aepyceros melampus
CAGTTCTAACTGTTGCTTCCTGACCTGCATACAGATTTCTCAAGAGGCAGGTCAGATGGTCTGGTATTCCCATCTCTCTCAGAATTTTCCACAGTTTATTGTGATCCAGACAGTCAAAGGCTTTGGCATAGTCAATAAAGCTGAAATAGATATTTTTCTGGAACTCTTGCTTTTTTGATGATCCAGCAGATGTTGGCAATTTGATCTCTGGTTCCTCTGCCTTTTCTAAAAGCAGCTTGAACATCAGGTAGTTCACGGTTCATGTGTTGCTGAAGCCTGGCATGGAGAATTTTGAGCATTACTTTACTAGCATGTGAGATGAGTGCAATTGTGCGCTAGTTTGAGCATTCTTTGGCATTGCCTTTCTTTTGGATTGGAGTGAAAACTGACCTTTTCCAGTCCTGTGGCCACTGCTGAGTTTTCCAAATTTGCTGGCATATTGAGTGCAGCACTTTCAGAGCATCATCTTTTAGGATTTGAAACAGCTCAACTGGAATTCCATCACCTCCATAGCTTTGTTTGTAGTGATGCTTTCTAAGGCCCACTTGACTTCACATTCCAGGATGTCTGGCTCTAGATTAGTGATCACACCATCGTGATTATCCGGGTCGGGAAGATCTTTTTTATACAGTTCTTCTGTGTATTCTTGCCATCTCTTCTTAATATCTTCTGCTTCTGTTAGGTCCATACCATTTCTGTCCTTTATTGAGCCCATCTTTGCATGAAATGTTCCCTTGATATCTCTCATTTTCTTGAAGAGATCTCAAGTCTTTCCCATTCTGTTGTTTGCCTCTGTTTCTTTGCATTGATTGCTGAAGAAGGCTTTCTTATCTCTTCTTGCTATTCTTTGGAACTCTGCATTCAGATGCTTATATCTTTCCTTTTCTCCTTTGCTTTTCGCTTCTCTTCTTTTCACAGCTATTTGTAAGGCCTCCCCAGACAGCCATTTTGCTTTTTTGCATTTCTTTTCCATGGGGACGGTCTTGATCCCTGTCTCCTGTTCAATGTCACGAACCTCATTCCATAGTTCATCAGGCACTCTATCTATCAGATCTAAGCCCTTGAATCTATTTCTCACTTCCACTGTATATATAAGGGGTTTGATTTAGGTCATACCAAGGTTAAAAGAAGGTAGCTGCATTTGGAAACAGGACCTTTAAGGAGCTGATTAAATTAAAATGAGCCCCTTAGGGTCGGTGGCAATCCAATCCAAATGGTGTCCTGATAAGAAATTTGAATACACAGGAAGATACCAGGATTGCGCATGTACAGAGGAAAGACATAGCAAGAAGGTGGCCATTTGAAAAGTGAAGTCGCTCAGTCGTGTCCGACTCTTTGTGACTCCATGGACTGTAGCCTACCAGGCTTCTCCCTCCATGGGATTCTCCAGACAAGAGTACTGGAGTGGGTTGCCATTTCCTCCTACCAGGGGATCTTCCAAACATAGGGATTGAACCCAGGTCTCCCACATTCCAGGCAGATGCTTTAACCTCTGAGCCACGAGGGAAGCCCAGAAGAGGTGTCAGGAGAAACAAACCTTCCTCTCGAACTTCGAGCCTTCATAACTGAGAAAATAAAGTTTTGTGGCTTAAGCCACCTGGTCATACTATTTTTTTATGACACCAAATTAGTTCTCGATTACAATTATAATAAGAGCCCTACGTGAAAATATGGGTCTCATGAGAGGATATAGAAAAGGCATCTAAACAATTCTGGCCTGGAAAAGGAAGTTCCTTTAAATGTGTGACATTTGAGATCTGAAAGGGGGAGGAGTTAGCCTGATGAAAAGCCTTCTAGTCATTTAGTTTTGTGCTACCATAATTCCCATACATCTACAGAAAACTTATCTTGCAGAACTGAAATGCTACTCATTGAACAAAAACTTGTTCCCTCTCCTTCCAGCAAACTATACTACTTTCTGCCTCTATGAATTTGACTTCTGTTCAGGATTTTGAAAGAGGCTCTGTGAGAGCCTAGGTGAAGAAGCGATCCATTCTGCCATGTGCATCCAGGCATCCAGGAAATAGCTGACTATGAACACTATCTTGAAAGATAGGCACATGTCTTGTCAGATTTAAGAGGGAAACAATTCCTGAAGAAATAAGAGCATGTGCACACCAGCTAAGGAAGCTAGAAGCTGTACACTTCCCCTCTGGACCTCTGTTGTTACCAATCTGCTTGTACACTGGATTCTGATTCCTTTACCCGAAACATTGGCTTCATCATGGTCACTCTCCTACTCCACAGTTTACAGTGAATATTGTCTGAGGGATAACAGTCAAATTCCTCAACCTTCAAAATTAAGCATTTTTATTTGACATAGAAAATACTTATAATTAAAACAAATCCTCAAAGCCTCTACCTATCAAAATGTAATGAATGAAAAGTGGTTTAAGAGTAATAATGTAATTTTAACTTTGAGTTAAACTCGAAGACAGGGAAGATAACTCCTTTATCTCTCTCTGCTATTGAACTGTAGAATACAGAGGATAAGTTTCGCACTCAATAATGTGTTAACCTGTTTTAATTACACACCCAAAGAAACATCATTTGGGGGAAGAGATATTTTCATAGGTTTTCACACAATTCTGAATCCTTTCATAATGGAATTTGTTGGACGAGTGAAAACCTCCAATTACTTCCAGTTACTAGACCCATTAAGAAAAGGTTCCCTGAGTCTCTTCACTTTTGGAGCAGATAATTTCTAAGGCTATGCAGCCCAGTACAGTAAACCTATGATTAATATGTTGCTACTGAGCACTTGAAATTTGGCTAATGTGACTGCATAATGGAATATTTGTTTAAATTTAAAAACTACTATAGCAGTATAAAATATTTTCCTGTTTTACACATTTCATTATTTTGGCAGGACTGTATTTCACTTTAGCCTATCTATGTTGAGATGTGCTATAAGTGTAAAATATATACATTTCAAAGACTTGGAAGGAACAGGAGTAAAATATTTATATTTTTTGTATTGATTAAATGTTGAAATAGGAGTTTGGGTGTATTGGTCTAAATAAAACCTAGCATTAAAATTAATTTCATCAGTTTTATTTTTAGTGAGTCTGCTAGAAAATTTAAAATTATATATATAATTTCTTTTTACTATTGTATTTATTTTTTCTTTTCTCTTTTGTGCTCTCTCTTTCTCTCCCTCTCACTCCCCTTCTTTCTTTTTATTTCTTTCTGTTAGCTTTTGTTCTTTTGTTTTTTGCAAGTACCAGAAATTGATCATGGCTTATTAAATGAAATGAGGATTTATTGGAAGGACATTTCTAGTAGTTTATAACAAGGCTGGAGAAAAGGGCAAGTTAAAAGGATGGAAACCAGGGCAGTGCAGGTATCTAGGAAGTGGGAATTAGTGTCACTGCAGGAATAAAGAGCATCACATGATTGCTGTGGGATTTTCAAATTTTCATAGTCAAGGAGAGAATCTCATTGAGTCTTAGGTAAGAGAGGGTAAGACCCAATTTATAGTCCCTTTAGGACTATACACAATGGGGGAGGGTAATTTTCTAAAGAGAAATTGGGTGTATAACCCAAAGAAAAGATAATCATTGTAATAGCCCAAACGCAAAGCCAAGGTTAAGTATCTATTTGAGGCAGGAAGAAAGAGGGTTCCCTTGACACAGCCATGGAGGACAAATAAAGAGCATCAGTTGGGAAATTGACACACAACATCAGATCTATTATTTCTCTCAAAATGTTTTCCCTCTTGCTGCCAAATCTTACTACTTTTATATGAGTAACAATCATAGACTCCTATTTTTTCTGCCGTATGCCTTTTTCATTCTTCAACAGATATTTTTAAATATGTCTTATGTTCTTGGCCCTTCGGTAGGTGGTAGGGAAACTATCTCTTCCTAATAGTATGTCATAGACAAGGATATAGGTCTTAAATGCTGTCATTGAGATAAGACTTATTGCAGGAAACCTAATCTGGATTTGAGGAGCTTGGAGTGTCTTCCTTGGGAAAGTGAAACCTAAGCTGAGACCTCAAGATAAATTAAGCAAAGGGAAAGAGGCAGGAGGAATGAAGGAGATATTTAATTCTGATGGAAATTTTTTTCAGTGATGGCAATTGTGTAAGTGATAAGTGTGGAGAGGCAAGCTAGGGCCAGATCTCAAAGGCCATGTATTAAGTCAGTAGAATTTTGAAAGTTCCTGTGAAGCTATTAAACTGTTTTACCGGGACAATGGCATCATTTCAGAATTGCACAATAGAATTGTGTTGATCTTAAGAGCACTCTGAAAGTAAAAAAAGTGACAGTTGCTCAGTTGTGTCTAATTCTTTGCGACCCATAGACTGTAGCCTGCCAGGGTCCTCTGTCTATAGAATTCTCCAGGCAAGAATCTTCCCAACCCAGGGACTGAACCCCGGTCTCCTGTATTGCAGGCATATTCTTTACTTTCTGAGATACCAGGGAAGCCACTTTGACCACCAAAAAGTATTAGAAGTAATAGATGAATTCAGTAGAGTTGTAGGATACAAAATTAATATGCAGAAACTTGTTGCATTTTTATAGGCTAATAAACTATGAGAAAGAAATGCAGGAAATAGTCCCATTTACAATTGCATCAAGAAGAAAATTACCAGGAATAAATTAAACCAAAGAATTGGAAGATCTGTACTTTTGAAAACTAAAAGACAAAAGAATTTGAAAACAACACAAATAAATGAGATATGCTCATGGACTAGAAGAATCAATATCCTTAAAATGTCTATACTATGCAAAGCAATCTACAGATTCAATGCAGTTCCTTTCAAAATTTGCATAGCTTTTTTTCACAGAACTAGAACACAATGGTAACATTTGTATTGAACCACAGATGGCCCCCAATAACCAAAGCAATTTTGAAAAAGAAAAAGCTGAAAGTATCACACTCTTAGACTTGAAACTATAGCATGCTACAAAGTTCTAGTAATCAAAATTATGGTACTGGCACAAAAGCATATATATAGAAAGATAGGATAGAATAGCACAGAAATAAACCCATGCTCTTATGGTCAATTGGTCTATGACAAAGGAGCCTAAAGTATATAATGGGGGAAAGATAGTCTCTTCAATAAATGGTGTTGGGAAAATAGGGCAGCTACATGAGAAAGAATGAAACTGGATCACTTCTTATACCATATATAAAATAAACTCAAAATGGAATAAAGTCTTAAAAGCAAAGCCTGAAACTGTTAAGCTCATAGAGGAAAACTAGGCAGTAACTTTTTGACACCAGTCTTAGCAGTCCTCTCAGGCAAGGGAAACAAGCAAAAATAAATGGGACTGTATCAAAGTTAAAAACTTGCACAGTGAAGGAAATCAACAGATCAAAAAGATAAGCATGGAATGGAAGAAGATAGTTGCAAATGATATATCTGACAAGCAGTCAATGTCCAAAATAAATAAAGAACTCATACACCACAGTATCAAATACCCAAACAACTCCAATTAAAAAATCAGAGGACCTGAGTAGAAATTTTTCCAAAGAAGACAAAATATATGGTCAAAAAACATATGAAAAGGTGCTCAACATCACTATGGGGGGATGCAAATGAAAACCACAATGGGATACCTCATACTTGTGAGACTGGCTGTTTTCAAAAAGACAAGAAACAAGTGGTGTGAGGATGTGGAAAAAAGGGAACCCTCGTGCACTGTTGGTGGAATGTAACTTGGTTCAGCCACTGTGGAAAACTGTTGAGAGTCCTCAAAAAAAACTAAAAATAGAACTGCTGTATGATCCAGCAATTCCACTAGTAGGTATTTATCTGGAGAAAATACAGATTCAAAAAGATATTTGTATCCCTATGTGCATTTGTATCCCTATGTCCATAAGCCAGGCAGATGTAATGTGCATATAGGGAATATTGTCAATAATACTGTAACAACTTTGTATGGTAATAGATGGTAACTGGTTTTATTTTGGTTATTTCATAATGAATAAAAATACCGAATCATTATGTTGTACACTTGAAACTAATAGTTTATTTATTTTAATTATAATTCAATAAAAAGTATTTAGAGACTGAATTTTAACTGAAAGTGGAGTAGGGAAATGGAGGAAGAAAAAAAAGAGGAGAAAGTCTAGCCCTTAAGTAATCTCAAATGTTCTTTTAGATTACTCTTCCTGGGAACTCCCTGGTGGTCCAGGGGTTAAGACTGCCTTTCAGTGTGAGGGATGTGTATTCGATCCCTCATCTGGGAAGTAAGATCTGACCTGTCCCAGGCGTAAAGCCCCTGCATGACTCAACTAGAGAAAGCGTGCATGTGGTCAAGACTCAGTGCAGCCAGAAAAAGAAAAAAAGAATCTTCCAATAATTTCTTTTAATTTCCTGTTTTAACTAGTTTATCCTATCATCTGTTATATAAAATGCAGAGTGATTACAAGGCTTTCTACACCTGCCCTCTAGCCTTATCTCTTACCTTTTTGGCCTTGTCTTGTATCTGACATGACTGAGCGACTGAACTGAACTGAACTGTATGCCTCAACTTCATTTCCTCTAGCCAGACTGATCAACTCGCTGTGCCTCCAAACATTTCTTATTCACCTTACATGTAAATATTCATACTGCCTTCTATTTCTGGAATGATGCCCAGAATAATGTTTTCTCTTTTTTCAACTTTTCAAATCCTGCCTATCTCTAAAACCCAATTCAAATTTCATCTTCCTCATATCAACCAAATCAACCAAAAATGATGACTTTTTTTTCCTTCATTGCTGATAGGGCTGTTTTACAGTTTCAGTGTTTAATTACACACTGCTTTTTATTGTCACCTAACATGATTGCAGGTTCGGTTCAGTTCAGTTCAGTCCCTCCGTTGTGTCTGACTCTTTGTGACCCCATGAACAACAGCACACCAGGCCTCCTTGTCCATCATCAAGTCCCGGAGTTCACTCAAACTCACATCCATTGAGTCAGTGATGCCATACAGCCATCTCATCCTCTGTCATCCCCTTCTCCTCTTGCCTTCAATCTTTCCCAGCACCAAGGTCTTTTTAAATGAGTCAGCTCGTCGGACCAGGTGGCCAAAGTATTGGAGTTTCAGCTTCAACATCAGTCCTTCCAATGAACACCCAGGACTGATTTCCTTTAGGATGGACTGGTTGGATCTCCTTGCAGTCTAAGGGACTCTCAAGAGTCTTCTCCAACACCACAGTTCAAAAGCATCAATTCTTCAGCACTCAGCTTTCTTTATAGTCCAACTCTCACATCCATACATGACTACTGGAAAAACCAGAGCCTTGATTAGATGGACCTTTGTTGACAAAGTAATGTCTCAGCTTTTTAATATGCTATCTAGGTTGGTCATAACTTTCCTTCCAAGGAGTAAGTGTCTTTTAATTTCATGGCTACAATCACCATCTGCAGTGATTTTGGAGCCCAGAAAAATAAAGTCTGACACTTTCCACTGTTTCCCCATCTGTTTCCCATGAAGTGATGGGATCAGATGCTATGATCTTAGTTTTCTGAATGATTGCAGGTACCGGAGGGGAGTTCTGAGCTTTATAGTTGCCTGAATCTTTCACAGCTTCAAACAATTCTTAGTATACTCAATAAATAATCAAATCAGTAAGTGAAAAACTGTTCTTTAAAATGGGTGAGATAGCATCTTTGAAAATTACACACATTCTTTAATAACTAACTGATAAGCCCCAGAACACCTATCATTTCTATCTAGTGAAATTGACATTAAAATTTTTATTTTACAAAACAAAAAAAAGAAAATAAGAGCAATGAAAGGCCAGGGATGTGGTAATCAAACCACCTTATTTTCCTGAACTAATTCTATTCAAAATATTCCATTCAGTTAAAAGATAATGATATCTTTGGACTTTCTGTGGAAGTTTCTAAAGAAGCCAGTTGCTATGGGGATTGAGAAGACAAAATATTTAAAACTATGCTCAAATTTATGCATATGAAGCTACCATGTCTAAACCTGGAAGACATTTATTTGATGGAGGGGTTTTACAGAGGGAAAAAGAATATGGAAATGAATTGTTGGGGGAACATGGTACGGTGGTGGAAGTCAAGACACAGTTAAGATGGGTGTTTATTTTCTTCAAGGGAAAATTGTGTGTTTACTAATAATAAGGAAGAACAAAAGAAAAGTTAAACAGAGGGCTGGAGAGACTAAATGGTTTTCTTTTTACCCATGACAAGTTCTTTTTTTTATATATAAATTTATTTTAATTGGAGGGTAATTACTTTACAATATTGTATTGGTTTTGCCATACATCAACTGAATCCACCACAGGTATACACGTGTTCCCCATCCTGAACCCCACTTCCTCCTCCTTCCCTGTACCATCCTTCTGGGTCGTCCCAGTGCACCAGCCCCAAGCATCCAGTATCATGCATTGAACCTGGACTGGCAATTTGTTTCATATATGATATTATACATGTTTCAATGCCATTCTTACTCATGAAAAAAATTATAGAAGTCAAAACCAGTAGTTGAAAAGGAGGCTGCTGGGACTTTGAACCAAGCCAAATTAGTGGCTTTCACTGTTTTATATCCCTCTGTCACTTTTAAGAATATGAGTCCCACACTGCAAAAATAAAAAGCTCATTGTTTTTCTTAAAAGGAAAGTTATGTTTGTAGCTATTGTTATTTTATTTACTATTTGTAGTATGTTTTACAGACATTAAAATGCATTTTTGCCTTTTGGAGAAATATTTCCTGTTCAACTTTACAAAAGAAACAATCCCCACCCCGCTTCCCACCCCCTTTCCTCGATGATTGCCACCTGTTTTCTCTGAGTATGCCTGAAAAAGTGATGGCAAATGCATTCAGCCTTGTCCACTAACCAGATGGTGTAGGTTGATGGAGAGTGAAATTTTCATTCTGGTGCTGTTCTGAGTCCTTCTCTGGTGTTCTTGCCACAGTTGGAAATTCCTGGCCTAGAGGACATGGACAAGCTAGGGCAGGGTTTTTCATGACAGAAGTGAACTATTAAAGAAATGAAAGTATTCTTTTTTCAGTTCCTGAAAAGAGAACCAGCTATGATGTTTTGTGATAAAGAGGAAAATAATTGAATTAGATATTAGATTCTTTTGATTAAAAACTCTCTAGTTTTCATATTATAGTGTTATAAAAGTAATACATTTTATTGTAGCCAATACAAAAATATACAAATACACTAAGTAGAGAAATGAAAACTTTCCCTGCTTCATTCCCCTAATTCCCATTCCTCACAGGCAACTTCTGTGAAATCCTTTGGCTTTGAAAGTTTGAAATAGAAAAATACTCTCTAAATAAACTTTATGTCTGTTGAATAGTTTTAACTTTAAGAAAGATATCTGTTTCTGATAGTAAAAAGGCATTGCAAAGTGTTATAATCTCTTTTTTCTTTGGCCGCTGTGCCTGTGAGTGTTTGTTTTGTTCTGTTTTTCTGTATCATGAGAAGGTTTGGCCATGACTTACTACCACCATTGGGTGGCAGCCTAAATTGCAACCTCTTAAGAAATCATCCTCATTGGGTTCTGTGAAATTCATCTGAGAAATGACAACTTTGCACAGATGTTTTTAAAGGAAGAGTTGAATAAAATTTTCCTCTTATTCTGAGAGAGAGAATGCAGCTGAGCAAAGGAAATAACTAATGACCAGATACCTAGGAGAAAATCCTCTCTTCCAATAAGTCATTTGCTCCTGCACCATCTACTCTCAACAGTTTAAGAGCTACTGAACCCTCTTAACCCTGTGAGGACAAATGAGATAACACGTGAAAACACCTTACCAAATGTACAAAGCTGTGCAGATGTGAAAGATGATTATCATTATAGCGTGGATGTGGGTTGCTTTCATAGCCAGTTTTATTGGCATGATTGCTTTTTAAATGGAGTCATCTGTGTGAATTAAACAGAATTCACAGATCTGCAAAAACTATTGCACATATTTATTTTATTTGAAGTCACTTAAATCCAGATCTAAGTAAAACCTCATCATACTTCTGGGATGGCAGGAATTAAATCTAAATATTTATGTACTCTCCTGTCCCAAACACTGCAAAAATTCAGGTTCTTGAGTGCGTGAAAGTTGCTCAGTTATGTCCGACTCTTTGTGACTCCATAGACTGTAAAGTTGGGATCTTCCCAACCCAGGGATTGAACCCAGGTCTCCCACATTGCAGTTGGATTCTTTACCAGCTGAACCACAATGATAGCCCAAGAATACTGGAGAGTGTAGCCTATCGCTTCTCCAGAGGATCTTTCCCCAGTCAGGCTTCCCTGATAGCTCAGTTGGTAAAGAATCTGCCTGCAATGCAGGAGACTCTGGTTCAGGATCTTCAGTTCAGTTCAGTCGCTCAATCGTGTCTAACTCTTTGCGACCCCATGAATCACAGCATGTCAGGCTTCCCCGTCCATCACCATCTCCTGGAGTTCACTAAAACTCACGTCCGTCGAGTCGGTGATGCCATCCAGCCATCTCATCCTCTGTCATCCTCTTTTCCTCCTGCCTCCAATCCCTCCCAGCATCAGAGTCTTTTCCAATGAGTCAACTCTTTGCATGAGGTGGCCAAAGTACTGGAGTTTCAGCTTTAGCATCATTCCTTCCAAAGAACACCCAAGGCTGATCTCCTTTAGAATGGACTGGGTGGATCTTCTTGCAGTCTAAGGGACTCTCAAGAGTCTTCTCCAACACCACAGTTCAAAAGCATCAATTCTTTGGCGCTCAGCTTTCTTCACAGTCCACACTCTCGCATCCATACATGACCACTAGAAAAACCATGCCTTGTTTAGACGGACCTTTGTTGGCAAAGTAATGTCTCTGCTTTTGAATATGCTATCTAGGTTGGTCATAACTTTCCTTTCAAGGAATAAACGTCTTAATTTCATGGCTGCAATCACCATCTGCAGTGACTTTGGAGCCCCCCCAAATAAATTCTGACACTGTTTCCACTGTTTCTCCATCTATATCCTGTGAAATGATGGGCCCAGATGCCAGGATCTTCGTTTTCTGAATGTTGAGGATCTTAAATGATGCCAAATCATAGTGAAGATCATAGCTCTTGTAATTGATCATTGGACCTCACTGGAGATGCCAGTGTCCAGCTAGCTAGGTCCACTAGACTGTTTTACCACTGTTTGTAGTCCATGCCTGGTGTTAGGAATCTTTGAAAGGACTGGGGGGCCAAGCATTTAATCTCTCTGGGTGCACCACACAGACACCCTCTTGTCTTGCCATGCTCTGTGTCTCACTAGATCTTCTGAACCCTTCTGACCTCTTTCCAATACCAAGGAAACTTTTACCTTTTGCTGCCTTAGAAAGTACTCTGGCTATCCCATCTGGCTTCAGGCCTCATGGATGTACTTCAGTGAGTTTAGAAATTGCCAAGTCAGGAAGAACTGTAGAATCCATGCAGCTTGTGTTCTGTGGACTTTAAGATATTAAGGGGTTTTCTGCCTTCTTGAAACTATTGACGTGTATATAGAGAAAAATACAAACCAAAGATTCAAAAAGTATTCTACTCCAGTGACATACAAAGGTCTCCTCTTGGCTTCAGCAGGGAGAGCTTTGGTGAGTACACCAGAAAGATAAAAAGATTGTGTCTTTTTATCTGGATGAGTAGAGCACACAACATTATCTTCTTGATTTTTTCTTTTTCTTGCCATACATAGACTAAAGAACTGTTTTTCTATTTTCATCTCAGCTGCTCCAGTTTCAGTATAAGAGAAAAACACTTCATCTGTCATTAACTCTAAAAAGCAATAATTATAATAGTTTATAATTTACACTTATCGATAAATACTCCATAACATTAGTGCATATTGCTTGTCTGGGCTGGTTATTGTATTTAGATTTTTATAGCAACATTCAGACTATAAGGCAGCTAAGTTTGTTTGTGCTGCTTAGGGGTGGGTGTTGGGAACCATTAGTTTTGTTGATTAAATTACCTAATCAGAAATTAATTACTGTAAGTTAAATTCATAGCTGTTTGGAATTTAGCAGCTAAATTTTAAGGATTGAAAAATGTTAATTTTTTTAATATGGAAAATGTCAAAAATATTTAAAAATACAGAGAAGAGAGTAGTATAATTAAGACTCATATTGAGGACTTCCCTGGTGATCCCGTTGGGTGAAAATCCACCTTGCAATTCAGGAGATGCAGGTTTGATCCTTGATCGGTAAACTAAGATCCCACATGCCCTGAAAGATAAAAACACTCATATACTCACCAACTAGCTTAATTATTAATTCATGGCTAATCTTGTATTATTTTTGTCCCCTCATTTTCCTTCTCTGTATCCCTTTTCCAATTATTTTGAAGCCAATCTTAGGTATGAAATCTATTGGTAAACATTTCAGTGAAAGTGAAAGTCGCTCAGTTGTGTCTGACTCTGTGACCTCATGGGTCCATGGAATTCTCCAGGCTAGAATACTGGAGTGGGTAGCCTTTCCCTTCTCCAGGGGATCTTTCCAACCCAGGGATCAAACTGGAGTCTCCTGCATTGCAGGTGAATTCTTTACCAACTGGGCTATCAGGGAAGCCCAAATATTTCAGTAGATATCTCTAAATGATAAAGGACTTAAAAATCAGTGTAATCACAAAGCTGACATTGCTCTTAAAAGTTGAACATGGTGAAAGAATGCTGCCTCTTTATTTTTTCTCCTTATTTAAAATTTAATATTAAACTTATGTCAACAGCATAAATCATATAGTAACATATAAGGAAGGATACCCTGGACATGTTGTTAAGTGAAAGAGCAAATAATAGAGTAATTTTTATAACATGATTCAATTTCTACTTTGCTGCTGCTGCTGTTAAGTCGCTCAGTCGTGTCCAACTCTATGCGACCCCATAGACAGCAGCCCACCAGGCTCCCAATACCAACTGTGATTATCTTACTTTAAAGGTAATAACTATTCTTCGTTTGATGTATTATATATATGTCTATGCTTTTACATGTTAAAAAAAAACAGATGTGGTTATTTATAATCCAAAGGATTATAAGATAATAAAGTAAGATAATCACAGTTGGTATTAGAGATGGGTACAGGACTCTTAATTTTAACCTATTCTTTAGTATTTTTTATTTATAAAATATATGTGTATTACTTTTAGAATTAAGTTTTCAAAAAGTAATTCATGATAGGAATAACTTAAATTATATCAGTATGAGAAATGAGAGACTATCAGGCTATCAGGCTATCCTGTCCAGATAGTGTCCCTCAGTTGAATAATCCTCACTCCTGGATTAATAAGAATAACAGCACGTTTAGAGAGTTGGCTGGATGCAGACACTTTGACAATTGCTTTCAACCTGATTATTTATTTCTTACCATAACCCTTTGAAGTGGGTATTCCCATTTCACTTATGAAGAAACATGATCTAGAGCAGTTAAATAACTTGTCAGAGTTTGGAAGAGGCTGACCATGCTTGGAAATTAGGTGCTGGGACTCCCCTGCCCATACACTTCACTGATGGTCCCACTTCCCTTGGATCTGAAGGTCTCACAGTTACAGAATGAGTTTCATTATTTCAATTCATACTTGTTTGACTCTTGTTGCTTAGTGTCTATGTTAGCTTTAATTACTTTTTTGCAATATTTTACCTTATTTTATTTTACTATAAACTTAATAGCTCGGGCAAAACCAAGTAGTAATTCCTCTCATTTCCCCCCATAGTCTGTAGAATCTGGCCTGGAGGACTAACGGGAGAAATAACCTAAAAAGAACATCATGCTTTTCTAATATGAGAAACATTTAAATGACAGGCAGAAGGTTCTTGTCAATAGCGGCTTTATGTGCAGTTATCCAGCTACCTAAGTTTTCTTTCTTGCTGAAGATTCTTTAAAGCTCTTCTTAATTTATCTGTTCCATAAATGTAGGACAGCAGAATTGCAAGTATATGGGAATAGAAGTGCCTACCACTTTTATTTGGGATACATTTTACATTATATATGTAAACATGCTAAAACTACCTTTTTAAGAAAGTTGTTTGGATTAGTCCTTGCATACTGTAGCATATTTATTTTTCACAACTTGACATTGGCATTCACAATGCTTTGGGCTTTCTCAGAGTAAATTTCTGTTGTTGTCCAGGAATAACAAATTAACTTATTATTTAACATAAAAAATGAAATAGGAAAGCAAAATAGCCTATATAACAAAACACCTACAAACACACATAGTAGGATACAAAAATTATTTATGTATTCTATATATTGTTATATCCTTTATCTACTGGGGATAATTGAGATATTACTGAATATCCAGAAGAAAACTGTATCTAAACAAGGAAAACTGATCCTTACAAAAATTTGCTGGAATTATTCAATTAATTTTTTAAAAACATGAGTGTTTTGAAATTTTCTATCCTTTGTACTCCTTTTCTCTGTTCATCCTGTCAGGGAGCAACAGGAGTTCTATAGCTTTTAAGAAAATGCGTCTGTCAGCTTTCCAGAACTTAGACCACATTTACACAATTACTTTTTCACACTGTGAAAGTACAGCATGTACTTCACACACTGAAAGAAGATACTGTCCAATCCTGGTTGTATTATTGAAATAAAATTTGAGACTTTAATCATTTAGATTTAAAATTTTGCTCTTCAGATAAGCTGAATGGTCACTCTAGTGGGTAGTTCACAGTGCTTGGAGAAATAATTTAATATTAATTCCTTGGCAAATGTATAGCTCTACTTTGTGTCTCTGTCTGGATACTCCAAAGAGGTTATTTTGAGGAATCTTACAAGTACTTGTAGTTATGTTTGTTGAGATGTTTTAAAATAATTCAAACTATAAACAAGGTGAAAAGACAGCCTTCTGAATGGGAGAAAATAATAGCAAATGAAGCAACTGACAAACAACTAATCTCAAAAATATACAAGCAGCTTATGCAGCTCAACTCCAGAAAAATAAATGACCCAATCAAAAAATGGGCCAAAGAACTAAATAGACATTTTTCCAAAGAAGACATCCGGATGGCTAACAAACACATGAAAAGATGCTCAACATCACTCATTATCAGAGAAATGCAAATCAAAACCACAATGAGGTACCATTTCACACCAGTCAGAATGGCTGCGATCCAAAAATCAACAAGCAATAAATGCTGGAGAGGGTGTGGAGAAAAGGGAACCCTCTTACACTGTTGGTGGGAA
>SJXQ01013205.1:33373-47313 GCA_006408695.1 Aepyceros melampus
TGGGATGAGTTGGCAGAGTGGCAGTGTAACATGTATGATATCATAAGTGAAACGAATCGCCGGTCTAGGTTCGATGCAGGATGCAGGATGCTTGGGACTGATGCACGGGGATAATCCAGAGAGAAGGTGTGGGGTGGGAGGGGGGAGGTGGGGGTAGGGATTGGGAGTTCATGTACACTCGTAGCTGATTCGTGTCAATGTATAGCAAAATGAATACAGTATTGTAAAGCAAAACAAACTAAAAAATAAAAATTAATTAAAAAATATAAAATAATTCAATTCTAATTCCTTTGAAAGTGAAAATTAGGAGGTCCAGACAGAAGGGGGCTTATTGTTCTGAAGGGTGAAGAATTTTCCACTGCCTAATGTCAGAAAATGTTGTACATGCTTTGGAAGCTTTTAAGTAATTTAGAGGCCATATTGTAGCCATAACTGGCCATAAACCCAGTTATGTAACCTTTCCCCTAGGTAGGTCTCACATCCAGCATCTGAGGAAATTCATGAGTTTAGGTCTGATAAGCTGCAACTGTATTTCTCCAAGGAGATGTATTTTTCCTGTGACTTATATACCATGATTGGCTTTTTTGTTATTTCTTCCTCTATATTATCTTCCAATTGTTACTAGAAAGTAAGTATCCAGACATGGGTGTTTGGTTTTTTGATAAATGCAACTTTAATATAAAAAGTTTGACAGAGGATGATTCTGTAAGGTTACAGTTTTCATGGTATTTTAAGTGTTAGAGCTAGAAATTTTCTTAAAGATCTCCACTCAACTCTTTATTTAACTCATTAGGAAACAGTGGTTCCAACAAAGTTAAGCAACCAGTGGTAGTTCTAGGACTAGAGAGGTCATATTGAACTATGGATAAATGTTTTGCCTCTGAAGTTCTGCAGCCTGCCCCTGCCACTTATTAGTTTTGTGAACTTGTGCCAGCTAGGTCATCTCTCTGTGCCTCACTTTCCACACCTGAAAAAGGGATAGCCATGGTACATAGTTTGTTGGGATATTATGAAGATTAAGTAAATGAATGTGAGTTAAATGCTTAGTACAGTGCCTGGTATATAGTGAGTACTGAAGAAATACTGTTAGAATTCATGTTTCTTCCCTCACAGTGGATTGCTTTATGGTTGTGCCACATTGTTGCTCCCGACATCACTAAATATATTTGATATGGCATTAAAAATATTTCATCACTGTTATTTCTCATTAGAATTGATAAAATATTTTAGAAAAGAGCATATTTAACAAGTATCATAGCTATTTTTTCCATGTGTGAGATGGCCATGTAATAAATGAATAGCAAGGAAAAAATTAAATGATGTATGTCTGAGTATATTCAGATAGTACTTTATATAATAAATTACTTTTTAATGCAGCCACAATTCCCAATTTACATCAAGAATTGTCCACTTCAGTGGCTTATTAGATAAATTGAGCCCAACTAACCAACACAAGCTTATTACAAATGCACATCTGGAATATGAAACTATTACAGGAAACTCATTGGAAGAGAAATTTCCCGTAAAGGGAATCCTTGATTTTTCAATAAAAGAGGAAATGTCTTTTTTGGGTTCATATAGATAATATGGATTTAGCCATGATTTGTTCTTCAGTTATAATTACTGCCTTTTAAAGAGAGATTCATGTCTTTGCAAGTTTCTATGAAGATATACCTCTGCAGCAACAATGGCTAATCTTAGATCTATGATACTGTCAGTTAAACCATTCGTGTCAGCTTTATGCATTGAGCCATGTGTAGTGAGTTAAGGTCTATTTCTATTCTTATTAGGTGTATGTAGCAGATATTTTAGGCTGCCTACTCCACTAACCTAAAATACATCTCCTTGGAGGAACACGGTTTCTTGCTATTAGAATCTTATTTTTTCCTCAGATATTAGGCTTTAGGGGAAGTTGGAGTAACCCTCAACCTTATAGGGAGGTAAATCTTGAGTAGTTGAAACCAGACATTCTAATTCTCATTATTACCCTTCCAGTAGTTGATTTAGACATGAGTTTGTGACATGGTTTTGACCAATGAGAGTTGAGAGGAGTCTTTGGGAAGGAAGGTGCTTCTGGATAAAATTTATACATGGAAGGAAACATTTCTTCCTCTTAATGTTGCCATCTTTATATAGTGCCTGGAATTGCAGAAACTGTCTTAGGCCTTTGAGGAGGACCGCCTCAGGGGACAAGCCAGCATGCTTTCATCGGCAGAGGAGACAGATAGAAAGGCCTGGTTCCTAACTGACGTTGTTCAGTTACCCAGTGAACTCACCCTGGAGCTACTCTACCTGTGGACCTCTTGTTTTTTAATATAATAAGTCATTGTTGAAACAAATTTTACTCAGCCTTTTACTACTTTCAATGGAAGCATGCTAATTGATACAATGTAAAGTCATGTAATTATAATTCTGGTTTCTGTATATTCTTTGCTCGTAGCTGCCAGAATGAGCTGAGGTCTGAAAATTGCTCAGCAGGATCAGGCATAGCATGGGCCTCTCCTCTTGTTGTTTTGCTTGCCAATGACCACTCTCTTGATAACTGTAAGTATTTAAACTTGTACTAACCAGTTACATGTCTTTATACCTGGAGTTAATGTTTTAGTTATAATCATATAAATATTAAATTATGAAATTATTAATCCTCATAGGGTCCCATTTTGCTGCAATTTCATTTCCTTTTGGGTACCCCATCATTTGGGGGTCAACCTGAATGGGGGATTACTTCTGTCAGTATAAGGAATGCTTTAGATCTTTTGTTATATTAGCATAGCAATCTCTTTTGAATTGACATAGTGTTTTCCTACCAAAAATGTATAATTTGGGTGTCTTAGTAAAGTAATGCTCAAAATTCTCCAAGCCAGACTTCAGCAATATGTGAACCGTGAACTCCCTGATGTTCAAGCTGGTTTTAGAAAAGGCAGAGGAACCAGAGATCAAATTGCCAACATCCGCTGGATCATGGAAAAAGCAAGAGAGTTCCAGAAAAACATCTATTTCTGCTTTATTGACTATGCCAAAGCATTTGACTGTGTGGATCACAGTAAACTGTAAAATTCCTCAAGAGATGGGAATACCAGACCACCTGACCTGCCTCTTGAGAAATCTGTATGCAGGTCAGGAAGCAACAGTTAGAACTGGACATGGAACAACAGACTGGTTCCAAATAGGAAAAGGAGTACGTCAAGGCTGTATATTGTCNGGACATCTTTTGGGGGTGTTACTTCTAAAAGATCTTGTAGGTCTTCAAAGAACCATTCAACTTCAGCTTCTTCAGCGTTACTGGTTGGGGCGTAGGCTTGGATCACTGTGCTATTGAGTGGTTTGCCTTGGAAATGAACAGAGATCATTCTGTCGTTTTTGAGATTGCATCCAAGTACTGCATTTGAAACTGTTTTGTTGACCATGATGCTAGTCCATTTCTTCTAAGGGATTCCTGTCCCCAGTAGTAGTTATAATGGTCATCTGAGTTAAATTCACCCATTCCAGTCCATTTTAGTTCACTGATTCCTAGAATGTTGATGTTCACTCTTGCCGTCTCCTGTTTGACCACTTCCAATTTGCCTTGATTCATGGGCCTGACATTCCAGGTTCCTATGCAGTACTGCTCTTTACAGCATCGGTCTTCCTTCTGTCACCAGTCACATCCACAACCGAGTATTGTTTTTGCTTTGGCTCCATCCCTTCATTCTTTCTGGAGTTATTTCTCCACTGATCTCTGGTAGCATATTGGGCACCTAATGACCTGGGGAGTTCCTCTCTCAACATCTTATCATTTTGCCTTTTCATACTGTTCATGGGGTTCTCAAGGCAAGAATATTGAAGTGGTTTGCTATTCCTTTCTCCAGTGGACCACATTCTGTCAGCCCTCTCCACCATGACCCTCCTGTCTTGGGTGGCCCCACATGGCATGGCTTAGTTTCATTGAGTTAGACAGACTGTGGTCCGTGTGATCAGATTCGTTAGTTTTCTGTAATTAAGGTTTCAGTGTGTCTGCCCTCTGATGCCCTCTCGCAACACCTACCATCTTACTTGGGTTTCTCTTACCTTGGATGAGGGGTAGCCTCATGTGAGGGGTAGCCTCACGGCCGCCCCTCCTGACCTTGAACATGGAGTAGCTCCTCTGATCCTTCCCGTGCAGCTACTGCTCCTTGGACAAATCCTCAAATATGGTTTCATAACAATATGAAAAGGTAAACTTGCAGTCACTCACTCATCGTGAGCTATCAGATCTTTGGACCATAAATAGGGACTTTGGTGGATGCTTTGACAGATTTGAATGGTTGCTCTAAGTCGAGACTCTCCATTCCCCGGCCTTTGTGTTTTTATGGCGGATTTCCTTTGTCATAACAATCATCACATTCTTGGCATTTTCTCATAGGAGAAAGAACTAAACCTACTTAACTCACATCTTTCTTTCTTGGCGATCTCAATCTGCACGATACTGACACATGTTGCAAACTTACAGAAGCAACCCCTGCCTGGGTGGGTGGGGTTCTAGAGTGTACAGTGGTGTATTGATGCCTGTGATTGGTGGGTAAATTTGGCTAATTGAGAAGTAATATTAGCAAGTCCATTTGTACCCAAACATCAAGCCAAATTCTCAAATCAGTTTTTATCAGTAATAATGATAATGCTGGTGTTTTGATCTCTATTTGTCTGTCTTCCTTGTCTTATTTCCTATACATTCTTAGAACTTGATATTATTTATTGATCTGCTCATACCTCCAATGATCCACACAATAAGAGTGAAGACAAGCAATACTCTTTCCTTTCTTTCTTCAAATGTAGCCAAGATATGAACCAAGATTGTCTTTAAGTAGCTTGTGCAAAAATAACTGGGATTGACTATTCTCTGGGAAGTGAAAGTTGTTCAGTCTTGTCCGACTGTTTGTGACCCCATGGACTATACAGTCCATGGAATTCTCCAGGCCAGAATACTGGAGTGGGTAGCCTTTCCCTTCTCCAGGGGATCTTCCCAACCCCAGTATTGAACCCAGGTCTTCCGCATTGCAGGCAGACTTTTTGCCAGCTGAACCACAAGGGAGGCAGAAGAATACTGGAGTGGGTAGCCTGTCCCTTGTCCAGCGGATCTTCCCAATCCAGGAATTGAACTGGGTGTCTCCTGCATTGCAACTGAGCTATCAGGGAAGCCCCAATTCCCTGGGAAAACCTGCCCTTGTTTCTACCTTTCATTAGGGTCAAACAGATATACAAATAAGCCTAGAAGCCTATGATGAAAAAGGAGCTATTGGTAGCACCTAGCCAGAAAGGAAAGCTAGACTGAGCTGATTGGAAAAAGACTTTCAGAACAGCTGTGGTAGGAGGCTATTTTTTTTTTTTTTTATAGAAGAGGAGGTAGTGGAGTGTCACTGTCCAGGGGACAAGGGGCAGTTTGAGTAGCAGGAAGGGCACAGGTCATGTTATAGATGCACAAAAACTCACATTGGAAGTTCTTAAAACTGTTGTCCATATAAAAATCCATGCAGCGCCTAGATGTATATTTAGGTCTCCCCTTAACTAGTACACATACTAAGCTTCATCCTTGCTGAGTTAGAGAGAGTTAAAGAGTAGACCAGAGAGTGGAAATAAAGCAAAAGGTGGCCTAGCTATACAGGAAATTGGATAGATACGACTGAAGAACTAAGAAATAGGACCAGGTTTAAAAGCTAGTTAATGAGCACAATTCAGACAGATTGACCAGAGGAGAAAACCCTGGAAGTGCTATGCCGGACCTTCCGGGAGTGGAAGGAAATGAGGAGAGGAGAAGTTAGAGTTCTGAAGGTGAAGAACCAAGCAGAACCACAAATTATTTCCACTTCAATTCTAGGAAAGCCCAGAGAGAGTGAATGGAATTTGAATGGAAGATTGATTTTCCTAGAGGCCAGATATCAGAGTTGAATTTAAATCCAGAATTCATGAGCTATTTATTGTTCAATTGCTATATGCCCATCACTGTGCTGAGAACTGGAGGAAAAAAAGGTGAACCAACACGACGTAATTCTTGTTGTCACGGGGCTTAGAATCTGGGTGGTGAGTCGTAGAGCCAATTAAGATGTTGCAAGTGCTACACAGTACAGGGTGCCATGGTAACACAGAGGCTGTACCTGATCTCATAGCTGGGAGGTAGGTCAGGAAAATCTTTCTGGAGAAAGTTCCATATGAGCTGAGACCTGAAAGGCAAGTCAGAGTTAGGTGATCAAGGAAGACAAAGTGAGTAGGAGGTGGTAAGGCCAAGGCCTAGGGGATGGGTGAGAAAGAGCTTCAGAGTTAGGCACTCAGAAAGCTGCAAGTGGTTCAATATCATGCTCCAGGTACTTCTTTGTAGGTAGTCACTTTTCCTGAGATTTAAGTCTGCCAAAAAAATTAAAATGGGCCTTGGCAAGGTCACCAGGTGGAGAATGTTCTTTGGTGTCTGTCTGTTGGGATGCAATGGATAGAGCAATAAAAAGTGGCATTGATGGGGGCTCTGGGAGAGGGAGTAGGTGTTTTGCGATTCTCTGGATACTGAGGCAATGGGCAGAGGGATAGCATGCCACTAAGTCCAGAAGAAAAGAATAATATTGCATAGGAAATTGAACTTTGTGCATGGCCAGGAAAAAAAAGACGATTTAGTTTTATATGTTACATTTTAATAATAGTCATTTGTAACTGCATAATGAAATTTGCGAACAAAAGTTCATTTCCAGAAGAATAATCTCTAACTGATATGCAATGCCTCAGTAGGATTTGGCCAGGTTTTAATTTTAGTTTGAATAAATAATGTAAGATACTAGGCTGTGAGATAAAAGGAAATCTCTGTACTTTCATCTCTCCATGATAGAAATAATAACTACTTTATTTCAAAACAAGTTTCCAATTAGTTTCTGTGAAATATTATTATCCCCTTTTTCCAGATACTGTAGCTCATTCTGAAACTTAATTTTGATAATATATAAACATTTCTGAACCTTACTCTACAGGAATGACAGTTATATTTGGAGTTAGGAATGCAGTTGAGCTGTAACTGTATTTTTGGTTCTGCTCTAAATAATAGTAAAAATAGCAAAAGAGAATTAGTCAAAGTATAATCTTGTTTCATGGTTATTCATGACCTGGCATGGAATATCTTTACCCTAGAGTATAGATCAAGGCCACATCCTCCAAGATTGTTCAATGGATTTTTTTTTCCCTTTAAGATTAGTTATGTTTCACTTGAAGTTAGTTATATACTATCTTTTCCCTATTTAAAGAGTTGATGTTATTTAAATAACTGATGTGCTCACTCAGTAGACATAATCACATGCTGTGTATTAGACCCTCGGCCAGATACTGAGATTTGTGTGGTGAACCAGGCAGCTGTGACCTTTCTTTTGAGATGCTTACAGGTTGGAGATACTTGAGGAATTCTGAGGACACTTACTGGGGAGAGATTCCTCCACTCAAGTTTCCCCCTAGATCTTATAGAAATAAAGACCACATATTTTAATTAGTATTATAAGTCAGAACCTGACTCTTATTTGACGCATTCAAGGTGGATAAACTGAGGCACAGATTCAGTTCAGTTCAGTCTCTCAGTTGTGTCTGACTCTTTGCAACCCCATGGACTTGAGCACGCCAGGCTTCCCTGTCTATCCCCAACTCCTGGAACTTACTCAAACTCACGTCCATCGCGTCAGTGATGCCTCGGGCTCAAATGATTTGTAATAAAGTGGTGACTTTGGTGGAGAAGTTTGGTCCCCTGATGAGTTCCTCCCTCCCTAGGCCCCATTAGTTTGCTTTTCTACAATTGCAGGATATTGTTTGCTCTGTTTTTCTTCCCTCGAAAGAGAAAGGTAGACTGGTGATGCTATTTTTCAGATGAAGAAAACAAGGCACAGGGAGTTTACCCAAGGCCACTTATCACTTTTATGGAGGAGCCAGAACCACAACTCCTACCCTTAGAGTTTCCAGGCTGTTGCCTAGCTACCAAACCTCCCTGCCTCTTCCACTGCACAGCAGCTGAGCAGGCACTTAATAATCATAATTGATGGTGCTGGCTAAAAGGGAGAGCTCAGAGTGATTCCAGGAGTTTGTTTTCACATACCAGTGAATTTTATTCTTCCTGTGGTCAATAACCTCTACCCATTTGTGTTAGATCACATCTCTTAGTCCACAATGTACCTTTCTTACCTGCATTGATGATTTCTGTTTTCTCTTTCTCAACTATTCTTTCTGCAGGAATTCAGTTGCTGTCTATAGGTATTACAAATTAAAGGAAAAAAAGCAAAAACAAAACAATGTCTGCTCTAGGGCTTCCCAGAGAAGTCTCACTAGCAATTAAGTGAAAGTTAGATACATTCTGCCAAAATGTAACACTTCTGCTTCTTAAAATATTAGCTGCATTAATTAATCGATTGCTACTACTACGGCTAAGTCGCTTCAGTCGTGTCCGACTCTGTGCGATCTCGTAGACAGAAGCCCAACAGGCTCCCCCCATCCCTGGGATTCTCCAGGCAAGAACACTGGAGTGGGTTGCCATTTCCTTCTCCAATGCATGAAATGAAAAGTGAAACTGAAGTGGCTCAGTCGTGTCCGACTCTTCTTGACTCTATGGACTGCAGCCCACCAAGCTCCTCCGTCCATGGGATTTTCCAGGCAAGAGTACTGGAGTGGGGTGCCATTGCCTTCTCCAAATTAATCGATTACTTATGTTAAAAATATTTGAGCACCTATTTGTTCCAGATACTGGTGGAAATGTACTGTGTGCTCAGTCGTGTCCAACTCTTTGTGACCCCATGGACTGAAGCCCACCAGGCTCCCCTGTCCATGGAATTCTCCAGGCAAGAATACTGGAGTGGGTTGCCATTTCCTTTTCCAACTAATGGAAATAGGAAGATACATTTGTTTATGGTTTCAGTTGTGATTTATTGGTTTCACCTGTCACATGCCAAATACTGTTCTAATGCTGAGAATTCTATAGTTTTCCTCAGGTTACTTATAATCCTGGGGGAGTCAGACAGTTTTGAATGACCACACAAGTAGATAATTGCAACTTTCACATGTGCCTCAAAGGAGAAGCTCAGGGAGCTGTGAGTGCTCATTACCATGGTTTTGACAGTCAGGGAAGGCTTCCCAGAGAAAGTGGTGTTAGACTTGAGTCCCGATGAGTAAGTCGAGGGTACTGGACAAAGAGGGAAGGAGAGAGTATTCCAGGTGCCGGGAACAACATGTTCAAAGGCCCTTTGGTGTCCAGGGGCTGTAATACTTGTATGGTTTGAATGAAGTCAGAGAGTGAGAGAGGCCTGGAAGAGGAAAGTAGAAGCTGGACCATGCTTAGTATCAGACACCTTTACTGCACCACTTCCTGCCTCAGTCTGATTCCAGCCAGGGCTATGAGGGACAGTGCTATACCACTTCCCACTGATCCTGTGCTGACCTCATTCTCAGTATGCCTGGGCCTTTTCTGGTCACCAGGTCTGAGGCTCTTGCAGGAGACCACTGGCAGTCACATGTGAGCAACTTGCAAGTGTCAATGAGTTAGCACCACAGGGCAACTCTCGCCCACTGGCAGATGAAAGTCTGGGGTAGATGCTCTTCTCTTTGTCTCTGGTGGACAGTTCTGAAATACATTCCCCACAGTCCTCAGAAGTTCCTCAAGGAATTGATCACAGTTGCTCATGACAGTGGTCAACTCGCTCATTAATTTCCTCCTTCTCTGTTTCACTCACTTTCCAATACCAATAATTCAGGCTTCTTGGGGTCACTCCCCAAATGATGTTTTAGTCTTTGTCTTAAAAGCCATGGAAGATGATTGAGTGTTTTGAACAGAATGGTGAAATTAGCACTTTAGCACTTAAAAGAGATCACTTTGGCTGCAGTGTGGAAGATGGATTGGAGGTTAGAGCAGTTAGTGCTTTGTAGGAGTACAGGCAAAAATAGTTAGAATAGAGTGGGAACAGTAGAGATAGAAAGATATAGACAGATTTGAGAAATATTTAGGACCTATAATTGACAGGATGTGGTGACAGATTGGATAGGGCAGGTAAGGGAGGAGATACTGGAAATGACTCCTTAGTGTCTGACTTTTAAAACCATGTGGATAATAATGCATGCATGCATGCATGCTAAGTTGCTTGTGTCTGACTCTGTGCAACCCCACAGATTGTAATCTGATAGACTCCTCTGTTCACAGGATTCTCAGGCAAAAATACTGGAGTGGGTTGCCATGCCCTTAGGGATCTTCCTGACCCAGGGGTCAAACCCAGGTCTTCTGCATTGCAGGCAGATTCTTTACCATCTGAGCCACCAGGGAAGCCCATGGATGCTGCTGCTGCTCACTAAATTGGGGCAATCTGGAAGGTCAGGTGTACTGGAGGAAGTATCCGTTTCTATGTGGTTCTCCTGATAGAAAACCCAATACAAACTTGCTTAACCAGAAAGAGAATTAGTTGACTTATATAAATAAAAAAAATAGGGTAAACTGGCCTTAAGAATGGCTTGTCTTGGGACCAGTGGGATAAGAATCAGTCTCTTGGGTATCTTTGAAAACTTAGGGGGAAGCAGGATGATCACATACTCAAACCACCAAATAGAAAGAGGAATTTCTCTTTAGGGCCCCAGCTAAGGTATCACTGTGACTCATTACATCCACCAAAGTGCTCATTACTGTGGAAAAGTTCCTGACTTTTGTGTTGACCATGTGTCTGAAGCATTCAATAGATGATGGATGTGTAGGTTTTAATCTCAGAGGAGGGTTCTGGGCTGGGTATACCTTGGGAGTAATCTGCACCAAACTACTCACTGAGACTAAGGGAATGGATAGTCAACTAGAGGGAGGAATATACAATGAGAAGGGAAGAGGATCAAGGACCAAGTATTGATGGATGCCAACACTGAGTTGGAATTCTTCTAGGTAAAGGAAAATTAATCTGAAAATAGAAAAGAAATAGCCAGAGAGGTAGTAAGAAATCCTGGACTTGTTTAATAAATAGTAACAGGCAGCAGCAACAGGTAACAACAGTAGCTGTTTTTTTTGGAGTTTATCGTCCGGAAATGAGACATGAGTTCAAAACTGTAGGTAATGTAGAGAATTTCACCACAAGTTACGTGTTGTATTGGAGGTATGAATCCCCCAGCACATCAAATGGGAGCACGAAGAAGAGACTGATGAATTGTTTTTTGGGGAGAAAGGGATCATGTGAGAAGCCTCGAAAGATGAGAAAGATGCTGCCAGTTGGAGAAGGAAAAAGCTCCAGGTCCAATTTGAACGGAATCAGAACTAAGAGAGGGTAACCGAAACTATAAGCACTTTAGGAAACAGGCAAGGACTGAGTAGAGTTATGTTGGTGAAGGGAGAAAAGCTGGAGGCATCAATAGGTTATGTTTGTGGATGGTTCTTTATCTGAGGGTTTAAACTGTATCACTCCATCACTTGAGTGATCACTCCAGCATTTGAAAAGCAGCTTGACTGACTTTTATCCTGGATTGGCTGGTTGGTCAACATATGATCTCTCTGTGTGTGTGTTTATATATGCTTGTGTGTGTTTTCCATTAGAAAGACTCTAAATTAAAAGGTTTTATCAGGTTAATAATGACTTATTGCTTACTGTTACTTCCAAAGTGAGGAAAGAAGAACTGTGGTCACGTTTCAAATCAAAGGTGATTTAAATTAGACATTAGGAAGTGTTTTTGTTTTTCTTAAATTATTTATTTATTTTAAAAAATTAATCCATTTTAATTGGAGACTAATTCCTTTATAATATTGTGGTGGTTTTTGCCATATATCATCATGAATCAGCCATGGGTGTACATGTGTCCCCCATCCTGAACCCCCCCTCCCCGCACCCCATCCCTCTGGGTTGTCCCAGAGCACTGGATTTCAGCGCCCTGCTCCATGCATCAAACTTGCACTGGTCATCTGTTTTACATATGGTTATACACATGTTTCAATGCTATTCTCTCAAATCATCCCACCCTAACCTTCACATAGTATAGAAGTCTGTTTTTTACATCTGTGTCTCTTTTGCTGTCCTGCATATAGGGTCATCGTTACCGTCTTTCTAAAGTCAATATACATGCATTAATATACTATTGGTGTTTCTCTTTCTGACTTAAGGAAGTGTTTTCTTATCAGTGACATTTATTTTACTTGTCTGCATCAGTCTTCCAATTTATAGGCTCAGTCAGACAATGGATAACAGCCAAAGAAGGAAGACTATACAATTAACAAGCAAACAAACAGAAAACAGAAATAACTATAATCTGTAAAGTTTATTGGGGATGAGGAAGTTGAGGAAGTTACATCGGGAGCAATCACCTCAACACTTCCAGTTACCTAGGGACATGTTTCTAGAGGAGTTGCAATTCAGGGATCTGGGTTTTAGGATAGCGCATACTTTCCAGGCATTCCTGGTAGAGGTTAACAGTGATAGGCAGATAAACATGGCCCCTAAAAATGTCTGCATCCCAATTCCTAGAACCTGTGAATATGTTATGTTGCACGGCATGGAAGATTTTAGGTTGTAGATGAAATTAAGATCGTTAATCGGCTGACTTTAACATAGGGAAATTATTCTGGATTATCCTGGTAGGCCCCATTGTAAACCGTAGGGTACTTTAGAGTGGAAGAAGACAGGAGAGGGAGTCAGAAAAGATGTGAAGAGGCCATGATGCTGGTTTTGAAGATGGAGGTAAGAGCCATGAAGCAAGGAATGCAGTCACTTTCTAGAAGCTGCGAAAGTCAAGGCAGCAAATTCTCTTCTAGAGCCTCCAGAAAGGAAGGGTCAGCTCTGCTGACACCTTGGTCACAGCTTGGTAGAGTTCTTTTAGATGTCTGACCTGAGGATTATAAGATAAAAAATTTGTGTTGTTTTACACTGCTAACTTCGTGGTAATATGTTATATCAGCCACAGAAAATGAAACAGTGGCTGAGGGGGTCTAATGAATGGTAGTCATAGAGTCAGTTTCCTTCTGGTATAGACAGAAGGTGAAAATAGGGGAGGCCATAGACTCAAGATGTTGTTATTAACTTCTTTTGTTAATTTTTAAAACTTTAAATTTTGTATTAATTTCAGACTTTTTAAAAAAGTTACAAATATAGTACAAAAGAATTCATAAATGTTAACATTTCAATACATTGCTTTATCTGTATAATAAATATTCCAATTTCAATAAATATTCCAATATATTAATTAGTATATATATTCTATATAATATGTTATATATAATTATAAATACTTATAAATTTATACATTATAAGTTCAGTTCAGTTCAGTCGCACAGTCGTGTCCGACTCTTTGTGACCTCATGAATTGCACGCAAGGCCTCCCTATCCATCACCAACTCCCAGAGTTCACTGAGACTCACGGCCATCGAGTCAGTGATGCCATCCAGCCATCTCATCCTCGGTCGTCCCCTTCTCCTCCTGCCCCCAATCCCTCACAGCATCAGAGTCTTTTGCAATGAGTCAGCTCTTCGAATGAGGTGGCCAAAGTACTGGAGTTTCAGCTTTAGCATCATTCCCTACAAAGAAATCCCAAGGCTGATCTTCTTCAGAATGGACTGCTTGGATCCCCTTGCAGTCCAAGGGAGTCTCAAGAGTCTTCTCCAACACCACAGTTCAAAAGCATCAATTCTTTGGCACACAGCTTTCTTCACAGTCCAACTCTCACATCCATACATGACCACTGGAAAAACCATAGCCTTGACTAGACGGACCTTTGTTGGCAAAGTAATGTCTCTGCTTTTGAATATGCTATCTAGGTTGGTCATAACTTTCCTTCCAAGGAGTAAGTGTCTTTTAATTTCATGGCTACAGTCACTATCTGCAGTACTTTTGGAGCCCCCCCCCCCAAAAAAAAAGTCTGACACTGTTTCCACTGTTTCCTCATCTATTTCCCATGAAGTGATGGGACCAGATGCCATGATCTTTGTTTTCTGAATGTTGAGCTTTAAGCCAACTTTTTCACTTTCCACTTTC
>SJXQ01013205.1:47830-154890 GCA_006408695.1 Aepyceros melampus
TGTTCACATATTACTGAAGCCTGGCTTGGAGAATTGTGACCATTACTTTGCTAGCATGTGAGATGAGTGCAATTGTGTGGTAGTTTGAGCATTCTTTGGCATTGCCTTTCTTTGGGATTGGAATGAAAACTGACCTGTTCCAGTCCTGTGGCCACTGCCCAGTTTTCCAAATTTGCTGGCATATTGAGTGCAGCACTTTCACAGCATCATCTTTCAGGATTTGAAACAGCTCAACTGGAATTCCATCACTCCACTAGCTTTGTTCGTAGTGATGCTTTCTAAGGCCACTTGACTTCACATTCCTGGATGTCTGGCTTTAGGTGAGTGATCACACCATCGTGATTATCTGGGTCGTGAAGATCTTTTTTGTACAGTTCTTCTGTGTATTCTTGCCACCTCTTAATATCTTCTGCTTCTGTTAGGTCCAGACCATTTCTGTCCTTTATTGAGCCCATCCTTGCATGAAATGTTCCCTTGGTATCTCTAATTTTCTTGAAGAGATCTCTAGTCTTTCCCATTCTGTTGTTTGCCTCTATTTCTTTGCATTGATTGCTGAAGAAGGCTTTCTTATCTCTTCTTGCGATTCTTTGGAACTCTGCATTCAGATGCTTATATCTTTCCTTTTCTCCTCTCTTTTCACTTCTCTTCTTTTCACAGCTATTTGTTAAGGCCTCCCCAGACAGCCATTTTGCTTTTTTGCATTTCTTTTCCATGAGGATGGTCTTGATCCCTGTCCCCTGTACAATGTCACGAACCTCAGTCCATAGTTCATCAGGCACTCTATCTATCATATCTAGTCCCTTAAATCTATTTCTCACTTCCACCTTATAATCATAAGGGGTTTGATTCAGGTCATACCTGAATGGTCTAGCGGTTTTCTCTACTTTCTTCAATTTCAGTCTGAATTTGGCAATAAGGAGTTCTTGATCTGAGCCACAGTCAGCTCCCAGTCTTGTTTTTGTTGACTGTATAGAGCTTCCCCATCTTTGGCTGCTAAGAATATAATCAGTCTGATTTTGGTGCTGGTCATCTGGTGATGTCCATGTGTAGAGTCCTCTTGTGTTGTTGGAAGAGGGTGTTTGCTATGACCTGTGCATTTTCTTGGCAAAACTCTATTAGTCTTTGCCCTGCTTCATTCCGTACTCCAAGGCCAAATTTGCCTGTTACTCCAGGTGTTTCTTGATTTCCTACTTTTGCATTCCAGTCCTCTATAATGAAAAGGATATCTTTTTTGGGCATTAGTTCTAAAAGGTCTTGTACATCTTCATAGAACCCAACTTCAGCTTCTTCAGCATTACTTGTTGGGGCATAGACTTGGATTACTGTGCTATTGAATGGTTTGCCTTGGAAATGAACAGAGATCATTCTGTCATTTTTGAGATTGCATCCAAGTACTGCGTTTCAGACTGTTTTGTTGACCATGATGGCTAGTCCATTTCTTCTAAGGGATTCCTGTCCCCAGTAGTAGTTATAACGGTCATCTGAGTTAAATTCACCCATTCCAGTCCATTTTAGTTCGCTGATTCCTAGAATGTTGATGTTCAGTCTTGCCATCTCTTGTTTAACCACTTCCAATTTGCCTTGATTCATGGGCCTGACATTCCAGGTTCCTATGCAGTACTGCTCTTTACAGCATTGGATCTTGCTTCTATCACCAGTCACATCCATAACTTGGTGTTGTTTTTGCTTTGGCTCTATCCCTTCATTCTGTCTGGAATGATTTCTCCACTGATCTCCAGTAGCATATTGGGCACCTACTGACCTGGGGAGTTCCTCTCTCAGCATCTTATCATTTTGCCTTTTCATACTGTTCATAGGGTTCTCAAGGCAAGAATACTGAAGTGGTTTGCCATTCCCTTCTCCATTGGACCCATTCTTTCAGCCCTCTCCACCATGACCCTCCCGTCTTGGGTGGCCCCACAGGCATGGCTTGGTTTCATTGAGTTAGACAAGGCTGTGGTCTTAGTGTGATTAGACTGACTAGTTTTCTGTGAGTATGGTTTCAGCGTGTCTGCCCTCTGAGGCCGTCTTGCAACACCTACCCTCTTACTTGGGTTTCTCTTACCTTGGGTGTGGGGTATCTCTTCAGGGCTGCTCCAGCAAAGCACAGCCACTGCTCCTTACCTTGGACGAGGGGTATCTCCTTATGGCCACCATTTCTGACCCTCAACGTGGGATAGATCTGACAGAATGTGGTCCACTGGAGAAAGGAATGGCAAACCACTTCAGTATTCTTGCCTTGAGAACCCCATAAACAGTATGAAAAGGCAAAATGATAAGATGCTGAGAGAGGAACTCCCCAGGTCAGTAGGTGCCCAATATGCTACNTCAATGGATGCGACTCTGAGTGAACTCCGGGAGTTGGTGATGGACATGGAGGCCTGGCGTGCTGTGATTCATGGGGTCCCAAAGAGTCGGACACGACTGAGCAACTGAACTGAACTGAACTGCTCTCCACCTGGGTGCCCTTTCCCAATAAAATCTCTTGCTTTGTCAGCACATGTGTCTCCTTGGACAGTTCATTTCCGAGTGTTAGACAAGAGCCCAGTTTTGGGCCCTGGAAGGGACCAACCTTTCTGCAACAAATGGCGACTCTGGTGGGACTCTTCTTCGCTGAGACTGACATCCTGACCACTCGGAGTACTCAGGGGCCAGCTTGCCTGCCAATGGACCAGACCCAGTGGCCGCAACTGGGACCCTTTTGTTCCTGGTCTCCTCTTAACGTGGACAACTGGCCAGAGTGCCTCGACCGGTAAGGAACAAGAGACTTTATCAACCTCTCTCCCCTTCCCTCTCTCTTCCTCTCCTTAACCCTTTCTATCCTTTCCTTTTCTAGTGCCCCGATCCTGGATGCAGGAATCTGGTTGAAGGGCCCTAAGCCTGAGCTGAGGATTGGAGACTGATCACCTCCTCTTGGCAGAGAACTCAAATTCTGGTTCTGGTCTCGTCTGATTTCCGGTAGGGCTGAGTTCCAGTCCTCCCTTCTCTGGAGGCCCAGGGAAAAGTCCCATAATGCCTGGGTATCTGTAGGTGGCAGGAGACATCTGTAAGGCCACCCCTTTTGGCCCCCCTCTCCCACGTCCTCCCCCTTCTTATTTCAACCTGGCTTCTTTTCCTCCCTTGAAATCTTTGATGTCAGTACTTGAATTCTTGTAATTAAGGACTTCCCTGGTGGTACAGAGGTTAAAGCGTCTGCCTGCAATGTGGGAGACCTGGGTTCGACCCCTGGGTCGGGAAGATCCCCTGGAGAAGAAAATGGCATCCCACTCCAGTATTCTTGACTGGAGAATCCCATGGACGGAGGAGCTTGGTGGGTTACAGTCCATGGGTCACAAAGAGTCGGACACGACTGAGCGACTTCACTTTCACTTTCATAAGGAGATTTACTGTGAGGACTTGGTTTATGTAATTATGGAGACTGAAAAGTTCCACAGTCTGCTCTCTCTAGCTGGAGACCCAGAAAAGCTGATGGTGTAATTTAACCTGAGAACTAGGGGAACTTATGGTATAAATTCCAGTCTGAGGGCTAGAAGAGATGAGATGCGATGTCCTAGCTCTACCACTGAGGCAGGGAAAAGGTGAAATCTTCCTTCCTTTGCCTTTTGTCCTATTCAGGCCTATTTTGTCCTATTTTGTCCTATTTGATTAGATGATGCCTGACCACACTGGGAAGGGAAATCTACTGAGTCCACTGATTCAGATACTGATCTCATCTGGAAACACCTTTCATAAACATAATCAGCAATAATATTTAATCTGGGCACCCTGTGGCCAGTCAAGTTAACACAAAAAATTAGCAATCATATTCACGATACTAGTCGTATTTTATGAAAGTCCTTGGCAGTGCAATAAGAAAAGAAAAGGAAACAAAATATATACAGAATGGGAAGGAAAAAAATAAAACCATCTTAGGTTTCAGATAATATGAGTGTTTGTCTAGATTGTCTGTCTAGCCCACCAGGCTCCTCTGTCCATGGGATTCTCCAGGCAAGAATACTGGAGTGGATTGCCATTCCCTTCTCCAGGGGAATCTTCCCAACCCAGGTATTCAACCCGGGTCTCCTGCATTGCAGGCAGATTCTTTACTGTCTGAGCCACCAGGGAAGCCAAACACCCTGGTAATAATGAATATATACCTGGTACCCATATTATGGGCTTCCCAGGTAATGCTAGTGGCAAAGAACCCACCTGCCAATTCAGGAGACATAAGAGATGCAGGTTTGATTCTGGGGTCAGGAAGATCCACTGGAGGAGGGCATGGCAACCCACTCCAGTATTTTTGCCTGGAGAATCCCACAGACAAAGGAGTCTGGAGGGTTACAGTCCATGGGGTTGCAAAGAGTCAGACATGACTGAAACTACCTTAGCATGCATGTACCCATATTATGGTTTCTAATACATTCTGCAATCCAATAAACTTGTTGGATTCTAAGACTGGGGCAGGAAAAAAGAAAAGAGCGGGGCAGGAAATATACCAGGTGAACCCGAAGCATCTTCTAGAGACAGAAAGTAAGACAGTGCTAAACAAACAAAACCCCCATGGTGATGGGGTATATCACAGGAAGTCAACTGAAAGAGCTTCCAATGGCCAAAGCTGACACAATTTAATTTAAAAAAAGAGTATTAGATTGCAGCTTAAGGTATGAAATCAATATCCATGCGTTCATACAGATGCAAATAAATGGTTGAATAAATGAATGATAGTGGTGGAGTAGGGGGAGAATATACAAATATCCTATGCAAAAGAAAAAAAATTTATGTAGATAATCAAGTTGGTGGAGTATAGTTATTGATTCTCATAGTGTGGGGCTTTGCATTATGACTTCTTCCCAAGAGTAAACTTGGAAAAGATGGGGTGGGGTGGCTGACAAACCCAACCCTGGTCAGATGGTTAAAGTAACCATCAACAGTAACAATCAACAGTAATGACTGAGTTCTGTGTACTCTTGATATGATGTGATGACAATGACATTTTACCTCTGGGTTCTTTTTCCCCAAAACCCATAACTTGTCTACTCATGGGGAAAACAGCAGGCAAATTGCAACTGTGGGGCCTCTACAAAACACCTTACTAGTCTTCCTCAAAACTGTCAAAGTCATAAAAAGCAAGGAAATTCTGAGAAACTGTCAGTCATGAGGAGGCTAGAGAGACATGGTGACTAAATGTAACATGGTACCCTGGATGGGGTCCTGGTGCAGTATTAGAACGTTAGGCAAAAACGAAGGTAGTCTGAATAAAGTATGGGCTTTAGCTAATAATAATGCATGGATATTGGTTCATTAGTTGTGATAAATGTACCATAGTAATGGAAGATGTTAATAATAGGGGAAACTGTGAGGTTTAGGGAGACTTTGTACTATCTTTGCAATTTTTCTATAAATCTAAAACTGTTCTGAAAATAAAATTTGTTATCAATTTAAAAATACATTGCAGCATTGTGCCAAGCACTGGGATGACTTAGACATGACCCTTCCTTCAAAGAGCTGAAATTTGTGTGTCCACAAATGTGTGAATATACAGTCTAGTGTTCAAGTCGGAAATAGAGGCATAGGCACAGGGCTTTGGAGACCTGGGGTTTTAGATTAATTGTCTGAAGATGTCTATTCAATATCCTATGAAAAAGCCATTGTTTTACCTAAAAATTTCTGTAAATACCTGTTCAAAGGTGGTGGTTATGTTCTTGTTTCCTGGTCTTGGTTTCTGTTGCTGTTGAGCTCAAGCCCTTTCATGTCTCACTACGGTCTTCTCTGCTTATAACCAGGCTGTGGGACTCAGACTGTTTCCTTTTTTTTACCCACCCACATGTGTTGTCAGACTTTATTAAAGATTGAGTATACAGAGCTATTTACATATTTTGAATACAAACAATTAAAAGTGTATATTTGACACCTCTTAAAACTTCCATGGCCACACTGCCACAGGGAACTTCTCATTGGTACCCTTGATCTGCAGGCTCCAGTTTCCCGCCATGTTTGGTCCTCTCTGTTGCATCTCTTGGATATCTCCAATATTCTGGATTGTTTCTTCTGCCGCAAAGCTTACCTCTTTGTTTCTTGTTCTCTGTATAAGGAAGGTTTGGGATCTCACTTTCTCTACCCCAAAGTAGACCAGCAAAGTATGAGTTTTAATAAAGATGGGTTCTTCTAAAAAGCAAACAGGTACAATAGAATAGAATAAAATCATAGATGCCAGTTGTTAAAATAGTAGTTTCTTTATATTGCTATACCAGGTCAGAAAACAAATTTGAGTATTTCAAATAAGAAAGGAGGGTTATTAAGCAGGTATAGGAGAATATTGTCTTGCAATAAATTGTGGTGGTGGTAGCTGGACACTGGGGAGAGGGGATCCGGTGTCTCTTTCTGTCTTCCCTCTGACTCTTTGTAAGGAAGTACCTGCTTCATTCTTCTTTCCTTGTAGTTTGTGGACAGCTCATCTGCTTTCATTTGTTCCTTTGTAATATCCTAAAATGACCACCTGGTACCTGATGCTATCTCATGTTTCAGTTTAGCTCTTCATTGATATTTGCCTCAGTTCTGTCAAAGCTTTGCCCATGTTGGCCATGCCATGACCAAGGTGCCTAGAAATGTTAGTTGTTACCATTGTTTTGGGGTTATTATTTATTTTATCATTCAGAACAACTTTCCTCAGCCAACCTCAGCTGTAACCTACAACCATCACGTGAGAGTCTACAGTTTTGTACATTCTCTTTCCATTTATACAGACTCCTCCCTCATCCTGAAATGATTAAGACAGAGCCATATTTCCTCATCTACTGAAGCTGGAAGGAGAGTCAGGGATTATACTAATCATGACTCTTTTTGTTGCAAGCTATAAAAACCTAAATTCAACTAACTTAAGCAAAGGAGTGAATGGAAAGTGGAGTGTTCTCAAGATCAAAGGAAGAACTAAAGGATTCAGAGCACCTTGGCAACAAGGTTTATGTATGTCTCCTCATTTCTCATCTCTTTCCCTTTGTTTGGCTTTTCTCTGTAGGCAGGTCCTGCTTACAGCTATAGATTGCCATCCTCCTTGTTCAGCCATCCCACTAACAAGAAAGAGCCTGTTTTAATGTAATGTTGAATCAGTGCCAGAGAAGAGCTCTGGGCAGCCCACCTGGGGTCACACACTTTCTCCTTGGATCACTGTTGTAGAAATTATGATTGGCTGGTCTAGGACCTTTGCCGTCTCTTAGGGAAGTTGTTTAGGGGACTGTGACTGATAGCATGTGAATGACAGGAGGTGGATATAGGGCAGACAAATCAACCTGTATTCACTGCCAAAAGAATGTTGCTTTTTCATGCTAGAATAGTGAGTGTAGGTAGATTTCTGGAAAGACACTGGGGATAGAGAGTGAGGTTGGTGGATCATGTAGGTAGCATCCCTCTCTTCTTAGGATCTCTTAGCTGGTGCCCTGTCCTCAGGAGGAGAGTGCAGCTCACCCAGGCATGTTGGATTATATGATTTGGAGAGCACGAGGTCTGGATGAGTGGCTTGGGGATACCTTCAGGGATCATTTGTGACTCTCCCTGGGTTATGGGGCCTCATCTGGACCTGGAACCTCAGCAGGGATGCATGTGGCATCTCCCCTCTGCTTCCACTATTACCCTCTAACTTCTCCATTCAATAGACTTTCTTAATAGGGCAGCAGTGGAGAAATAGACATAGAGAATAGACTTATGGACATGGGGAGAGGGAAGGAGAAGGTGAGATGTATGGAAAGAGTAACATGGAAACTTGCATTACCATGTGTAAAATAGATGGCCAACAGGAATTTACTGTATGGTTCAGGAAACTCAAACAGGACTCTGTGTCAACCTGGAGGGGTGGGATGGGGAGAGAGATGGGAAGGGGGTTCAGGAGGGAGGGGATATATGTATACCTATGGCTGATTCATGTTGAGGTTTGACGAAAACAACAAAATTCTGTAAAGCAATTATCCTTCAATAAAAAATAAATAAAAAAATAGACTTCTCAGTCTGAATGTGTCTGGAGTCACACAGCTGATCATGATTAGTAGTATTCTCACCCTGGACTTCCACAAGCCTGATAGCAGAGTTTGAAAAGGCCTTTATTTCTCCCTTGCCCGAGAGGTTGGAGGCACTGCCTCCTAAGGGCCATTCCTAGTTCCAAACAATAAAGTGGTTAAACTGTAGCATGTGGGTCTTTTTTAAAATTAATGATTGCAGCGGATTATAAAAAGGCATGGAAGTGCTTGCATCCATTCAAAAGCACCAGTACAATAGGAGGCCAAAGAAAATCTTTTGAGAGTGCACTGAAAAGTAAAAGGAACAGGAAGAGTGTTAATAGTTTTTGTCATTGCAAGTCCTGGCAGGGATTCTGGGGTGAACTGATGCCATTTTATCTTCAGTTCCAATCACAGTCTAGTAGAGTCAAGTCAGAGTTCAGCTGGGGTCTCTTTTTTAGGCTCAGGAGAAAGTTACACAGAACGCATTCAGTAAATATTTGTGGAGTGCTTTCTATGTGCAAGACAGGGGTCAGGGCACTCCAGGCTTCATGTTTCTGCCCTCAGAGAGCTAACAGTATAAGCAGTGAAAATTCGCACACAACTACTGCACAAGACTAAATATGAACAGAACCCTGAAGGAGGTAAAAGCCGATGACTTGGCTTGGAGGAGAGGGCCGTTTTCTTTGACCAGGTAAGGACAAGGGGTTGGTGGTGGATTAGATAGTAGAAAGGGGAAAAAGATAATTATTTTGTCACTAGTGTATTATCTGCAACCTCCTTGGAGTTCAGAGAGAAACATAAGGTAGTATCAGGAACCTGGTTTGCCAAATCTTAGAATACTTGCATGATTTCATATTTTCTAAGCAGACAATGAAACATGTCAAGATTGGCTTAAAACATATTTTAAAGAGCTGTATATGCATTAAAACATCCTTCTCCTTTTTGTGGTATTTCATAATACTGCCAAATATAGACTTTTCTCTGCTGTCAGCATAAGTCCCATTGACTCAGGAAGTGGGAGGAATGGTATAACGGGTGAACCTGCCAGAAAAATATGTGTCTCCAGTGAGGAGAGAGTAACTGGAGGTCTCCAGTAATCTTACCTTCTTGTGCCATACAGACCCCCTACTCATGAGCACTAAAGAGTTTCCAGAGAGAGCCAGGCTAGAGTTGCCAGATAAAATATAGGGCACCCAGGTAATTTGAATTTCAGACAAACAAATAATGAATAATTCCCTAATTTAAGTATGTCCTGGCAACCTCCTAGGCTCACTTGTCATCTTGGCCATAAATGGATAGTCTGGTTTCTTCCCCATATCTAGCTTTATTGGATCAAGTTATTAACAATGCTACATGTCTGGAAAAACCAGTCCCACCCCACCCTCGTCTCTAATTCTAGTTCCCCACAGAATAACAGAAGGGGTACTTAGAGAAGAGCAGAGGAAAGACACTGGCTGAGGATAGATATGCATATTGAATACTGAGAAGAAGTCAATATGGGAAGTGTTAAGGTCTGATGGCCTTCTTAAATGCCATCCCAGGTTTAGACCTTGGTCAGCCTTCTACCTTGGTCCCTTGCACCATCCTTAGAATTCAAAGAATCGCCACCCAGAGAGAGTGGAATGATGGAGCAGAACTCATGCTGGAGACATAGGTCATGGGAGATGAAATCCAGGGAGAGTAAGTAAAGAGGTCGGAAAGGATGAGTTAAAATTATGAGTGGCTCATTATGAGTGGCTGGCCCTAAGGGGAGTACTCTGAAAGTATGGAATTATGGTCCCATTGAAGGAATTGGGGCTGTGTTGACAAAAACAACCCTTTTTGAACTTTAATTTCCATACAAACTATCTGGGGATCTTGTTAAAGTAGATTCTGGATTCAGCAGGTCTTGGGTGACTCCTGAGATTCTGCATTTCTGACAAGCTCCCAGGTGATACTGATGCTGCTAGGACATGGTCCACATTTCGAGTAATGCTGAAAAGAAATACGCCTACACTTGTTAAAGATGGAAAGGAAAACCTTATTCAAGACTATTGCAATAGGGGAGAGAGACTGAACTTAACGTTGAATCCAGCAGGGCAGCTGGGGATTTATATCCTACAGGCAGGGTGAGGGATAGGATGGAAAGTTACTAAGAAGAATTGGTTACATATAAAGGGTGGGTGAGGGACTTGATTGTATATCAGGCGGGATTCTTGCTCAACTGGCTTAGCAGAATTTCTGCTAAAATCATCAGGCCTTTTGCTTAACAATAGATTGTCAAATTGTGAACAGTCTCCCCTCCCCGTCACTAAGATCATGCATTGCTGATGTGTTATGAACACTGAGGCAAAATTCAATATTGCAGCATCTTTCCAAAGAAAGGAGCCTGGTGCATATAGTGATTTGCCCATTCAGCAGCAGGTAGGTCAGTTCAAGATCATCTCATCTCAGGGGGTTAACATTTCCTTGAGGACAGGGATTCTTTTTTAATCCCTTTCATAACTTTCCCTATAACCTTTCTTTTCATCTTTTTCTGGTGGACAAACAGCACCTTGAAACCCTCTTCTGATTCCCCCAGTAAACCCTGCAGACTCTCTTGGGAGGAGAAAATTCTAACTACAGGGAAAATGTGGGAAAGGATCAGTTTAGGATTGAAAAAAATTCTTGAAATAGGGAATGAGAAGTCTTAAAGAGAGTACAGAGTTGAGAGTCATCTCCTCAGGATCTGGGGTCATCTTCCTCCAGTGCTGTCTTGCCCTCTTCCACCCCAGGCTACCGTTGGTAGCCCCAGAGGCCTCTGGGACCCTTTTTTTTTGTATGTGTACTGCCCGACATTTGTTTCTTTCTCTTATTTAAAACCTCATCGTTGCTTCATTTGCTTTTAAAAATGGAAGCCAATGATTTCCTCTTTTTGTGAGGCGGAAGGAGATGTAGAAAGAAAAGATCCTAAGATTTGGAGCCAGAAAACTAGGATCCTCCTTCCACCAATCCTTTCCTTGGAGATGTGCATGTGGGCAGTGGTAAAAGTAAGAGCGGCCTCTTCCACATGACCTCTCCAAAGACCTTGAGCAATTCATAGACTGCCGTTGGCTCTAGCTTCCTTATACAAAAAATGAGGGTAGAAGTCATTCTTCTCTGTCCACATTAAAGACATGGCTGGGAAAGTGTTGCATGCAGGATAAACTACAAATCATGCATTGGTTATTATTATTAATGTTGTTTTTATTTTTGCCACTATAAGGAGAAAACACACATTTTAACAAGTATTTTTTTTCTTCAAATGAGTAGGAGAAAGACATGGTAAAAATACAGAGTATGAAAATTAAACAGTGAAAACTGTCTCATTCCTACCTTTAGTCCCTTCTCAGAATAGTAGCTACTTTTAACCATGTTTTCTTCCAAAACTATTCTCAGCATATATAAGCATGTGTGTATGTATATATTTATATAGGTAAGTTTTTATGTAGATATTTTCAACACATGGTAACCACCCTCTCCATCTTTCTTTCTGCTTGCTGTATAGCTAGTGACTGTTCCCTAGCACCCGGTTAAACTTTTGTGGTTCGCTTTCACACCTGCATGGTGTTCTGAGTCCATCGTCTCATACTGACTGAAATGATGGACACTTGGTTTATTTCCAGTGACTGGCTGTTTCAAGCTTTGCCGCAGCGACCATCCTGTGCGTTTGTGCAAGTAGGTCTATGTCATAAGTCTTAGAAGCACGATGTCTGTGTCCAAGTGTACAGGCTCTTTATATTTTAAAGAATTTAAAGAATTAATAGAAATTGTCAAATTGCCCTCTGGAGAAATGTCCACAATTTACATTTTCAGGAATACAGTTTTTCTGCACACCTCCATCAATACTGCAAATTGATCTTTATTAATTTGAATTTTAATGCTATCTCATGGTGAGTTTAGGTTTGTATTGCTGTAATTTTAAGTGAACTTGAGCATCTATCTCTTTATATGCTTAAAAGCCATTTACCTTTGGACAGCTTGCTTATGCTCTTTTTCCATTTGAAAAAGCACCTATTAAGAGGGCTGGCCAGACTGGCCAGGCTTTGCAGGGTTACTTTTCCCAAGGACTCTCTGGGACTCCCTTTCCCCCACCCCACCCTCCATCCATTTCTGCTTTTGGTGTCTGGATGCAGCTCTGGCAGTCACAAAGGCCCTAGGCCATGTGTCTGCACCAGTGCACCCATCCATTTGCCACGCTAAGTGAAAGCTGATAGCACAGTTCTGTGTTTATTTATGACTTTCCTTCCAGCTATGAGAAGTTTTTTATTCCTCTTCCCTCAATCCCTGGGAGCTGGTGTAAACCAAGTGTCTTCTCAGTTTTATAGTAGAGCAAATGGAGATGTGAAGACATGCAATTGGCTGTCTGAGCACTTAGTGAGACGACTGTTGCGTCTGTGGGTGTAAGATGTTAGCTGTGTGGGAGGAGCATTGTGCTAGGAGGTTACAGATACCTGCATTCTGCTTCCAGTTCTAGCATGGAGTTACTGAGGGAGGCTTGGCAGGAGACATTGCCTCTCTCAGGGTCAGTTTTGTCATCCACCAGCCCTCAGGGCACAATGAAATTCTGAACCTGCAGAAGGAGCGGGGGAAGGAAAGAGGATTGAGTAGGAAGAGCCAGTAGAGCAAATCTGAGAGTTTCAGTTGTGCAGATGGGGAGCTCCAGAGTAGAGATGGTCCGTTAGAGGAGCATCTTAGACAGGGATTGTTGGGCAGTATTACTCCCGTCGCATCCAGTCATTGGCTGGGACCTACCCAGCCTGAACCCTGGGGTGCATGCTGAGGTTGTGCAGCTGAAGGCTTTTGGCTGCCTGGACTCCTCAGGACGACTCTCCCTAGAAAGGAGCTCTGGGTGGTACACCTCCATGGCGACAACAACTAGTTTGTTTGGGTAGTTTTCTTTTTTTTTTAAGCATTCAGAGATTATTCTGGACCTGTCTGAAAGGATTGTGTTAGGAAGCATTTAACAGGAAGCTTCCTGAATACTCAGGAATTAAGAGGAGAGGCAAGCCTCTCCCGGGGACTGAAGAATCCAGGCATTTCCTTCATTAGTTTTCTATACAGTGATAAGTACCCTCTTCCTCCTTGTGAACCTTACGGTAAAAGTGATTGTTTACAAATCTCTCTCTTTAATACGGATTGCCTATGTTTCGTAAGTCTGGAATTTTAATCTTTATCTTTGCTAAGAATAACAACTTTGTAAGACAGTATTTATACACACACCACGTTAATTAAAACACCTTTGCTCCGTCAGAGCTCTGGTCCCATGTCTCTCTCTCTCTCTTTCTCTCTCCCTTTCTTTTTCAGGCTGATCCCCTGGAGTGCAAAGGCTCTCTGAGTTCACTTTCCTGCCCAGGCTTCTAAGACCCTCTCGAGAAGGTACTCTGCGTCTTCACCCCATCGAGAGGGCGCCTGAGACCTTCGTGAACAGAGCAAGCCCTGTGCAGGGGCTTTATTGGCTTTCTGTGTAAACCAAGGAATACCAACCTCTTTCTCTCTTTTACTTTCTTATCGTCGACTCCGGACCACCAGGTTCTGGTCCATTAAAGGACCTCAACAGGATTGTAAGTCTGGAGACATAGTTACTCCAGGGTGAAGCACTATAATACTCCTCTGTTTCTACTATGTCTTCATTTATAAAATTGTTAAAATTATATGTTGGAGGCAATCTGCTCTTCTTTGTTGTAGAAAACTTAAAAATATGTTTTTTTTTTCTATTTTGTATATAAGTTGTACGATTTGTTACTTATCTGGACACAGGAGAGCAGCCAAGTACCAAAGTGATGAGAAAAGCTCATATTCCTAGGTGTTTATGGGAAGAGGGGCATAGTAAGCCCAGATGCCACAAGAGGAATTAGGCACATGGAATTTTCAGTGGCAACTCTTCTTCTTGAGTTTTCCTAGGACCCCAGAGCTCCACACAGCAGACGCTTTTGGTGCCCTGTTTCTCATGCCCACTTCTGAGTTCAGCCACAGCTATGGAGGACAGTTATGTGGAAGCTCAGGCTCCCCTGGCACCATCCTGCCTGAAGTGCAGAGGCACAGAGTTCCTTTCTGTGTCCTGCCCTCACAAACTTATGGGCTGCCAGAGTCTGCTTGGTTCCTGCAAAGCCACCCTGGGAGTGTCAAGGAGTTGATGTGCCTGAGGTCAGTCTCAACCAGCAGTGGGTGGAAGCCTGTGGATGAATGTCCCAGCACCTGTCCTTCAAGGGGTAGTTCTGGGAGGTATCCTTCACTTGTTTCTATTTAACCCCAAGCTCCTTGAACCGGGAGGTGTTTGGTATATGTTTGCAGAGTTAACTGGATGTTTGCCCCCATCCTGCTGCCTGGCCACATGGTGTCTCCAGCTTGCGGTCTGAGTCTCACCTTGCTCCTATACCTATATTGCCCTAAGCACCTGGTGAACAGACAAGTGCTTCTGGACTCTGTCTCTCGCTGTCTTCTGCAACCAATTTCCAACTAAAGTCCTGACTCTGACCCGGAAATTATGACTTAGACTTGAGATGAGGCTCTCTTGACAGAAGAGAGCCCCATCTGCTGACGATAAGGAGCAGGGTTGTGGGGCGATTAACTGGGATGGTGTGTGCACAGCACCCAGCAGAGAAGCTGGCTCATACAAGTGCACAGTAAGTAGTGATTAGTATCACTGAGCACTTTATTCTTTATTATCTTCAATTACATATTATATACACATGTGTATGTACATACATAGTATATAGAGATTGTTTTATATGTGTATAAAACAATGCTTTTACTCCTTATAGTCTTTTTGCATCAAAAAATCATTCAAGGTATATGACATTGAAAGTCACTTATATAAAATAATCATTGAGATAAAAACAAAATATCCAGAGTAACATTTTTGAGATTAGGGGATTGTAAAATCATCATTCTAGGCTGGGGATAGTTGTGGCACTTAAATATCATATTTAGCTTTGAGCCAAAAAGGAAAAAAGGCGAGAAACACCTCTGTTATCTCTTTCTCTCATATTTCAGGGAACAAAAGGAGAAAGAAAGAAGAAAGAAAGACACTTTGGTGTCTGAGTAGTAAGTCATCATGGGTGACTTGATCCTTCTTTCAATGTTTGCTGAAGAGAAGGAGTGAGAGCAAGTGAGAAGAGATTGCAGAGGGGATGTTTGTTTCTCTGTTTTATACTTTTGGGACAGGCGAAATTACGATGGAATAAGAGAAATAATCACTTTTTGGGCCAGAGTGTAACTGTTCCCTTTGCAGTGCTCATAGTTCTTAGAAGACGAAAGATGCTTTCCTGTGTGCTAGAGTTATGAGACTGATAAAACTGATGTATGCATGAGCAGACAGTGCTGTTGGCTAAGGCCTCTGATCTAATGCAGGTTTCTCTGTCTTACTGGCTGGATTACTGTCCGTGGTCACTAATATCAATACTTAGTTTAGGCATCCATCTTCCCAGTGCATTTTCCTATGAATTGTGGCTTAGGTTTGAAGTTGTGTCTGGTACGATCAAATTGAGCCATTTGTATCAGTGAGGATATCAGAATACTCACTTCTCTTCTCTCCACCCAATAATTATCACTTAAAGCACTCCTTGGAGCCCCTCCTCACTGTTGTGGACTGAATTTTGTTTCTCCAAATAAATACGTTGAAGCCCCAGCTTCCCACTCCCTCCCCCACTGCCCCCCAGCATGACTATTTTTGGAGACAGGGCCAAAAAGAGATAATTAAGGTTGAGTGAGGTCATAAGGGTGTGCCCCTAGTCTGACAGAACTAGTGTCCTTACAGAAGCAGAGTGTGTGTTCTCTCTCTGACATGCTCTCCCTCTGTCTCTGCCTCTCCACCATGTGAGGACACAGCCAGAAGACAGCTGTCTGCAAGCCAGCAAGGCAGCTCTCACCAAGTCAGCTGGCACCTTGATCTTGGGCTTCCAAGCTTCTAGGATCATGGGAAATAAATTTATGTTAAAGCATCTAGGATGTGGTATTTTGTTAATAGTAGAGTAGACTAATTAGTAGAGTAGACTGAGACTGAGTAGACTAATACTCACCCATCCCAGGGACTAGAAGAATAACGCCATTGCTGCTCCCAACTCTAAATCACCAGTGAGATCGCAGGCTTACATGCTCTGCTTCTGTGGTGATCATCTTGCCCAGCTTCATCCAGTTGGAGCCACAGCTCCTCTCTATTATGTGAGGGCCACACTTAGAAAAGGATCAACCCATTGCTAGCACAAGGGTGAAGTGGGTCAACCCATTGCTAGCACAAGTGGGTGAAGGGAGGCCTGTGGAGGCAGACCCTTCTCCTTCGTGGGCATTATTTGGTCTGCTTAGAGGGTATAATGCTGGGCCCTTGAGGCCTAACTCCATAACAGTAGCTCGGTGGAAGGTGTTAATTGAATTGAGTTCAAATTATCAATATGACATCAACCCTGAAGCAAAAGAGAAGCATCCAAAAGAAATCACTCTAGTATCAATGGCTACCTTTTAATGAGCATTAACCATGAGCCTGGCATGTACCAGGGGCTTCATATAGTACTTCCAACAACCATGAAAAATTAGTAGATTAATGCTGACTTAGAGAATAAAGTTCAACAGGGATAAATGTGGAAATTTGCATTTTGGTTTATACATCAGTTGTATAAGTAAAGCTGGGAATGGACAAGCTGAAGAGCAAGTTTCTGTTAAAAATAACTTTAAAACATTATTGACTTAACTGCTCACTAAGTCAAACCAGCCATGCAATGTGTCTGGCTCTTTTAGAAATAAATGTATTCTCAAGCTATATTAATGGAAATTCAGTTTGGAGCAAGAGGTATAATAGTCCATTGAATTCTGTGCTGGCTTTTTTATAATATTATGTGCAGTTTTGGGCTCTAAGATTTAAGAGGGATGTTTATAACTGAAACTATTTTCAGAGAGGAATCCAGAGAGTGGAGGCCCAGGCATCCATACTGCCTGAGGGCTGGCTAAAGAAACTGGGACAACATCTGGCCCAGACAAGACTAGATTCAGTGGGACGGGGGCATGACCTGCTAACGTTTGGAAGGTTGTAACTGAAGGTCTACCAGGGCTAGCGTCTATACAGTTCACTAATATGCATCTCCAGCACTCAGAGGATACCTTGAACATCAATATAATTTTGATACTAAGTGACTGAAGGACTGAATCACTAATGGGTATTCTGGTTGATGCCTTTTGTTACAAGGAATAGAGGCTCTTACACTGCATTTACATTGTTCAAGTACGCAGGCTTCATTGTAAAGATACCGAATCAGTTCAGTTGAGTTGCTCAGTTACGTCCGACTCTTTACGACCCTGTGGACTGCAGCACACCAGGCTTCCCTGTCCATTGCCAGCTCCCGGAGTTTGATCAAACTCATGTCTATCAAGTCGGTGATGGCATCCAACCATCTCATCCTCTGTCATCCCCTTCTCCTCCTGCCTTCAATCTTGCCCAGCATCAGAGTCTTTTCCAATGAGTCAGTTCTTCATATCAGGTGGCCAAAGTATTGGAGTTTCAGCTTCAGTATCAGTCCTTCCAATGAATATTCAGGACTGATTTCCTGAAATACAGGAAAGTGCTGTCCAATAGAACTTCCATTGATGTATGAATGCTCTTCATCAGTGCACTTCCAAGGCGAAGCCGTTCAGCCACATGTGACTCTTGAAATGTGGTTAGGGAAACTAAATTTTTCATTTTTATTCATTTGAATTTAAATCTTAATAGCTAATGGCCACTGTATGAACGGAGCAGAGGTAGATTTTAAGAACAGGATGTGTGGGATTTGGGGTGTCTCTAAGTGATGGCTCCTCTTAGACTTACATTCTTCACCTTGCCTCTCATCTCCGTTTCTCTCTGTGCTATTCTCTTCTCTCTATTGAGAGTTTAGATGCCTTATAACTTGATCTTGCCCTTGACTGCCTTGAATGTTCCTCTTTACATCATAAATGTTCTTTGTGCCCTATCCACCACCAACTGGCGTTTCCTTCTGTTTGTCTCATTTCCAATTCCTGAAACAGAGGGAATGAATATGACTTGTCCAGCTCATCTTCACAGAGTATCTGGGTCAGGTGTTCCAGCCTTATTGCGTCAGTCAGGATAGAATCAGGGCCCTGTGGTGTGAACACAGCCCCATAGGCAGTAGGACTGAGGGTGGTGAGCAGATCCCCCTAGAAAGGCTGTGTGTGTTGTGGGGAGCTGTGGACAGAGCAAGCAGCAATCAGCATTGTTAGTTGGGGCAGAGCTTTTACAAGTCTGTAGAGGACAGTGGAGTTTACAAGGAGGCAGACTGTAACTCATTCGTTCACTTCATTTAGTCACTATTTTATTGAGTGTCCACCATGGGCCAGACTGAGTGTTAAACCCTGGGGATACCATGATAAGTAGAACAGACGTGACTCCTTTATTACGGTGTTAGTCAGGGTGGTTGGAGAAACAGAACCAATAGGCTAGATAGATAGATAGATCTATAGATAGAGAGACATTATGGGAATTGACTCACATGGTTACAGAGGCTGAGAAGACCTACATTCCGCTGTCTGTAAACCGGAGAACCAGGGAAGCTGGTGGTGTAATTCAGTCTGAGACTGAAGGACTGAGAATCAGGAGGCCGACAGTGTAATTCAGGACGTGAATCTGAAAGCCAGTGAACCAGGAGACAGATGTCACAGGGCAGGAGAAGATCTATGTCACGGTTCAAGTAGAGAGAGTAAATTTGCCCCTTCTCTGCCTTTTTGTTCTATGGGAGCCCTCAATGGATTGTACACCCACATTGGATAGGAATGTGTGCTTGACTCAATTTACCAGTTCATATACTAATCTCTTCCCAAAAAACCCTCAGAGACACACCCAGAAATAATATTTTATCAGCTATGTGGGCATCTCTTAGCCCAGTCAAGCTGACACATAAAATTAACCATCACAAATACCTAGCTCATGGATTAGTGAGAAAAGCAGAAGATGAAGCATGTGATAACAATAAAGCATGTCAGATGTCCTTACAGTGGAGCGGACGTATCTGGTGAACATAAAGCCAGAGCTCCTAAGTTAGTTTGGAGGATCTAGGGAAGGCTTCTAGAAGAAATGACGAGTTTGATGGGTAATAAGGAAGGAGGAGAAAGAGGGCCTAGAAGGGAGAAAATTCACATTTATAAAAACTGAAAGGAGTTCTTTGAGGCCACATTATATAACATATTGTGAGACTATGCTTCCCGACCTGTAATTTAGTGAACATTGCAATCTACTGCACATTCTTGAAGATTCCCAGTGCATATGAGACTCTGAGAGACTCTGAGAAGTCCTCGGTTAAAAAACTTCTTAATTCCATTTTATTAAACATTTCCAAAACTTATTTAACCATGAAACTGTTTTCTGTCTAAACCCATGGTCCATGGTACACACGCTGAGAAACTATGGACATCTCAGTTGTGTCCAGCAGAAAGAGACTGTATTCAAGACAGATCTTGCAGCCCAATCAAATCTGTTCTAGACCTGAAAATAAATGTCTTTCTGCCTGAAACGTTCTTGGCACACTCAGAACCAGATTCACTAAGTCATGCAGTTGGCAAGGCCCTTGGTTTCTACTTGGAGCTCTCCTCTGGAGGTTCACACACGTTGAGAAGGGACTTTGTTTTTTTCTACTGCTGTTTGTTTAGTGTCCAGAGATATAGGAACTCAGTTTCCCTTTCCAAGTGTCCAGGTATCTGGAAATTCCCTTCTTCACCAAGTCTTTCATGGCTTTCCCTGCAGAAGCACTTTCCTTTCAGGGAACTATGAAGGCTATCAGCTGACCTGGCCATTCTCTTGGTCCTCAGACTATGCTCCTCATCTTTTCATATGGGTGCATCTTGTCTCCTCAACTAGGCATTGGGTTCTGGAGTCACATTTGGTTTCTGTCTTTGACCAGGTGGTGATCATGTGCAAGCAGCTTAGCTACTCTGGGCCTCTGATTTTTCATTTTTAAAACAGAAATTAAATTACCTGTTGTATAAGATCCTGGAAATTCAACATTTTGCTAAATGTTCTAGAGCATTTAAAACAGTGCTGCCACAGAATAAGCTCATACCACCTTTTAAAAAAGAAGATGGGAGCACTAGTTGTCCTGGATTTGAGTTTCCTTCTACAGGACATGAGGGTATTAGGGTCCTTATAAGAAGAGAAAGAGACTAGAAGTTGTCCACTCACACTCACTCTCTGCTTGCAGGCGCCAAAGGCCACATGCAGACATAAGAACCAATCATGCTGACCCTCTAATCTTGGACTTCCAGCCTCTAGAACTGTGAAAAATAAATGCCTTTTTTAAGCCACTTGGTCTATGATATTTTTATTATAGCAGCCAAGACCAACTGATATCTCACCCATCTCTCACCCCCATTGCCTGAAAGAGTGAACACAGGCTTGAAACCCATGGAAATTATTTATGAATAGTTTTCAGGGCTTGTCACCCTTTGATAAAGAAGGGAGATGCATGATTCAGGTGGCCAGCTCAGCGGGTGGTGATGACTTTGTGGATAAAGAAATGGAGGGCTTAGTTGAAGGCCAGGAGAAGCTTTGAGGGAGGGGCCTGGGGGGAACTAAGAGGTCTGCTCCTCAGAAGACGCTTGTGGAAGGTTTAGAGACTTTAAAGGGCAAGCTTGACTCGTGGTTGTCTTGCTCTCACTCTGCTAATGGCGCGATGCCCCCTCAAGGAGATGCTGGAACTTGGCAGAAGGTCACAGGTGATAAAGTCCCCACCTTCCAGGGGCTTGGGGTCTAGTGTGGAAGGCGACAAAGTCACAGAGCAGTTGCAAAACCACACAGAAAAGGCAACTATAGGAGTGTGTACTGGGTTGGGAGGAGTGCCAATAGGGAGCACCTGAAGGGGAGGTCAGGTGATTAGTTTCCTCAGGGCTGTCATAACCATCTGCCACAAACTGGGGGCTTAAAACAACAGAATCCATTGTCTCTCCATCCTGGAGTCCAGATATCTGAAACAGGAATGGCAGCAAGACTATGCTCTCTTTGAAAACTCTAGGGGAGAATCTTTCCGCACCTCTTGCAGCTTCTAGTATTTCCAGGTGGTGTTCCGTGGCTCATGGTTACATCACTCCCATCTCTGCCTCAGTCTTCATATGACCCTTTCCACCTACTCCCTGTGTCTACCCCCTGTGTCTCCTATAAGGGCACTTGTCCTTGGATTTAGGGCCCACCCAGATAATCCAGGATGCTGTCATCTTGAGATCTTTAACTTACTTACACCTGTAAGACCCTTTTTCAAGGTCAGGTCACATTCATAGGTTCTGGGGGTTATGATGTGATCATATCTGTTGAGAGGGGCTACCATTCAGGGAAGCTTCCCTGGTTGCCATAAAACAGTAGAGTTAAAAATATTGAAGGAGTTAGGTAGATGAAAGTCAGAGAAATTGTTCCAGAAAGATACCATGGGGGTGGGGGTCAGCATGTGCAAAGGTCCTGTTGGAAGAGACTCCATAGTCATGGTGTACTCTCGAGTGTAGTGAGTGAGTGTATGTGTGTGTGTGTGTGTGTGTAGTACAGAGTAGCCTGAGGAGAATGGGGCAGTTTGGGGCTAGAGAGGTAGGCAAGTCTCAAATTCCAGGGCGTCTGGGAAGACATGAATGACAAGGAGAGAATGAAGAAATTACTAAAGCGTTTTAAACAGGGAGGTGATGTGAACTGACGGGCCTTTTAGAAAGATCACTCTGGGTACCCTGTGGAGAGTGGGGTGCAGCCAGGCTGGTGGGAGAGAAACTAGTTAATGAAACTTCTGCTCAGTAAACGTGCATTGACTTGAGTCTGTCTTCTCCTTACTTTGCCTTTTCTACATTGCTTGTGATTTTTGGCTGGGCTCTTGGATGCAATTTAACACTACTAAGCCGCTTTGTTTACTTGTAATGCTCGTCACTAATGGGAAACAAGATGCTGGCCTCACAGGGGAAACTGGCCCTGCTCAGTTGACAAAGTCCCCTGCATTGATGAAGGAAGATTGTAAATGGATCGAGCAGGTTGATGGTGTCAGTTCCAATTTGTTGAGCCACTGAATCATGTTGTCAACAATTAGCATCTGCAGAATATGAACGCACATACATCACCCTTTCAGTAAAAGACTGAGAAACTCTGGCAGCTGCTCTGGATGTGACACAGACCTTATCACTGCTTTGTCATTGTTGCCAAAATTAAAGTTTGAGCAATTTAAAAATATTCATTGAGCCCCTTCTATGTGTCAGGCACTGTGCAAGATGCCCAGGCTTTTAGCAGGGGACCGACACATATCACCCACAAACCCATAGCAGAAAGAAGGAGGGCTTCATAAGCCCTCTGTGTATCAGCTCCATGCTGTGGTGCCTGACCCTTTGATGTGAGGTGGTCTTATTCAGTGGTGGGAATACAGTTGAGTACAGAGCTCCCTTCTGACTGATTCTGTAGGTGTCCTTGCTGTTGCTCCACCTTCTCATCTGCCTCTTACTAGCCCCGAGGGGGTTAGCCCCTTCCTCCAACCCAGGGGGTCTTTTACAGAGTAGAAGTGCCTTTCTCAAGGTCTGCTTGTTTATTTGTTCATTCGACAAAAACATATCATTTGCTGATGGCTTACAGTGTTCTATGCCAGCTGGAGGTGGGGTGTCATTATTCAAGTTAGATATGGGTTCTGCCTTTAAGATGCTTACGTGGTCTATGGAGGGGTGGTGATAAGGCAGGGTGACACTTCACTGGCAAGAGGCATTGCTGTCACCTGGGAGGTGGTGGAGTGGCTGTGGCAGTGTTGGGAAAAGCAAGGCTGGAGGAGAAAATGTTGAAACTGAGTTTTGAAGGGTTTGGAGGGTTTGACTAGGTGAGGAAAAGTGGCATTCACTCCAGTCTGATTCCTGTTCTGGAGTCAGACTTCTGGGTTCAGACCCCAGCCCCAGACTATGCTCAGCAGGAGACCTTGAGCAAAGGGCCTCTCTCACCTGGCTAAGTCCCAGTTTCCTCATCCATGAGATGGGATATGAATAGCTCTGCCTGCCTGGTGATGCTGTGGAGATTCAGCCATCTGGATGTAATGCTCTGGGCACAGTGCCCAGCGCAGAGTAAGCACTCAGTCAAAACCAGCTGCTGTTGCCATTAGCCAGTCCTTGTGAGAGGAGGGCCTTTCCTGACATTGTTTGCTTTGAAAAGCACCTGTGATCATATATTTGAGAGAGTAGCACTGAAATATATATCTCACCATATGTAAAACAGTCAGTGGGAACTTGCTGAATGACGCAGGGAGCGTAAACCCGGTGCTCTGTGACAACCTAGAGGGGTGGGATGGGGTGGGAGGCGGAAGAAGGTTCCAGAGGGAGGGGACACACTCACACCTAAGGCTGATTCATGTTGCTGTACGGCAGAAGCCAACACAACATTATAAAGCGGTTATCTTCCAGCTAAAAATAAATAGGTTAAAAAAAAAAAGACTGGGGTAGAGGGCTTGATTGATCATTTCAGTAAGTTGTAGACTTGTTTTGTTGCAAGAAGGGGCAAAAGGTGAGTCAGTCTCCTGTTCAAAGCCCTGTTAAAGGTGTTCTATTCTTTCCTGGCTCTGGGGCTGGGTTTTATACCTGTTACTATGATAACATGGCCTGGAATATCTCTAGCTGAGCGGTCCAGAACCCGTGGGATCTGTCAAAACTGGGATTGGAACATAAATATGAAATGACAGGCAGCTTCATGTGCCATTATTAAACTTCACAGCTAGAATATTTAAAAGCAAATTATCATGTAAAAATATTCTTATGTTAAACTGGAAATGAAAATGACTTATTTATTTGCTTAGATCAAATCGTTGGAAGCCAGTTAGGATGTATTTTTCTCCCTGCCAAATGCTTTGATGTGTTCCTTTAACCAAAGAGTTTAGATTGAATATTAGTTAAGATGCATCAGCCACAGTGGGGTTGTCAGCCTCCTAAGGATCGTATCCTTTCAAATGGGTGAATGAATAGAGAAATAAAATAGGAGTTGGAGGCTTTAATGTTTCTGGCATTCAACCAAGAGAATAGGTCAGCTGGAGGTGGTTGAGAAATGGACTTATTATGGGAACAGAGGCACTCCCCTTTTTGTGTCCTGGTCTTTAGGAGCCCATGTGGATGTTGCCGAGGCCCGGGACTCACCTTGACGACCACCAGATGTCAGCACTGAGTCACAGACACACAGCCTGAGGGGCTGAGAATCCTTTGGGGAGGACTCTCAGAACAACTTTACCTGGCCAAAGGGCTCACTCCTTCCTTTAAATATCTGCTAACCTCAGGAGCCCAGGGCAAGCGTAATTGAAATCAGGAGAGTACTTTAGGGCGTGGAAGAAAATTAGAGCATGGGGGAAAAAAAATGCAGTCTTTGCTCTTTCCGTATTCTGTGGATTCTCCTTGTTGTTCAATCACTTCTGCATGCCTGGTCTCCCCACAATTAGAATTAGGCAATAAGTGTGCTGAACTGGTTAGACTTGCAAAGTCATTGAATGTCAGAGTCGGAAGGGGTCCTTGAGGTCATCTAGCGCATTGCCTCAGCTCACATGTGGGCCACCAAGAAGAGAATGAATTGCCCAAGGTCACAGGTAACTCTAGGCCGGGAATCTCTCCTAGGGCTGCTATAGGTAAGTATGAGACAGTGGTTCTCAAAGTGTGGTTCCTGGACCAGCATCCTTTCTTTCACCTGGGAATTTGTTAGAAAAGCTATTCTTGGGTTCCACTCTAGCCCTATTGAATCAGAAAGGCGGGGTTGGGACTCAGCAATGTGTGTTTTAACTACTCCTGCAGATTCTGATCTGACTGAAGTGTAAGATCTACTGTTAACCAGAGTAGGAGGGCATTAGTTCCTACCTCTGTGTGCTATAAGCATCTCTCCAGCCTCTGGCCTCTGATGAGTGCAGCCAGTTCTCAGCTTCTCGCTGGAGCTTGACCTCATTCACATGTTCCCTGGGAAGAGTATCTCCCAAGTAGACATATCTGTGCTGGGTTGGATAAAAAGACACTTGTGCTCTATACTCCACTTCTCCATGCTCCAACTCCCATCCACTGGGTGGAGCTCACTTAGCGTGCTTCCTAATGGCTCTATTGCAGCCAAAGACAGCCTGAGGCTCAGTCTCCTTTTTTTCCTCCTCTACTCTCGTATCCTTATTAAATTTATTTCCCTTTGCCTCTCACTATTCTTTCTCCATTACAGGAGGAAGTGTAAGATCTTAGTGTTGTTGAACACCTCCCATGTGCCCGATCCTTCTACAGATTCTTGGAGTTCTCACGACAAACTCTGGAGAAGAGAGTTTGACCAGCATCACATTTTTTATGGGCGAGAAATGTCCAAGGTCACTAGTGAGGGAGTGTATACACAGGGACAGTTTAAGGGCCTTGCTTCAAGTAAATGAAGCTTTCTTTCCCTCCCAGGCTCTCTTTGCATTTTAAATGGTGCTCTAAGCCCCAAGAGGGAGCCAAGTAAAAATTCTAGATTCCCTTGCTTGGATCTGAGGACAGAGATTTCTAGAGGGTAGGAGATAAAAGAAGGGAGACCCTATGACTCCCCACAAGGTGCCCTCCCACACAAGAGAGCCCATGTTCTGTGCCTGGAAAGTGGTTAGATCCTGGTTGGATCCGGAAAGAAATATTCTTTAGCTTAAGCCTTCACTTCATGGGGTCATTTTCTAGGTGTGTTTAGGACTGCTTGCTCCTCTTTCCCATGTGTCCTTCCATGGCTTAACCTCAGGTTAGATTAATGTCAGATTTGCTCTGCCAGATGAAGGTAGCTTGGCCTCTTTGCCATTCCTAGCGTTTGTCTCTCTTTCCTTTGTCTGTATGTAGGGAAAAATATGTGTGTGCCTGATTTTGCCACTGGCATTCTTGGGAAAAGTCTGATCCACACAATGATCTGATGTGCACAAGGAAAATGCTGCTTAACCCTGTTCTGGTCTTTTCAAGCTCTAGTTTTTATTTTCTCACAGTAAGTGATACAGGGGGATTACAGTGAACTCATGAAGTTAAAGCAAAGCAGACACCAATGACTTCCGGCATCTTTCATCGTTAGCTTTTCCTTCCTAGCAGACACAGCTTTAAAGTTTTAGAACATTTATGTTATTTCATTTTTAGGCTTTCCTCCTTTCTGAGATATTTCTTTGTAATATAAGATTTAATTCAGCTTTTACATTTTTGAGTGAGACTTTATTTCCCTTTATGTTTAGGCATCCACTTATCAGTTTAGTTTATTCTGCTGAGAGGACTGAGAGTTCATGAGGACACTGTTCTCCTTGCCTTTTTCTCATTAGTTATTCTTAAAGTGTGGGTTTTGGAGTTAGGCCCGCCTGTGCTCACATCTTAGCTCTGCCTCTTACAGGATTGTATGAACTTAGCTGAGCAGCTTCACCTTTCTGTGCTCATTGAAAGTGAGCCAGGTTTAGGAACATAGTTGCAGACTGCCGGGCCATCAGATTCTGGTGATGCCTCAGCTCTGTAGGGCATTGTTGTGGCTGACTTAGGAGGATGGGCTCAGATCTTCCCCAGGAAGCCAGCTAGGGGGCTGGTGAGGGGCTAGTTTCCCTGGGGTGTGTCAGAAGTGATGGGAACTGAGTGCAGGAACTCTGCCTCCCCCAGGGTGAGACTCTTCCCGGTCCAGGCATTTCCTTCTTTTCTTTCTTAAGCATGTGTCCCATTAAGTCCCCACCACCATCCCCTTCCACCCATGTTCTCCCAGCAGCTACTTGGACTTGGGCCACCAATGGGCAGGGAAAGCAACAGGTTAGACCTGAGACACCTCATGTTTAGTGTTCAGTTCCGTTCAGTCACTCAGTCATGTCCGACTCTTTGTGACCCCATGGACTGCAGCACGCCAGGCCTCCCTGTCCATCACCAACTCCTGTAGCTTGCTCAAACTCATGTCCATTGAGTGGGTGATGCCATCCAACCATCTCATCCTCTGCTGTCCTCTTCTCCTGCCTTCAATCTTTCCCAGCATCAGGGTATTTTCAAATGAGTCAGTTATTTGCATCAGGTGGCCAAAGTATTGGAGTTTTAGTTTCGGCACCAGTCCTTCCAATGACTGTTCAGGACTGATTTCCTTTAGGATTGACTGGTTTGATCTTCTTGCAGTCCAAGGGACTTTCAAGGGTCTTCCCCAAGAACACAGTTCAAAGGCATCAATTCTTCAGCACTCTGCTTTCTTTATAGTCCAACTCTCACATCCATACTTGACTACTGGAAAAACCATAGCTTTGACTAGACGGACTTTTGTTGGCAAAGTAACATCTCTGTTTTGTAATATGCTGTCTAGGTTGATCATAGCTTTTCTTCCAAGGAGCAAGCCTCTTTTAATTTCATGGCTGCAGTCACCATCTGCAGTGAATTTGGAGCCCCCCAAAATTTTCTCACTGTTTCCATTGTTTCCTCATCTATTTGCCAGAAGTGATGGGACTGGATGCCATGATCTTAGTTTTCTGAATGTTGCGTTTTCAGCCTACTTTTTCACTCTCCTCTTTCACTTTCCTCAAGAGGCTCTTTAGTTCTTCTTCATTTTCTGCCATAAGGGTGGTGTCATCTACATATCTGAGGTTATTGATATTTCTCTCAGGAATCTTGATTCAAGCTTGAGCTTCATGCAGCCTGGCATTTTGCATGATGTACTCTGCATGTAAGTTAAATAAGCAGATCATATATAGCCTTGATGTACTCCTTTCTCAACTTTTAACCAGTCTGTTATTCCATGTCCAGTTCAAACTGTTGCTTCTTAACTTGCATACAGATTTCTCAGGAGGCAGGTAAGGTGGTCTGGTATTCCCACATCTTCAAGAATTTTCCACAGTTGGTTGTGATCCACACAAAGGCTTTGGCATAGTCAATAAAGGAGAAGTAGATATTTTTTCTGGAACTCTCTTGCTTTTTTGATAATCCAATGGATATTGGCAATTTGATCTCTGATTCCTCTGCCTTTTCTAAATCCAGCTTGAACATCTGGAAGTTCACAGTTCACATACTGTTGAAGCCTGGCTTGGAGAATTTTGAGCATTACTTTGCTAGCCCATGAGATGAGTACAATTGTGCAGGAGTTGGAACAGTCTCTGATATTGCCTTTCTTTGGGATTGGAGTGAAAACTAACCTTTTCCAGTCCTGTAGTCACTGCTGAGTTTTCCAAATTTGCTGGCATATTGAGTGTGGCACTTTAACTTCATCTTTTAAGATTTAGAATAGCTCAACTGGAATTCCATCACCTCCACTAGCTTTGTTCATAGTGATGTGAACAAAATCTAATTCTAGGGATTAGATCTGATAGAGTACCTGAAGAACTATGGACAGTGTTTCCTGGCATTGTATAGGAGGCAGTGATCAAGGCCATCTCCAAGAAAAAGAAATATAAAAAGGCAAAATGGTTGTCTGAAGAGGCCTTACAAACAGCTGAGAAAAGAGAAGTGAAAGGCAAAGGAGAAAGGAAAGATACACCTATTTGAATGCAGAGTTCCAAAGAGTAGCAAGAAGAGATAAGAAAGCCTTCCTCAGTGATCAATGCAAAGAAATAGAGGAAAACAACAGAAGGGGAAAGACTAGAGATCTCTTCAAGAAAATTAGAGATACTAAGGGAACATTTCATGCAAAGATGGGCACAATAAAGGACAGAAATGGTATGGACCTAACAGAAGCAGAAGATATTAAGAAGAGGTGGCAAGAATACATAGAAGAACTGTACAAAAAAGATCTTCAAGACCTCGATAACCATGATGGTGTGATCACTCACCTAGAGTCAGACATCCTGGAGTGTGAAGTCAAATGGGCCTTAGGAAGCATCACTATAAACAAAACTAGTGAAAGTGATGTTTTGTGTCAGTTCAGTTTAGTTGCTCAGTTGTGTCCAACTCTTTGCTACCCCATGAATCGCAGCATGCCAGGCCTCCCTGTCCATCACCAACTCCCGGAGTTCACCCAGACTCATGTCCATAGTGTCAGTGATGCCATCCAGCCATCTCATCCTTGGTCATCCCCTTCTCCTCCTGCCCCCAATCCCTCCCAGCATCAGAGTCTTTTCCAATGAGTCAACTCTTCACATGGGGTGGCCAAAGTACTAGAGTTTCAGCTTCAACATCATTCCTTCCAAAGAAATCCCAGGGCTGATCTCCTTCAGAATGGAGTGGTTGGATCTCCTTGCAGTCCAAGGGACTCTCAAGAGTCTTCTCCAACACCACAGTTCAAAAGCATCAATTCTTTGGTGCTCAGCCTTCTTCACAGTCCAACTCTCACATCCATATGTGACCACAGGAAAACCATAGCCTTGACTAGACAGACATTAGTCAGCAAAGTAATGTCTCTGCTTTTGAATATGCTATCTAGGTTGGTCATAACTTTTCTTCTAAGGAGTAAGCGTCTTTTAATTTCATGGCTGCAGTCACCATCTGCAGTGATTTTGGAGCCCCCCAAAATAAAGTCTGATACTGTTTCCACTGTTTCCCCATCTATTCCCATGAAGTGATGGGACCGGATGCCATGATCTTAGTTTTCTGAATGTTGAGCTTTAAGCCAACTTTTTCACTTTCCTCTTTCACTTTCATCAAGAGGCTTTTGAGTTCCTCTTCACTTTCTGCCATAAGGGTGGTGTCATCTGCATATCTGAGGTTATTGATATTTCTCCTGGCAATCTTGATTCCAGCTTGTGTTTCTTTCAATCCAGTGTTTTTCATGATGTACTCTGCATATAAGTTAAATAAGAAGGGTGATAATATACAGCCTTGATGTACTTTTGTGTAGTGCTCAGTAAAAGTGCATGCTCTTTTGATTGCCTTCAAATGGAAATCTGACAAAATCAACCTAAAAACATGTAAAGAATATCATGTATTCCAATATCCTTTCAGTTAAAACATAGTGTCAGCTAAAAACACCATGATGGGTCTTGTTATCTTTTTCACCAGCCTGTGCATTTGAATGGAGGTAGGCACCTATTTGCCTCTTTATTTCCTGGTCTGAATGTAGTAGTACGTGCTTAATAAATATCAACTGAACGACTGATTAATTGTAACACTCGGATTCTGAGCTCAGCTTATGTTAAGATCTTGAGCAAATCACTCAGTTCTCTGAGTTTCCTTTGTTAGTTCAGTTCAGTTCAGTCTCTCAGTCATGTCTGACTCTTTGCAACCCCATGGACTGCAGCATACCAGGCTTCCCTGTCCATTACCAATGCCTAGAGCTTGCTCAAACTCATTACCATCAAGTTGGTGATACCATCCAACCATCTGTCATCCCCTTCCCCTCCCACCTTCAGTCTTTCCCAGGTTCTTTTCCAATGAGTCAGCCCTTCACATCAAGTGGCCAAAGTATTGGAGCTTCATCTTCAGCATCAGTCCTTGCAGTGAATATTCAGGATTGATTTCCTTTAGGATGGACTGGTTTGATCTCCTTTCAGTCCAAGGGACTCTCAAGAGTCTTCTCCAACACCACAGTTCAAAAGTATTAATTCTTTGGCGCTCAGCTTTCTTTATAGTCCACTCTCACATCTGTACACAACTATTGGATAAACCATAGCTTTGACTAGATGGACCTTTGTTGGCAAAGTAATGTCTGTGGTTTTTAATATGCTTTCTAGGTTGGTCATAGCCTTTCTTCCAGGGAGCAAGTGTCTTTTAATTTCATGGCTGCAGTCACCATCTGCAATGATTTTTGTGCCCTCCAAAATAAAGGCTGTCACTGTTTCCATTGTTTCCTTTGCAGAAGGTTCATCCCTGAGTTTTAGGTCAGACTCTCCAGGAACAGCCCCCTGATGTGTGGGTTTGGGTTCCAGTGACATATTAAGGAAGTGCTCCTACATTGGGAGGGAAGAGGGGAGCGGTGGACGAAGTTGAGGAAGTGGAGCCAGAGTGTGATCACAGCAAAGTCCTGCAGAAGGAGGGACGCACCAGCCTGATCCTGTGGGAATTCTAGGGAATGGGCTAAGCCTCCTGGCGATCCCCATCTGTGGAAGGGGTGTTGGGCTTTTCATACTCCTGTACCTCAGTCACTGGATAAGGACTGACTGGGGAGAAAAGGGGGAATGTAAATTTCCAGGCACTTCCAGGTCTCCACCCAATTGGGCAAAGTGTTCTCTAGTGGCCTGAGGGAAGTGCTCCGAAACAGAGCTGCAAAATGTGTATGTAAATGTGTACTGATTCACTTTGCTGTATGGCAGAAACTAACAACATTAAATCAACTCTACTCCAATAAAAATTACTTTGAAAAGAGAGTAGAAGGATGGGGCTACATCTTCTTACCTCATCTACACTTCTAATATATTAGTATCAGATGAGAAAATATGTAAAAATACTTGAAAACTGTAATATTCCTTTTCCCAAGCAAATGATGGTTTTTATAGTCAATAAATAGTTTTTAAAAAAGTCTTGTCCATCTAGAAATCCAGAAAAAGAAGGTTCATTCTAATTGCACATTCTGGTTCATAAAGAGTTGCCTTTAGATAAGATTTCATGTCCTTTGAGAACTGGTAATCCAATACCAGTTTTCAAAAAATTGTAATTTAATTAATGCTACAACTATAGGCAAGGCAATTTAATCTCTGTTTGGTGCTTCAGAAGGCATTTCCCAGTCTTGTAAGGCCTCAGGGTTGTGATTATCACTGGATAGTAGCCATGCACAACGGCAGTTAACAGCCTGGGCCAGGGGCTTGGGGAAATGGCTTATCCTCTCTGTTTTGTTATGGCTGAGGTGCTGGCTCTTGCTGTATTTACAACTGGCTAAACACTGGAGTGCTGACAATTTGGGGGGCCCGAAGCCTTTTGAGTTTCCTTTAATTATTTGGCTGAGTCGGGCCAAGATGGGGACCCTTACCTGACCTAATTAGAAGATCTCAACTGTAAAGACATAAACCCTGTGATATGGGTAAATAGAATTTTGCTTAGCAGTTTCTGTGTCCCCAAAAAAGCCTCAGAGTAGCTGTGCTCTGACACACACATTGCCTCTTACATCACACAGTGGTTATATTTTAATTGTTATTATAGTTGTTATTTTACATCATGTAGAAGACAATACATTTCCCCTGGATGAGGGTGGCCAAGGTGAGGTTTTCCTTAGTGGACTCATCTGTGAACTTATCCATTGTCAACTTTTGCCATAGTAGTTCAAAATACTATCCACCTCCTATCATCATCTATTTTGAAATCACATAATTAATGAATTTTTGAGATTCTGCTGCATCTCCGATATTGCAATATATATATGGATGCAAGAAAAACACAAGACCCTCAAATCTGGGAAAAATATTAAGAGGAAAAGAGATGAAATCTTATCCAGAAGCCTTTAGGAATGGCAAGCAGAGAAGGAAAAAGAAGAGAAAAGAAAGACCCTGTTGTGGGCCCATTTATGTTTCATGAAGCATAGGGACATTCTTGCAGAATATTCTAAGATTTCTTGAGATTGTCTAATTACTCTGTGTTTGTAGTTTTCATTCCCACCCCCCGCTGCCCCCCCACCCCTGCCTCTCCTTTCCTTGTCATTGAGTGGCTGGGAGTAAACCCAATGCATTCACTGAATTATACAAGAGACTTTGTTATATACTTTCTCTGGGTCAGGTACTGTGCTGGACTCTGAGCCTATGATGATAACTCAGACCTGGTCCCATCTTCTAGGACTAAGATTTGAGATGGATATTCAGCACCCAATGACAATAAGCCTTGCTCATCAGAGGGAAAAGCCAAGAGCCATGAGGATACAGGGAAGGCGAGCAGAATGGAGGACACTGAGGGATGACTTTCTTAAACAGCATCCCTAGTGAGCACAGATCCCAGCCTGGTGAAGCAGGGAACAATCGGGAGGAATAGCAGAGCCAGTTGACTCTTAAAAGCACCCGGAAATTTCCCATGGAGAGAAACCCAGGTCTGGCTGTTCCCTGGAAGAGAGCCAAAGCATTTCCTTGTAGAAAGCGCTGATGGGATCTTGTTCCTTTCTGGTGAACGATTGAATATGGACAATGATAAATGTTCATAAATGATAAAGAGAAGTGAAGAATGATAATAACTAGACCACATATGAAAATAGAACCCTACCTATAATCTCTTCAGCAGTGGGCCCCAAACAGCCAGGATTTAACCAATGACTGCTGGCTTCCCTACTTTTTTTCCCCTGATTTTATCCTGTTTCCAACTTAGGACCAAATGTAGAAAGTTACATCTGCTCCCCTAACCCATTGAGTAGGCTGTTCTGCTTCATTAGCCCACCTACAGCTTCCCCAGGCCAGCCGCTTCCCATCAGAACAAGTGACGATAGTTGACTCTCCTGCCATAGGAAGCCCTGCTTGGTTTCTGTTTATTTCCACAGGTTTTGGTAAAGGGTACATCAAACCACGAACACCAGTGCTAATACCCTCTAGCCACTCAGTAAGTGTTCTTTCTTGATGGAGCATTCCCTACACTGCCAACAACATGCCTGGAGAGGACCCTCTTCTCTTCTAAGGGACCAACCACCTTGCCTGAAGGTGGAATGAACCTTTATAAAATCTCCTACCCTCATGCTGGGGAAAAATGTCTGCAACACTGAGGGGCCCGAGAGTTCCATGGAGTGACAGGTAACCACAGTGTCGGGTACAGGCCCACGCTCCAGTCTGAAGCACAACTCAAAGACACCTCCAAAAGCTGGGCTGAGAAGACCAAGGAGGGGTGAAGGATGCCCTTCAAAGGTAAAAATCTTGCTTCAAGTCAACAGTGTTCACTTCCAAGAATGTTTCACGATAACAAAGTTCTTGATAATGTGTGTGCAAATCACACTTCTTTAAACAGGTCCTACTCCCCCTATGATTTACACTTTCATTTAAGTGCTGATTTATCATCATTTCTTCCCCTGGCAACTATTCTTACAACTTGCCTCTTAGTTCTAGCCTCCCTGGCAGATAATTAATGAGTTCTTAATACAGCTTATGGGCAGCAGAGGGAACACACTATTTAAAGATACCTTTCAAGGGATTCTTTTAGTGAGGGGGAGGTAAAATGAAGAATTCCTTTGTCAAGCAAAAAAGAAAAAAAAACACACACATGCCAAAAAAAAAAAATCGCATATGTTTGGCAGACATTGCCCTTTTGAACTTGTGGACTGTTCAAAGGCAGGCTAGGAAGTTTGCTTGAATTAAACGTCCAGTCTAGAGGTTCAGCTACCCAGTAGTCCCTGAAAATAATTGGTGTGGGGAAGTAGGTTTTATTAAAATCTTTTATTAATTAATTGATATTCTTTTGCTCACTTATTCAACAAATACTTATTGAACACTTATACTGTGCTAGGCCCCATGCTAGCTCCGGGGGTGTCATGGTGAGCAAGACACACATGGCCACTGTGCTTGTGGTGCTGCTTGTAGCCTGTTGTGGGAGACAGATACAGCACATAATTTTGTAGATGGTTAGTTCACTACACTTTTGACAAATTGCTACCAAGGGACTGGGCTTCCGTGGTGGCTCAGATGGTAAAGTATCTGCCTGCCAATGTAGGAGATCTGGGTTCAATTCCTGGATCAGGACAATCCCTTGGAGAAGGGCATGGTTACCAATTCTAGCATTCTTGCCTGGAGAATTCCATGAACAGAGGAGCCTGGCGGGCCATAATTATAGGGTCACAAACAGACACCACTGAGTGACTAACACTTTCACTCTCACACTTTCACCAAGGGGCCAAGGAGGGACTAATGAGATCTGAACTGATCTGGGGGATGGAAAGTGGCCTAATAGTCAAGCTAGGATTAAAGTTAGGATTAAAGTTAGGATTAGAGTTAGGATTAAAGCTCAACATTAAAAAAAAACGAAGATTATGGCATCTGATCCCATCACTTCATGGCAAATAGATGGGGAAAAAGTGGAAACAGTGACAGATTTCATTATCTTGGGTTCCAAAATTACTGTGAAAGGTGACTGCAGCCATGAAATTAAATGACGCTCTTGGAAGAAAAGCTATGACAAACCTAAATAGCGTATTAAAAAGCAGAGACATCACTTTGCCGAGAAAGGTCCATCTAGACAAAGCTATGGTTTTTCCAGTAGTCATGTATGGATGTGAGTGTTGGACCATGAAGGAGGCTGAACACAGAAGAATCAATGCTTTTGAACTGTGGTGTTGGAGAAGACTCTTGAGAGTCCCTTGGACAGAAAGAAGATCAAACCAGTTAATCCTAAAGGAAATCAACCTTGAATATTCATTGAAAAGACTGATGCTGAAGATGAAGCTCCAATACTTTGGCCCCTGATGCGAAGAGCCAACTCGTTGGAAAAGACCCTGATGCTGGGAAAGACTGAGGGCAGGAGGAGAAGGGGGCGGCAAAGGATGAGATGTTTGGTTGGTGTCACTGACTCAATGGACATGAGTTTGAGCACACTCCGGGAGACAGCAAAGGTCAGGGAAGCTTGGAGTGCTGCAGTCCATGGGTTGCAAAGAGCTGGACACGACTTAGTGACTGAACAGCAATAACAAAGGGCTCCCCAGGCCCTGAGGAGTGAGCACCAAGCCCCTGTGAGACCCTGGGAGCAGGACTCTGGGAAGAGCAGGGTGAAGACTGCAGAGAATGGGAGAAGAGAAGCCTGTGAGATAAACTTGGGTACCATGATGACAGTTCTTGTGGACTAAGTGTTTTGAGTTTATCCTTAGAGCAATGAATACATTATTGACCATCCCAGGCAGGGAAGTGACATGCTTGGATGTACCTTTTAGAGAGAAATTTGTCTGCATTGTGGGGAATGAATTAGAGGTGTTAAGGAAGGGATCAAGAAGACCTATTAGACACCCATAGCCTTTGTCTAGGATGAAAGAGATGATGTTCAGTGGTGGATTTCACAAGCACAGCCTGTAGGAGCACTGGGTAGTGAGCATTAGGATTTGACTCAGTTTTTCTCTCACAGAAAAGAGAGATCAATGGTCCAAGAAGAGTGAGAGGACTGGCTCCTCCCAGGAGCAGGGGCCCTCTCCTGAGGGCAGCAACTTCATTGGCAAGGAGGGCCCTCAGAGCTGTGTAGGTTAGGTCTGTGGAACTAGGAAGCTGAATGACTTGGAGTTTGTTCATGAAGCTTGAATTAAGCTCTAAGGCTATAGCTGCATTTTTTTAAAAAAGAAAAAAAATAGAGTTACCAAAAGATGCCTGCTGGCCATACCCCAGGCTAGTTGAGTCATAATTTTTTTAGTAGGGGATGGAGAGAATTGATATATTTTTAAAAGTTTCCCTGGTGACTGTAATGCACCATTTCTTGGGGCTTTGTGAACTTGGAGGGATGGAGGTTGTCTTTGTTGCTGGATACTGGGGGATTCAGAGGAGGAAGGTGTAGTATTTTGGGGTTCGGGGATGAGGAAGGAAGCTTATGTAGGGCCAGGCTGGGATCCGATAGTTTTTCAGAAGGCCAGAACTGACACTTCCCTGAGCCAGACCCACAGCTGCAGAGCCACCACTAGACCTGCTCCTTGGAGAAGAGGACTGTGACCGTGCCTTAGCGTGGTTGCCCGGTGGGCTTCCTCTGTGCCAGGGACTTTGTTTAGGGAAGGCCTCTGCTGTCAGCTCCTCTCATCAATTTCTTCCATCCTGTGATTCTGTTGCCTAATGGGATCCAGGAAACAATCCGGGGTCAGTTGTGGAGTCTGGAGTCCACAGGATTCCTGGGACTGAAATGTTGAGCTCCCAGTGCTGCTGGGTTTCTTGGCAGCTTCACGCTGGGGAGGGCATCATTAGCATCGTGAGGGTCCTTTCCATAGGCAAGTAGAGAGCTACCGAGTGGCTCAAGGAGGAAGTGAGGTAAGAAATGCCTGCTGGTCCAAGAAATGTCCTCTGAGCTCAACTGTGGGCCTCAGTCTGGGGATAAGTGTGAGGCTGACAGAGGCAGGGCATGCCTGGGGGTGTGGAGGGCAGCAGAGGGGTGGGGGCAGACTTGGACAGCATTTGGGGTGAGATCCTCTTTGCTTTTCTGCTGAACTGACTGACCTTTGTGATTGCTGCAGCAGTGGGAAGGGGAGTTGACAGTCCCAAGGTGGCCTGGGACTCTGCTTTGCTGCAGACTGATTCAGACCTAGAATGACCTGAACAGAGGTTTACAAGTAGCCTGAAGACTGAAGACTCTCAAACTCTCCCTTCCTCCACCCCTGGTGAGTCTTTTGAACTCTGGAGTTAGATTAGTTCAATAGACTATCCTTATTCGTTATCAAATATTCAAATATTTATTGAACACTTACTGTGTACCCAGCACTATTCTTCATCTTAGGGTTCATCAGTAAACAATCAGACAAGAATCTTCTCTCATGGGAAACAGACACTAGTCACAAACCAATCAAGCAAACAAGTGTAACTCCTGTGATAGAACAGGACAATGGGACAGTGTGAATGGGACAGGGGCAGTGTCGTCCTGAAGATAAGAAGGAGCTAGTCCTGGGAAGACCTGAAGGAAACACATTCCAGGTGGAGGGAGCAAACATGGGCTTGGAGCATTTGGGAAACAGAGAGTGCACAGGCATGTCTGCAGGTGAAATGCGCTGGGGGAGTGAGAATGCAATGAGTACAGTGGAAAGGCAGTACCAGATTATATAGGGCCTAGTGGGCCTGAGGAAAGGATCTGAATTTTACTTGAGTGTAATATGATGCCACAGGAAGGTTTTGCATAGGAAAATGACATGACCTGATTTATGTTTCTAAAGGATCACTCTATGACTGTATTAGTTTCCTAGGGTTGCTATAACAATAACGTTCAAGCCACACATTGATTGGTAGCTTAAAGTGACAGCAGCTCCTTCTCTCACAGTGCTGCAGGTCAGAAGTCCAAAGTCAAAGTGTTAGCAAGGTTGGCTTCTTCTGGAGGCTCCAAGGGAGAGTGTTCCATACCTCACTAGTTTCTGGAGGTTGCTGAAATCTTTGGCATTCCTTGGCTTGCAGCTGTATTACTCCAATCTCCACCTCCAACTTCTTATGGTTTTACTTGTGTATCTTTTTTCCATTCTCTTCTTTAGCACACTTGTCATTGGATTTAGGGTCCACTCTAATCAAGGTTGGTTTCATCTCAAGGTCCTTACTTACATCTGCAGACACCTTTTCTCCCAAATAGGGTCACATTCCTTATTCCAGGAAGCTGGGCTTCCCTGGTAGCTAAGCTGGTAAAAATCCACCTGCAATGCAGGAGACCCCAGTTTGATTCCTGGGTCAGGAAAATCCCCTGGTGGAGGGCATGGCAACCCACTCCAGTATTCTTGCATGGAGGATGCCCCTGGACAGAGGAGGCTTGTTGGCTACAGTTCATGGGGTCACAAAGAATCAGAATTTAGCAACTAAAGCACAAGGTCACATTCATGGGTTCTGGATAGGTTTTGGGAGGCTACCATTCAGCCTGCTGCAACTGCTATGTTAGAAACAGATTTAGGGCAAGTCTGGGAGCAGGACGCAGACATTGTAGCCTAAGCAAGTAATCAATGAAGCTTGGATTAGGATATTGCTGGAGCAGGTGTAAATTTTGGCTCTGCCTCTTAGGAGCTGGGTGAATTTAGGCTGCATAAAGCCCTTGAGTTTTAATCCCTTCCTTGGAGAAATAGGAATAATAATAGTTCCTATTAGATATGATGCTATGAGGATTAAATGAGACAATGCATTAAAAGTGCTTGGCATGGCCTCTGGCCCATAATAGTAGCTCAGTAAAATGTTATTGGCTTTTGGTGTTGATAATATTAGCAGGACAGTCGCCCGATCCGTTGACCTTGTGGCTAGGGGCTGGTTGGTCTTGTCATGAATTGGAGGAACAGTTTGGATTTTGGCTGTTTGGGAGCTGGCTGCATGGTCCGTGGTGGTGGCAGGAGTGCCTGGGACAGAAGGAGTGGATCGTCAGGGTTCTAGCAGAGAACCGAGCCAATGTGTACATGTGTCTTTCAGGTTGAAAGTCTGAAACCTGTAGGGAAACTATGAGGCTGCATACTCTTGAGCAGGAGCTAATGTTGCAGCCCACAGGTGGGATTTCTCCTTCCTCTGGGAAACTTTACTTTGGCTCCTCAGGCCTTTCAACTGATTGAGCGAGGTCCACCCACGACTATCGAGGATAATCTCTCTCTTTTAAAAGTCAAACTGCTTGCAGGTGTTCAGCATATGTACAAAGCACCTTTACAACAGCATCTAGACTAGTGCTTAATTGAACAAGTGGGTACTATTGCCTGGCCAAGTTGATGCATAAAATCAGCCATCCGAAGTGAGCTGGCAATGAGGCCCATAGCCTGGGTTGAGACCAGGTCTGTGGGAGAGAATAGGCCAGACTAGAAGGAAAGTCGGAGAAGTCAATGGCACCCCACTCCAGTACTGCTGCCTGGAAAATCCTATGGACAGAGGAGCCTGGTGGGCTACAGTCCATGGGGTTGCTCAGAGTCAGACGTGACTGAGCAACTTCCCTTTCACTTTTCACTTTCATGCATTGGAGAAGGAAATGGCAACCCACTCCATGTTCTTGCCTGGAGAATCCCAGGGACAGGGGAGCCTGGTGGACTGCCATCTATGGGGTCGCACAGAGTCGGATACAACTGAAGCGACTTAGCAGCAGCAGCAGCAGAAGGAAAGTACAACACATGAGTTGAGAGCCCAGGGCAGAGCCTTGGTGGACCTGGGTGGTTCAGAAAGAACTAGAATTCTCTGTTAGTGGTTAGAAGCACAGGGGATAGACCACGGGGTGAGTGGAAGGCCACTGGCCGACAGGGGTGCAAGCAAGTGTTGACACCTGTAACTCAGAATTCAAACTCATCATTCATAATTCCAAAAGCCAGGTTAATATTGGTATGGCTTTCTATTGTCTGGGGATGGACAGTCTAATCTTGATTAATGTCTTACCTTAGAAATTGGTATAAAGTGACTCTTATAAAGATTAAATGGAAGAATGTTGACAAGTAACCTTGTATTTATATGTAGAGCTCTCTGAAAAATCCAGATATTGATAAGGCATACACAAAGAAGAAAAATTACAAAGGATGAAAAACAAATGCTTATCCTCTAACTCAAAAAGAATGTCCCTGAACTTAAAGAATCATGTTGGCTGCTAGGTGCTGGGTACCTTCTATGCCTCAGGGACTCTGCTAAGCATTTTGCTTACATATTCTCATTTAATATTCACAACAACCCTCTGAGGTGGATATGATGATGTTTTCCGTTTAGAGAAAGGGAGATTGAAGTTCTGAAAGGGTAAGAAACTTCCCCAAGGTCAGGCAGTCACTACATGGCAGATCCAGGCCTCATGATGGTCTAACTCTAGAGCCTGTGCTGCTGACTGTCTCACTTCATCTAAGACCGAGAGAACTGAGGCTCGAGAAACAATCTAAAAGTGCTTTCATTTCCATTTGGGGGGAAAAATGGATGAACAAGGCAAGGACAGCTTGGGGGAGACTTTAACTTATGAGAGAGAAAGTAGAACTGCTCAACTGCTATTTGAATTTTGACTTATCTACTAAGGAGAATGATTTTGCCATAAGAGAAAATTTGAATAAAGAGGAAGGAGTCAGGGCTCAGTGTGGATGTGAAGGCAGGAAGTCAGTACAGCTCATAAACATGAGCTCAGGTCTCCAAGCTTAGATGAAATTCATCTTGTGGGCCTGTTAGAACTTTCAAGCTTAAAATCTATGGTGCTGGTTGCTACACAAGAGATGCTACCTTTGAACTTCTCCCTTCTCCTTTGCATGGTATCTGTTTCTCCTCAAGATATTTTCAGACTCAGATGGGAAGGTTTTTTCTTTTCCCTTTTCTCCACATCTATTCTTGAGAGACTTTTGGCATAAGAAGAGTATGTCACACATGAAGGTATATACCACATATGTGGCAAATTTCTTAATGAGTTAAGTGTTAAAATGTTCTCTCCCCCTTCTCTTTGGCCTTATATTGGAGCTGCTGCTGCTGCTGCTAAGTCACTTCAGTCGTGTCCGACTCTGTCTGACCCCATAGACGGCAGCCCACCAGGCTCCCCCATCCCTGGGATTCTCCAGGCAAGAACACTGGAGTGGGTTGCCATTTCCTTCTCCAATGCATGAAAGTTAAAAGTGAAAGTGAAGTCACTCAGTCGTGTCTGACCCTCAGCAGCACCATGGACTGCAGCCTACCAGGATCCCCCGTCCATGGGATCTTCCAGGCAACAGTACTGGAGTAGGGTGCCATTGCCTTCTCTGTATATGGGAGCACTGCCACTAAAAAGAATGGTGTGTAGCAGAGATAAGTCCATATAGCAAACAATGAAAATAAACTTCCGTTGTTCATGTGCCTTAAGTGAGCTGGGAATAGACAGGGTGGCACTACTGATCTCGACAAGACTTGCTCACGTGCCTGGAGTCCAGTGAGGAGCCTGCCTGGTGTACTCTTTCCCAGGTCCTCCCCACCGGCTCCTCAGGCTTGTCTGGGAGTGCCCTCATGGTGGAGGCAGAGGCACAGGAACACAGTAGAAACACAAGGCCCGAGGGTCTGTCCTTGGAACTAGTTCTGCTGGCCAAAACAAGTCATAACTGCGGCCCAGACTGAAGAGGTGGGAAGATAGAGTTGGTTTCTTTAATAAGAGGAACTGGAAAGTCACATGGCCATGAATGATGTTAATCTCCCTCAAGTATCTGGTTTGGGCCAGGCATTGCTTTGGGAGTATGAGTGTAAATAGTCATGTCCCTGCCCTGGGGTTTTCTAGTTTAGTAAGGCCAGTACCTATCAATATTGGACTATTCCCTGGGCGGGAATGTGAAGCTTTGGCTAATGCATAAGTTTATAGCGAGTTCTTTATTCATGAGGGACACGTCTTTTTTTTTTTCCTGTGTGCTGCTCATTTATATCCCCATGGTTGACTGTAGCAAATGGTTTTCTAAAGTGGAGACATTTGTTCCAGTAAACATTCCTACTCAGCAATTGCAGGCCATCGTCTCATTATTTTTCTTAAAATTGCCCAAGAAGAAGGAGAAGTTCTTTGGTGTGTATAAGTGGGCTGGGGGAGTTGAAGGTCAGACAGGGAGAATACTAGGAATATGCAGGCAAAGTTAGTAACTGGAGTCTCCTATTCTCCCCAAAGAAGGACTTGGTGAATCACATCATTGATTCTCCTGTGTTATGTTTCCTTGATTGAAATACAAGAGTCAGCAGTCTTCAGCCTAACTCAACAAGAATAGCAGCCTCACTTCAAGGCTTCCCAGATGGCTCAGTGGTAAAGAATCTGCCTGCCAATGCAGGAGATACAGGAGACATGGGTTCAATCCCTGGGTCAGAAAGATCTCCTGGAGGAGGTATTCTTGCCTGGAGAATTCCATGGACAGAAGAGCCTTGTGGGCTGTAGTTCATTGGGACACAGAATCTGTCACGACTGAGTGACTGAGCACACACATGCTGCTCATGAGGTTGTGGGAAGGGAAGTTAGGATTTCTGAGAGCCACAGTTTTCACCAAGAACTGGTCATGTTGAACCAACTGTTATTCCTTTTATGATCACATTATTGTACCGTCGTAAGAGCCTGGAGGCATGATGTTCGTAATGCCCAGCAAGGCAGCTGGTAAAATATTTTATAAAACTCGCATAGTCAACAGGATAAAACATGACTTGGATAAGTTAACAAGTTGATTTATAACTGAATGTTTATATATGAAGATCTTATACTAATGTCAATTTTTGGAGGGTAGGATGGAAATTTCTACACCAGAACATTGCAGGACATTCTTGTTTGTGATATGACTGGGATACAGTTGTTGTGGGCAAACCTGTCAAATTTCCAGATGATTCAAAGCCAGAAGGAAGAAGTTTGTGTAATGGATGGTGGAGTCAGGATTCTACATTATGTGACGACCAAGATGATGGGCTGAAACAAAAAGATGAATTTGAATAGGAATAAATCCACAGCCAAGAAGGGACCTTGAAGAGTAATTTGCAGAGGTATGGGCTAGCAGAGCCCCAGCTTAACAGCACACAGTCAATTAGAGCCAACTCTGTGACATGGTGGATAAAATGCTCTCTTCCTAAACTGAATTAATAGAAGTGGAGTGTTAAGATCAAGGGAGATTATAGTTCCCCCTGTCTCCTGAATTTATCAGACCACAAACATTCAATAAAACATTTATTAAGTAGCTCTCTGTATCAAAGTCTTAGTCAGGCAGTTTACTTCTTAAATAAATTGATGTGAGTTACAAGGAATTCCTACATCCCAGTGCTGAACAAAAGGTATCTGAAAACTCCTACTTACAGCTGGGCTACAAGGCCAGGACTTGCTCTATGGCCTGAGTGCTTATTTATAGCCTGTGGGGTCAGCTTGCCTTTTGCTCGTTCACCATTTCTTAACTCAAACCTCTTATTGCAAGTAAATGGACTTGTTTACTTTGATTTTCTTCTTTTATTAATCAGCATCCCTTTAATGGCTCATATGATAGCATCAGGGCTCTGTGTTCATTCCTGTTCATCCTTTTGATGTTGGTATCATTCTCTCCTACTGCAGAGAGCTTCTTCTATATTTCAGCGGAAATGGCCGGAGGGGCTTAAGATTATATTCCCTGGTGGCTCAGAGGTTAAAGTGTCTGCCTCCAATGCGGGAGACCCGGGTTCGATCCCTGGGTCGGGAAGATCCCCTGGAGAAGGAAATGGCAACCCACTCCAGTATTCTTGCTTGGAGAATCTCATGGACTGAGGAGCCTGGTGGGCTGCAGTCCATGGGGTCACAAAGAGTCAGACACGACTGAGTGACTTTACTTACTTACTAAGGCCCATACTCTTAGAGCAAGAGACAGACATTCTACTGGTGCTTATATATCAGAGAAACTCTGCTTGGACTGACATGTCACACAGTCACTCAAACTGGCCACTTCTGAGTAATGGGTTCACACCTATCATGGCTGTAAGGGTGTTTGTGTGTGTATGTTGATGGGGGACGGGGCTGTGAATAGCAGGTTTGGCCCCATGTAAAAACCACACAAAATTTTCCACAGGGAAGAGCATAGGTTTTATTACAAGAGAAATGAGCATAGTATGCTAGGGAGACAAATATATCTATAAACTCTTCTAAAGAAATCATTAGAATATGGGTAAGAGGAAGAGGAAGAAAGATGGCTCAGGGGACCCATTTATTTTATTATTTTTACTCTATTTTACTTTACAATACTGTATTGGTTTTGCCATACATTGACATGAATCTGTCTCGGGTGTACATGAGTTCCCAATCCTGAACGCCCCCCCACCACCTCCCACCTCATATCAACTCTCTGGATCATCCCCGTGCACCAGTCCCAAGTATCCTGTATCGAACATAGACTGGCAATTCATTTCTTACATGATAGTATACATGTTTCAGTGCCATTCTCCCAAATCCTCCCACCCTCTCCCTCTCCCTCAGAGTCCAAAAGTCCGTTCTATTCATCTGTGTCTCTTTTTCTGTCTCACATACAGGATTATCATTACCATGTTTCTTAAATATATTAACCAGTTCCTGAATTAAAAGAGAAAGTTAAAGTATTAGTTGCTCAGTCCTATTCGACTCTTTGCGACCCTATGGACTGTAGCCCACTGGGCTCCTCTGTCCATGGAATTCTCCAGGCAAGAATACTGGAGTGGGTTGCCATGCCCTCCTCCAGGAAATCTTGCCAACCCAGGGTACAAACCCAGGTCTCGCGCATTACAGGCAGACCAGGGATGAGCCACCAGGGATGGCTGCAATTCCTTCTGATCAGGCATTATGTTAAGACTAAGGCAGGCTGAGATTTGCTGCTGCTTTTTTCCCACTTAAATTTGGGGTTTGTACTTCCCACCTCCCTTCTTCTTCCGTTGTTTGGATGTGTGAAGGAGTATCCTGGGAAAGCCTGAAGTCCTCAGGTGAAAAAAATATTAACAAGCAACACACTGATATGTCCTGGTAATTTTCAAGGAAGTCCTGGATCTCTTTTGCAGATGATCCAGAGAGAAGTGGGAAAAGGCACACTGTGTTTCAGCTCAGTTCCATTTCTGTCTCTGCTTGTTGTGGCTGATCATTTTGAAGACTCCCATGGAGCAGGGAAATGGGGACTTTCAGCCTCACTTCTCCTGGTCTGATAGAGTACCTGCAGGACATGTGGTGGCATCACGTGCTCCCTGTGAACAGACAGGGAACATGGATTTTTGGCTCTAGAGAATCTGATGCTCAGACTAATTTGCACTCCAGGATCCCCAAGGCCCTTCCACACCATCACATCCTCCGCCTCTTGATTACTTGGGCTGTCAGGGAAACGCCTGCGCGGGCACCCAACAACGTCATTAATCTTGATGTCACCTGCTTTGGCTGTGGACTTCACTCTAGGGCTCGAGAGTCATTTTGCAGAAAATATTCAATCCTAATGATGTTTATGGTGACTGATATTAGAATGGGTGAGTTCTGTGAGTGCTGTCAAGCCGGCTGGCCTGTGATTGGAAGTCATTTGTTATCAGAAAACTGGCCTTCAGTGGAAAGGTCACCACAGATTATACACAAAATAGGTGAGCCATGGGATGTTTGGAGTGATTGTTGGTACTCAAGTTTAGATCCACAAAGGCCATCCATTTGCTTATTATTCCTTCTTCCTTGAAAGCTGTAGATTATTTGCCTTTCCATTTATCTGAGATATTAAAAGTGGAAATTCACTGCAATTTATCTACTATACATTCTAAGAACCTGCCATGTTTCATTGCCCCCAACCCTGCAGAAGAATGTATACATCAGGTTTTTAAATATTTTTTTACCTTAATAAGATTTAATGTAGAGATATAATATTAAAAGATTCATATAACTGCATTAAATATATTCAGTGGCTATATATATATATATTTAAATATATTTCATATGAAAATATATTTCATATGTGCTATATCTATTTAAAATCTATGGCATACATTTTATCTTCTTGTAACCCTGTGAATAGATATGATTATCTTCATTTTTAATAGATGAAGAAACAGAAGAAATTAGCTAGCTTTTACAAGATCACAGAGTCAGCTGCACATAATAGATGACACCAACCTTGATTCAGTTCAGCAGAAACTAAATTTATCAAAAAGGTATTGTGTAGTTCACAGCATGTCTGGGAGGGCTGGAATACGGGTCTAGAGGCCACAGTCAGGAATAACTGCCAAAGATCATACTCCTTCTGCCTCAGGTTCAAACCCCGAGGTGTTTCCTGCTCACAGACACCCGAGAGAGAGAATGGGGACTTCATCATTGCAGCCCGCAGAATTCAATAAAGTTGATGCTACCGTCTTTCCTAGAATGGCTGCCTCAGGCTCTGCTTCTTTGGTAGACCTGCTTCCATTTTCAAGTTTGGGCATGTGAGTCTGATGGGAGGCTTTTGCTTTGAAAGGGATATGTACATTTATAAATGGAAGAAAAAATGTGTTTCAATTCTGAAACTTGGGGAAAGTTCAACATTATAATGTAGTGAATTATTAGAGAGTCACTGTAGGATAATCAAGAACAATAACAACAAAATTGGCAAATAATGTTGACTTGGAGGAACTATGAGAGTTTTAAGCTTGTGACAAAGTGGAAGATCCCAGAATGTCCTTGCTGAAAGCATATCTACAAAGCAACCATGTAAATGTTTTAACTTTTTTCAACACAGGTGGTGCATGAACGTTGAAAAATAGAATAAATATTACAAATAAGCCTCAAGTTACCTTGACCATCACCAGCAATTTCTAGAAAATTCCTCCATATGAGAAGCCTCTTATTAGTTAGATTCTTTTAAACCTATTTGTATGTATTCTCACCCATAGACTTGTATCCAAGACAATGGGTAGTTTTATTTACTGTGTGTGTGTTTCCTTTAGCACCTAATCTTAGAGAGTTTTCTGTGTTGGGACATATAGATTTCCCTCACTAGTTTATGTACTTCGTAGTATTTCATTATATGAGTACACTAGTCAGCTTGCTCCGACAATCCCTGTTGGTACATATCTAGGACATTTGCAGTTTTTAGCTTTTGCCAACACTGTTCCGATGAGCATCCTTGAACATGTCTCTTTGTGGACTCTCTCTCCACAGCGGCTATGAGTAGTGGAATTGCTAAGTCACTGGGGATGCACATTTAAACTTAATAGGTACTGGGAAATTGTCCTTGTAAGCACCTGTACCAAATTATGCTCTCATTTGCAATTTAAAAGTAACCATTTCCCCACATCAATGACATTAGCAAACTTCTTAATTTTTTCCCATGTGAAGTGTTTTGTTTTGTTTTTAATTTGCCTACATGAAGTCTTTGAACTCTGGTGATGAGGAACATCTTTTTGTGTATTTGTTGGCTATTTGTATCTTCTCTTTTGTGTATGCTCTTTTCCTACTCTTCCTCATCAATATCTTGTCAGGAGTCTCTAGACTCCTGAGGATATTTCCTGCCTCTTGAGAAATCTGTATGCCTCCTTACTTGCCTCCTGAGAAGTCTGTATGTAGGTCAAGAAGCAACAATTACAACTGGACATGGAACAACAGACTGGTTCCAAATTGGGAAAGGAGTATTTCAAGGCTGTATATTGTCACTCTACTTATTTAACTTATATGCAGAATACATCATGCAAAATTCCAGGCTGGATGAAGCACAAGCTGGAATCAAGATTGCTGGGAGAAATATCAATAACCTCAGATAGGCAGATGCCATCACCCTTATGGCAGAAAGCGAAGAAGAACTAAAGAGCCTCTTGATGAAAGTGATAGAGGAGAGTGAACAAAACTGGCTTAAAGCTCAACATTTAGAAAACTAAGATCATGGCATCCGGTCCCATCACTTCATGGCAAATAGATAGGGAAACAGTGGAAACAATGACTTTATTTTGGGGGACTCCAAAATCACTGCAGATGGTGATTTCAGCCATGAAATTAAAAGACAATTGCTCCTTGGAAGAAAAGCTATGTCCAGCCTCAGTTCAGTTCAGTTCAGTCGCTCAGTCTTGTCCGACTCTTTGCAACTTCCGGCGTGAATCGCAGCACGCCAGGCCTCCCTGTCCATCACCAACTCCCGGAGTTCACTCAGACTCGCATCCATCCTAGACAGCATATTAAAAAGCAGAGACATTACTTTACCAACAGAAGTCCATCTAGTCAAAGCTACAGTTTTCCCAGTAGTCATGTATGGATGTGAGAGCTGGACTATAAAGAAAGCTGAGCACCGAAGAATTGATCCTTTTGAACTGTGGTGTTGGCGAAGACTCTTGAGAGTCCCTTGGATTGCAAGGAGCTCAAACCAGTCAATCCTAAAGGAAATCAGTCCTGAATATTCATTGGAAGGATTGATGCTGAAGCAGAGACTCCAATATTTTGGCCACTTGATGCGAAGAACTGACTCATTGGAAAAGACCCTGATGCTGGGAAAGATTGAAGGTAGGAAGAGAAGGGGACGACAGAGGATGAGATGGTTGGATGGCATCAATGACTCAATGGACATTAAGTTTGAGCAAGTTCCGGGAATTGGTAATGGACAAGGATGCCTGGCCTGCTGCATTCCATAGGGTCGCAAAGAGTCAGACACGACTGAGTGACTGAACTGAACTGAGGATATTTCATATAAATGGGATCATAGTATATAGCCTTTGTGCTTGACTTATTTTACTCAGCATGTTTTTGAGGTTCATCCATATGGTATATGTGTCAGTACTTCATGCCTTTTTATGGCTGAATGATATTCCATTGTATAGAAGTTCCAGATTTTGTTTATCCATTCATTACTGATGCCTGTTTGGGCTATTTCCACCTTTTGGTTATTGTGAATAGTGCTGCTGTAAACATTTGTGCATGAATATCTGTGTATTTGTTTTTCAGTTCTTTTGTGTAGGAGTGGAATTGTTGGTTCATATGGCAATTTTATGTTTAATTTTTTTTACTATGCTGAGCTGTATCTATTTTCTTCCTTAACCTTCTCACCAACTCAGTGAGGAAGGGCTATAATTACCTCTTAACAGATAAGAAGTTAGAGATAAGAGTGAGAGGCCCAGAGAATTAAGTGGTTTTCCTAAGGTTGTGTTCATGCTGCATGCTAAGTCACTTCAGTTGTGTCTGATTCTTTGTGACCCTATGGACTATAGCCCACTAGGCTCCTCAGTCCATGGGATTCTCCAGGCAAGAGAATCCAAGAAGACTGGAGTGGGTTGCTATGCCCTCCTTCAGGGGATCTTCCTGACTGAGGGATGGAATTCTTGCATCTTACATCTTCTGCATTGGCAGGCAGATTCTTTAACACTAGTGCCTGCTGCTGCTGCTGCTGCTGCTAAGTTGCTTCAGTCGTGTATGACTCTGTGCGACCCCACAGACGGAAGCCCACCAGACTCCCCCGTTCCTAGGATTCTCCAGGCAAGAACACTAGAGTGAGTTGCCATTTCCTTCTCCAATGCATGAAAGTGAAAAGTGAAAGGAAAGTCGCTCAGTCGTGTCCGACTCTTAGCAACCCCATGGACTGCAGCCTACCAGGCTCCTCCATCCATGGGATTTTCCAGGCAAGAGTACTGGAGTGGGGTGCCATTGCCTTCTCCAAGGTTACATAGCTACTAAGTGGTAAAGTAGGGATTTAAACCCAGGCAGGCTGGTTCTAAAACCTGAGCCCTTAACTGCTATGCTACCCTCTCCTACAGTGCCTAAGGAGAATGATGTCAAGATAGTTTGCTTCATCAGAGGATTATTAATTGAAAGAAAAATCCTCTTACTACAGGAATGCTACCTAGTGGCAAAGCTACAAAGCCACCTACCATCTATTAAACTGTTTTTAACATCAAAGGGAAAGTGAACAGAATCTCTGTGGGCACTTTTCTGCTCACCTGTGCAGGTGGCTCACCTGCGTCACCTGGAGGAGTGGGAATACTTATTTTCCCAGCCTCTCCCCATTTCTGTCATCCCTTCAGTCTCTAACAGCTTTTAAGTGCTTTGCCCCCAGGGGACTGGTGATTTCAGTTATAGTGGAACTCTCAAGCCTCGTATCTCAATGGGAAGTTGCACAAACATTTGCGTCTTCATTTCATGCGTGTCTTCCTAACACTGGTCATAGAGAGCCCAGGATAAGTGATGTTCATTAGGATTAATACCCATGGACTCTGGAAATGTGAAATTGAATCTAGACAGCCTTTGAAAGAGGACCCCGGGGTGGCTGAGTAGTAAGACAAGAGCAAAGTCTCCGCTGGGTCACAACTGAGACCTGGTAACTGCAGAAAAGTGAAATGGATCCTGAGAGACCCCTGCTTGCTAGAAAGTGCCAGCATCGCTGCGGGGCAGACAGGCAGCGAAGTCTTTGCTATATCTGCCACCCCAGAGAGCACTGAAGAGCCCAGCTGTGTCCCACAGTGCTCCCATCTTGTTCTAAAGTGGCATCTTTCTTCTGTCTCCTAGAAGGGGTGGGATGCTCCAGGCACCTGAGTATGTTAATAAATAGCTGGCTGCCTACCAGGGTGTTGCTATTGAAGCAAAAAATTGCATTTTCCAATTTTTAAACAAGTTTTCAAACTCTCTTGGCAAGTTGAAATCTGTTTCCTATTTCATGTAAATAAAAGCTTCTGGAACGCACCTTGATTTATTTTCCTGTGTGTGTCTTCTAGTCAGCCATTAAGCTGAGCATCTTCCATTTGCTCCGCTAGACCCATCAGTGGAGTCTCTTGCCCTCTGGTTTCTCACTGGATTTGGTCAATGGGAGGCACTAGCAGGAGGTTGGAGGGAAGGATGAAATGGAGTTGAATGCATCTGAGTTTGAGATTCCCCTCCTGGTGGGACACAGGTTAGTGGTGGTTGTTTTTCTGTGGTGGGGCATAGCTCCTGTCAGGTGGTCCTCTCCCAAAGCTACAGTTTTTTTTTTTTTTTCTGTTTTGACTTTCGGTAATACTTCCTCCATTTGTCCCTTCAAGGAGAGGGCAGTATCTGCTTCCTGCTGTTGTAGGAAGAGCTTTGTGACCGGGGGTTTCCCTCAGCTTGCCACTTCTTTATATGCCACCCCCGTTCAGCAAGGCATCTGTTTCTGGCCATGATTCTGACTAGGACAGCCACCCAGTACCTCTGGTCCCTAGCCAGCTCTCAGATATTGACAGGTAGGGGCAAGACTGCCAAGGCTGGAACAGAATACAGACCAACTATCAAACCGTGACCCTGTCATTTTGTGCCTAATGAGCCTGGGCCAGAGAACGGGAGATCTGAGGGCTTAGGGATCTGGTCAGGAGATGGGGAACGCAGAGGAATCTGGGAAAGTTGTCTAAGAGAGACATCCAGAATAGAGGGCAGAAAATTAATGCCGCAACTCAAGGGGCAGTTGGTGAGATGATCTGTGGAGTTCAGCTATATGCACTCACACTTTCATACATGCCTTTACTGCTCGAGTAAATTTTCCCTTTCCTTAGTATACATTGAGAAGAGTCACTTTTCATCTCCCCACCCCTTTACCCCAGGACCTGAGCTCCTTGCAGTTTCTTGGAATAGCACAAGCCATTTCTTACTCCTGTCCATTCAGTGCAAATGGTCCACTCTGACAACTTTTTCACCATGATAATTCATAGTCCTTCTTTAAGGCTTAGTCAGCCATGATAATTATTAGTCTTTAAGATCAACTGAGAGACCCAGGAAGCCCTGGTCTGATGGAGGTGACTTCTGGGCACCCACAGCATCATACTAGTCTTCCTTCCCATCCCTCCACCACCAGAGCATTGGACAAATCTGTTCAGTAGGATTTTGGTCCCACTTATTAGCAAGTTGTAGTTTAGAGATCGTAGTTAAGGGGAAAGAATGTTAAAATTTCTGATATTTTGGGGATTTGGGGGGCAGTGGGATAAAAAGTCTGTATCTGTACTTTGAGAATGGGAAAAGAGCCCCCAGAAGTTCTGAAAAATTCTGTTTTACAAGGTGAAGACATATACCTCTAAACATGAAATCAAACTCCTTATACATTAAATGAAATGGAACACATCAACAGTGGTTCAAGGGAAAGCAAAATCAATCCCCTAGGATAGAAGGCAAAGAAACAACTCTTGGGGAAGAGGGCATTTTCTTCATGATTCACTAAGCTTTTCACCCTCAGGAGGGCCCAGATAAATGTGTTGAAGAAGACTATGTATCTATTTGTCATGGTGTATGGGGAGGTCCTGAAGACCACCCCCGGGTTTGATGATTTGCTAGGAGCATTCCTAGACTCAGCATATAGCTATACTGACGGTTATGATTTATTACAGCAAAAGGATACAAAGCAAAATCAGCACAAGGGAGAAATGCTTAGGGCAAAGAGCAAAGGAAACGCTCTACAAGCTTCCAAGAGCCCTCTCCCAGTGGAGAACATCACGTAGGGTGTGCTTACTTCCTACAGCAGTGTGTTACAACAACACTTGAGATGCGTCCACCAGGGAAGTTCATTAGAGACTCAATGCCTAGGGTTTCTACTGGGGTCACCCTCTGTCTGGCACAGGTCACCTTCCAGACTTCCAGGAGGAAAGCAGGCATTCACCACAAAAAAGTCCTACTGTTTTAATAGTCTAGACATTGTAAGTCCTCTTCTCAGTAACGAGAATAGTGGAAAACCTCCTCAAATCCAAATTTCCAGATGCCATCCAAGGGCCAGTCTTTGAGCAGGCCTTTCCAAGAATAGCAGTCCTCAATACTGATATATTTGCTTCTTTTCTCACATGGTGTCACACTGGTTCTCCCTGGTTAATGGAGGCAGCTCTATAATTCACCAGCAAGTAGAATCCCTTTTCCTTAGATTCCGTGAGGAACTGGGGCTTCCTAAAATGTCAGCTCAGATTTTTTTTTGCAGATACCTTACCACTGATTTCCAAGCCACCATGGCACTGCTAACAGTTGGCTTCAATTAAATTGTTACCCACACCCTCTTCTTTGCATGCCAGCCTGAAGGACTTAAGTTCAAATTCCCAAGAGCCATCCCTGCTGCATGTAAGACATATCTCAGAGCTTTGCCAGGAGTTAAATCCTGTGTCACAGGAGGGCTCCCATGAAATAAACGCTCTTTTATTCTAAAAACTTTATCTTCTGCCCTCATTGGCCAAGCACCCAGGGACTCATTTCCAGTCATGGTCTCCTGGTTCTTGCACAGCCATGTAAACCAGTCCGTGGCTACTGTGGCACGCATCCCTCTCTCCCTAGCAGGCCCAACATTTGCTCATGAGGTTAGGCTGAGAGTTAACACTTGCTGGTGGTCTGGTAGTCAGCAGTGCAGGTGGGAACCTTGTGTCCTTAGGCACCTGACCCACTTGTGGCATTGCTATTTTTCAAGCAGAAAACGGGGCCTGTCTTCCAACAAGAAAAGGAGGATACTTTAACAGGCCCAGACAGTTCAGGGGGCTCTTCTGGTTGAAAGTAATCAAGTACATCTTCCCAGATATCCCCACCCCAATTCTCAGAGTCACACTCAATCCATCAAGGCCCTGACTTGAGTGTAGGACATGTGCCTAGTCTGAAAATTCAACCTTCTCTGAAGTTCTGCCACTCTTACAGATAAGTCCTGTGTCTGTTCTCCAGCTCTGGTTTTATGCTGAAGAATATTAGGGCTCCTTTAACTACTGCCAAGGAGGCTTTCTAACACAACACAATTTGCTCTAAATTGTTGAAAGATTGCCCTGAGGCTGTCATTTTTTTTTCTCTCTCTGATGCGTTCATTGTATTCAGCAACAGCCAACTCAATTTTGCAGTCCAGATAATTACTCTGTCTTTCACTCCTTCTTGACACCAGGGATGTTGCAGAAGCCAGCGCATCCCCTTCCACCTCCAGCCTGTCCCAGTTATCCACAGGTCAAAGTCTTAGTAATTGCACTGTGCCAGTGTGCCAGGGATGGATGGTGCTCCATCTCCCTCAGTGATGGAGGCCTCTTTGCCAGGCAGCCAAGTCGTGGTTCAACTCTAGATCCTTTCCTTTGAATCTCATTCTTAGGTCTGCTTCTCAAACTCTCTTAGGTTAGTGTGAGGGAGAGCAAAATAATGGCCCTCAACATGTTCATATTTTAATTCCTGGAGCTAGTATCTTACCTGACATGGTACAGAAGACTTTGCAGATGTGGTTAAAGGAAGGATCTTGACATGGGGAAATTAGCCTGGATTATCCAGTGGGGTCCAATATACTTATAAGCATCATTGTAGAGGGGTCAGGGAGAGGTCATAGAGAACCTAAAGTGACAATGGAAGAAAAGCTTGCATGAACTAAGACGTGCAGGTAGCTTCTAGGTACTGGAAAAGTGAGGAATGGATTGTCCCCAAGAATCTCCAGAGGAGCATAGCCCTGCCAACACTTTGAGCCCTGTGAGACCTAGGTCAGATTTCTGACCTCCAGAATAGTAATATATTTGCAATGTTTGAGTTGGTAAATATGTGGTAATTTGTTACAGCAGTGATAAGAAGCTAATATATTTGGGTTCCCTAGAAGCAGAGCCTGAGACAGGCATTTGGGTACCCATGATTTATTGAGAGAATGCTCTCAGGAGACTCCCATAAGAGAATAAGGGAGACAAGATGAAAGAGAATTGCTAATCAGGGCTGTGGCCCTGATTAAAATCTAGCCTTGGCCTGATTCATGGAGGGTGGTTGTGCTTTAGGTCACATTGAGGAGTTATTCTCTCTTGAGGCAAGGAGGCTGCCCTTTGATTCCAGTTTTAGCCAGTCATTGGTGGCTCCTGGGTTTATGGCTGTCATAAGGCTTGGGAACAGCGTGTATCTTCCTGGATGACATGAGTCCTGTAAGCAGAACCATTCTCCAAAAAGGGAGACACCTGTGACCTGTTAGCAGCTAACACTCACAGAGCATGGATGGTGCACAGTCCCAGTACAGGTGATCCTTGTACAGAACAGAACTTGTATACCACAAGGAAACCGCCTGATGTGCCAGACCAGAGGAATACAAAAAATGCAAGCAAGTGTGGGTTTTTTAGCCTGATTGCTTTGGCCTCCAAATGCAGACTCAATTTGATTTGCAAAAACACAGCTAGGTGGATTTATCTGCCTAATGAGAAGTTACTCAGTGGTTTTACAGAATTCAGCTGCTTTACTGAAGTTTTTCAGCTTCTGTTTTAGTTTGTTCTGGCAACCTTGGCTTGCAGTTGACATCAGACCCCTGGCAAGATCACATTTGAGTGAGAAGTCCTTTGGACTCACTGATGTGACTGGGATTTTTGGCTGGTCTGGGATTTCTAGGGAGGCAATGCTGGTCCTGGAATACTGATCATTGGTCTGTCCCCTAACTTTATCAACACAGGAAGTGGAATGCCAGTAGACAATCTCCAGTGGAGATAGGTTTTCAGCCTTAATTATTTTACCCCATAATGGCACGAGGAACACATCCAAACGAATGGAAAATGGGATTCTTCACTGAGCCGCATCGTGCTCCAGATCCGTAATTTGATACAAAAGCTTCAAACAAATTGAAATTAAAATGTATTTTAGATGCTTCCTCCAATCAAAGCAGTTTGCATCAGCAGGCTTCTCTCTTTTACCAGTTTGCTATAGAAATAGGGGAACCAGGCAGCTTTGCTCTTGGCGGCTGTGGAAGTAACACAATCTCCCTGCTTGTCAACTGCAGGCAAGAAAATGAAATAAAATGAAAACCAATTGGAGGTCTAATTATCCTTTTTAAAATGACTTCATCCTGTAGAGTGGCCCACTGAATACATAAAAGGCACCTTTCTTTTCGTTTCTTTCCTTCCCCTTGGGTGTTTGGGGCCACAGTAACAGAGGGAGTCACACTGGGATACCAGAGATGGAGCACTCAATGTTTGAGTCCAATTTTCTTGCTTAACAGCATTTATTGCAGGTGTGGCTATCTGTCAAGCATTGTCTCAAACACTCCTCAGATAGAACACATTTATTTTTCATAAAGACTCTACAAAGGACATCTCTTACCTTCTGAGATGGACTGTATTCTGCCTATGGAATGTATGAAAGTGAAAGTTGCTCAGTCCTGTCTGACTCTTTGTGACCCCATGCACTATACAGACCATGCAATTCTCAAGACTAGAATATTGGAGTGGGTAGCCTTTCCCTTGTCCAGGGGATATTCCCAACCCAAGGATGGAACCCAGGTCTCCTGCGTTGCAGGCAGATTCTTTACCAACTGAGCTATCAGGGAAGTCCATAGTTCAGTTCAGTTCAGTCTCTCAGTCATGTCAGATTCTTTGCGACCCCATGGACTGAGCATGCCAGGCTTCCCTGTCCAACACCAACTCCTGGAGCTTGCTCAAACTCATGTCCATCGAGTCAGTGATGCCATCCAACCATCTCATCCTCTGTCATCCCCTTCTCCTCCCACTTTCAATCTTTCCCAGCATCAGGATCTTTTCCAAGGAGTCAGTTCTTCGCATCAGGTGGCCAAAGTGTTGGAGTTTCAGCTTCAGCATCAATCCTTCCAATGAATATTCAGGACTGACTATATTTAGGATTGACTGGTTTGATCTCCTTGTAGTCTAAGGGACTCTCAAGAGTCTTCTCCAACACCACAGTTCAAAAGGATCAATTCTTTGGCACTCAGCTTTCTTTATAGTCCGACTCTCATATCCGTACATGACTACTGGAAAAACCATAGCTTTGACTAGATGGAGATTTGTTGGCAAAATAATGTCTCTGCTTTGTAATATGCTATCTAGCTTGATCAAGGTTTTCTTCCAAGGAGCAAGCATCTTTTAATTTCACGGCTGCAGTCACCATCTGCAGTGATTTTGGAGTCCCCCAAAATAGTCTCTCACTGTTTCTGTTGTTTCCCCATCTATTTGCCATGAAGTGATGGGACCAGACACATAATCTTAGTTTTCTGAATGTTGTTTTAAGCCAACTTTTTTCACCCTCCTCTTTTACTTTCATCAAGAGGCTCTTTAGTTCTTCTTTGCTTTCTGCCATAAGGGTGGTATCATCTGTGTATCTGAGGTTATTGATATTTCTCCCGGCAATCTTGATTCCAGCTTGTGCTTCATCCAGCCTGGCATTTTGCAAAATGTACTCTGCATATAAGTTAAATAAGCAGGGTGACAATCTACAGCCATGATGTGCTCCTTTCTCAATTTAGAACCAGTCTGTTGTTCCATGTCCAGCTGTAACTGTTGCTTCTTGACCTGCATACAGATTTCTCGAGAGGCAGGTCAGTTGGTCTGGTTTTCCCATCTCTTTAAGAATTTTCCACAGTTTGTTGTGATCCACACTGTCAAAGGCTTTGGCATTGTCATAAAGCAGAAGTAGGTGTTTTCTGGAACTCTCTTGCTTTTTCAATGATTCAGTGGATGTTGGCAATTTGATCTCTGGTTCCTCTCCCTTTCCTAAATCCAGTTTGAACATGTGGAAGTTCATGGTACACGTACTGTTGAAGCCTGGTTTGGAGAATTTTGAGGGTTACTTTGCTAGCATGTGAGATGAGTGCAATTGTGTGGTAGTTTGAGCATTCTTTGGCATTGCCTTTCTTTGGGATTGGAACAAAAACTGACCTTTTCCAGTCCTGTGGTCACTACTGAGTTTTCCAAATTTGCTGGCATATTGAGTGCAGCACTTTCACAGCATCATCTCTTAGGATTTGAAATAGCCCAGTTGGAATTCCGTCACCTCCACTAGCTTTGTTCATCATGATGCTTCCTAAGGCCCACTTGACTTTACATTCCAGGATGTCTGGTCTTAAGTAAGTGATCACATCACTCATTTTCTTCTGTGAGAACTGCAAGTCCATAGTATATCTCTCAATAAATCTGCTTCTACTTAAAAGAAATCCAAATTCCACGAAGTAAGTAGTGATGATTGCTATTTTAGAGACACTAAGGAACAGAGAGGTGAAGTGACTTTCCCAAAGTCACACAGCTAATAAGAAGCACTAGAGTTGGAATTTTAACTTGGGTCCAAGTTCAGTAGTCATGTATAGATGTGAGAGTTGGACCATAAAGAAGACTGAGTGTGGAGGAGCTGGAAGGCTTTAAGCAAATACTGAGAATGTATTTGCTCCCCTCATGATGAAGGTTGGAAGCTAGAACATAGCAAAGGGTTATGAATGTTCACCGAGTGCCTGAGGCTGGGAACGGATAATGAAGGGTTATACGCCGGCCTTGAGGCGTTCGAAGGCTTCCTTCTGACCACTTGTTTCTGAGAGCAAGGACTGTTGTTTCACAATAAGGCCCCCTTTAGAGTTTCACCAAAGCTATGTTATGTCTTGGGCAGTGGGAACAGTATTTTATGCTTGAATGCTTTGATGTTTATCTGGAATGGTACGTGCAAGTCTGCCTTATGCTCTATTCCCTAAAAATTATAAAACTGCACAACTGGATAATAACTTTGTCAGTCCACTAGAGGCTGTCCCTGAATGTCCTCAGAGTGCGGGTCTCCTAGCCTTACAGCTGAGTACTAAAGAATTGGTGCTTTCGAACTGTGGTGCTGGAGAAGACTCTTGAGGGTAACTTGGTTTGGAAGGAGATCAAACCAGTCCATCTTAAAGGTAATCAGTCTTGAATATTCATTGGAAGGACTGATGCTGAAGCTGAAACTTCAATACTTTGGTCACCTGATGCAAAGAACTGACTCCTTGGAAAAGACCCTGATCTGGGAAAAACTGAAGGCAGGAAGGAAAGGGGATGACAGAAGATGAGATGGTTGGATGGCATCATCGACTCAATGGATGTGAGTTTGAGCAAGCTCTGGGTGTTGGTGATAGACAGGGAAGCCTGGTGTGCGGCAGTCCATGGGGTCACAAAGAGTCAGACATGACTGAGCAACTGAATTGAACTGAACTGACAAAGGAGACTCAGAGAATTGTGTGACTTGCACAAGATCTTAACATAAGCTGAGTCAAGAATCTGAGTCTTACAATTAGTCAGTCATTCAATTGATATTTATTATGCACCCACCACTATACTCAGACCAGGAAATAGTGAGGCAAATAGGTGCCTACATCCATTCAAATACACAGGCTATTGAAAAAAATAGCAAGACCCATCATGGTGTTTTTAGCTTTCAGTACTTTTTGACTGAAAAGATTTTGGAATACATGATATTCTTTACATGTTTTTAGGTTGGTTTTGTCAGATTTCCATTTGAAGGCAATCGAAAGAGCAAGCACTTTCACTGAGCACCACACTACACATGAGGTGTCTCAGGTCTAACCTGTTGCTTTCCCTGCCCATTGGTGGCCCAAGTCCAAGTAGCTGCTGGGAGAACATGGGTGGAAGGGGATGGTGGTGGGGACTTAATGGGACCCATGCTTAAGAAAGAAAAGAAGGAAATGCCTGGACCCGGAAGAGTCTCACCCTGAGGGAGGCAGAGTTCCTGCACTCAGTTCCCATCACTTCTGACACACCCCAGGGAAACTAGCCCCTCACATGCCAGCTTCCTGGGGAAGATCTGAGCCGACTCAATGGAAAAGACCCTGATGCTGGGAAAGATTGAAGGCAAGAGGAGAAAGGGGATGACAGAGGATGAGATGGCTGGATGGCATCGCTGCCTCAATGGATATGAGTTTGGGCAATCTCTGGGAGATGGTGTCAGTGCTGGAGTTCATGGGGTCACAAAGAGTTGGATACAACTTAGTGACTAGACAACAGCAAGGTTCAGGACCTTAATACCCTATGATCTTCCTTGTTCTTGTGATAAATCTGGGTTGAGTTTGGCTTTCACAAAGAAAACAAAAGTCTCTCATCTCTCCAGGCTTCAGCTCTAAACCTGATGGCCTCCTACTGTCCTACCAGGAAGTCAGGAGTGCATATCCAGGTGTGTCCACGGCACATTCCAATGATCATCCTCAAACATGAAGCTTCCTGTATTATTCACAAAAGGGTTGCACTAGGCATACTATATTGTTCTAGAGTCTTTCTCTTGTTATGACACTTTGGCACACTTCCTACCAGTGGACAGAGTTACCTCATTCTTACTCACATCTGCCTCATATTTACCTTGTACATTATCCGTAATTTAACCAGTGCACTACTCCCAGACGTTAGGTTTTCCAGGTTTTCTGTCATCAAGAGTAGCAATGTAATGAATATGTTTATATAGCCAAGGGTGTTTTTGTGAGTGTATTCCCAGGGCAGGTTTCTAGCTGTGATTAAAGGGCATATACATTTTTAATTGTGATAGTTCTTGCTTCATTGTTCTCCAGACAGGTTGTTCCAACTCATATTGTCCCCAGAAGTGGATTAAGAGTACCTGTTTCTTTACTCTCTTGATAGTACTGTGTATTGGAAAATCCAAAAATTGACCATGTGATATGTGAAAAATATCTTATTGTTGTTTCAGTTATGAGAACAGTTATTCATCTCTTATTGTTTTTTGGCTATTTTATTTTTTTTAAACTGTCTACTTAAATACTTTGCCCACCTTTTTTCCTAATTAAGTTCTTTATCTTTTTCTTCCTGGTTTGTGGGTACCTCCTTCATTTTTCAAAGTCTTGGAGAGCTCTGGATCTTTGCTTTATAGCAGGTCTTAAAAGACTGGCCTGGAAAGACTTTTATTGAACTAACTTTCCTCCTTCCTTTTCTTTGCTTTTCTCCTCTTTAATCTTTATTTCCAAGTACAGTGCTGTGCACCCTGTGGACACAATAAACATGTGCTGATTGACTGTTTTATTTATCTGATTTTTATGGCTTCTTCCCTCTGAAGAGCTCCACAGACTTTATAGTCATTAACTCAATAACCCTCAAAGCACTCTACTGTGGCAGCTGTAATTACTGTCAGGGTTTTCGAGATGGTGAGACAGAGGAACCGAGATTCTCCAGAATAATTTTTTGAGAGCCTCAGGAGGGGATCTGGGGAGAGATCAGCCCTTTCCCAAGCTCTGGACCAGGAGAGTGTATCAAAGGGTTCTACAGAATGACTGTAGGTTGATGGGTGGGTGATCACTGGGTCTACAAAGATTTCTCCAAGCCCCACTCTTTAGGCTGAGAGAGAAGAAAAAATATTAGTTATGTGTGCCTGGTTCAAATCCTAGTTCCTCTTCTCAACAGTTGCGTGGTAATGGGAAGTAACAATCACTAATGTTTTTTGGCTCTTATTATATGTCAGGCCACATAGTGAATGTTTTTTCATGCCCTGCTTCACTTGACTGCCAGAAGGTTAAATGACTGGCCTGCAATGGCATGGAACTAACTCTTGGTGTCTGTGGGCTGGGTGGTGGCCCTGGAAAGATATGTCCTTATCTCTAGAACCTGTGAATGGGACCTTATTTGGAAAAAGAGTCTGCAGAAGTAATTAGGTCAGGGGTTATGGGACCCTGGAATATCTGAATGAGCTCTAAGTTCAATCACAAGTGTCCTTATAAAGAGATACACGGAGGGGAGACAGACAAGAAGAGCAGAAGGCCACACAAAGACAGAGGAGGAGATGGGAGTGATGCAGCCACATGTACAGGGACATCTGGAGCCTCCAGAAGCTGGACGAGAAAAGGAAGGATCCTTTCCTAGAGCCTTCAGGGGAAGCAGGGAAGGGCCCTGCTGACATCTTGATTTTGGACTTCTGGCCTCCAGAACAGTGAGAGGACAAGTTTCTATTGTTTTAAGCCCTCCAGTTTGTGGCAGCTTGTTGTGGCATCCCCAGGAAACTCACACCACTTTGACACGGGAACCATGTTTGGGGGGCTTCCAAGTCTGCACCCTCAGCTCTGATGCTGGCCCGTCAGCAGGTGGCTGCACCTCTCTGTTCCCTCACCTACGATCGAGTACAGCAATTATGCCTACCCCAGAGCACTGCTGTGAGGATGAAATGGGACGGTGTTTGGCTGCTGCAGAGCAGTGCTCACTAGATGTTGACTCCTGTTGCTCCTAGCATTGTGGTTTTTTCACTGAGTTTCACTGAGGTGCAGCTTCTTCTGTGCAGACCTCACTTAGGCACAGGGTCAGTGCACGCAGCCAGTGCAGGTCCCGCAGGGAGGGTACTTTGGGAATTTCAGGCTATATAAGTCATCACACTTGGTACCTGGTAATTGAGACACAAGTCATTGTCCCAGTGTTTTTGTGTTGTGATTACTTATGATTAGATATTTTCATTTCTTTCTGTGTTTTCCTTTATTTTTAATACTAATAATACTTACATTTATTGTTAACTTAAATCTGCTGTCTATGGGGTCGCACAGAGTCGGACACAACTGAAGCGACTTAGCAGCAGCAGCAATCTTTTCCTACTTTTTGTTAACTTAGAGCAAACCATACCTTTAAGTCTCCAAGAACCCCCGCAGGTTTGGTGACTCACATGGAGGACTTGTAGGACTCAGGATATAGTTAGATTCATGGCTGAGATGTACAGTAAAAGGATACAAAGCAAAACCAGCAAAGGAAAGACGCTCATGGGGCAAAATCTGGAGGAAAACAGGTCAGGCTTCCAAGAGTCCTCTCCTAGTGGAGTCACACAGGATGTACTTAAAACCCCCAATGATGAGTTATAATAAAATTGTGAAGAGTGATCTACTGTTGACTATTGTTAGAGACCCTGTGTCCAGGGTTTTACTAGGGGTTGCTCACATAGGCACCTTCTGCCTAGCAGGTACCAAAATTCCAGACTACCAGAAGAAAAGCAGTTGTTCAACATAAACCATATTGTTTGTACAAAATGGAGGTATGGTAGACACCTTTATCAGTTTTGGAATAGTGGGAATGCTCTTAAAACCCAAGTTCCCAGATACTAGCCAAGGGCCAAAACAGTAAGCAAACCTTTCTAAGAATGGCAGTCTAAAGTGTGCTAAGTTGGAACTTAAGGTTGGAGTCTGCCTTCCAATGAAGGGGACATAGGTTTGATCCCTGGTCAGGGAACTAAGATCCTGCAACTAAGCCTATATGCTGCAGCTACCGAGCTCACACACTCTATTCTAGAGCCCATGCTCTGCAACTAGGGAAAGTCTGCACACTGCAACAAAGAGAGCCTGTGAGATGCAATGAAGACCCAGCACAGCCAAAAGAAAAAAAAAGAAAAAGAGATAAGGCCTACTGTGTTGACTCTTAGAGCAAGCGATACAATGTATTCATTTCTAGACATTATTTAATTATTGCAAGAACCTTACAGTGTGGATAGTATTATTATTCATAATTTAGGGATGAAGAAACTGAGATTTAGGGGGTTTTAAGAAACCTACCCCAAATCATCTCTGGTAGATCAGAGAACAGAAATGGTTGTAATAAGTATGCAACAAGGGAGGAGAGAAGGAATTGTTTAAAATGGCTCTAACAGAGAGCACATATGAATTACGCTGTAGCAACTCTCATGTCTCGGTGACTTAGAACCACTCATTCTATCTCCCAGTCAAGCTCCATGTCTGTTGCAGGTCGGCTGGGGTGCTGCCCTGTGCCATCCTTGCCCTGGGGCACAGCTAACAGAGGAGTCCCTGCTGCTCGTCACTGGGCAGGGGGAAAGCACAAGTGCACACTGTACTTTGGCTCTTAAAGCTTCCACTCACCCAGCTTCCAGGGAATGGGAAAGTGTTATCCTACTGGGCCTATTCATTGAACAGCCACCAATGACTACCCAGCAGCCAAGCAGCATGAACTTCTGGTTGTTTAGCCTTCCTTTGAACCCTCTGGCAAGCCACCATGCCCTCTCCTGAATCTGGTCCCATGGCCTGCAGGGCATGCCTGGAGCCTAGGTGCAATGTCATGTGTCTACTTTCTTTGCCCATAGACTACAGACTCCCAGAGAATTTACAACGATTAGTATCTTTGGGGCTGCTCCTTAACTAAGCCTCTGGTTCGCCCCTTTTCCTCTGCCAGCAAGCCAAAGTCACATGAAAACTGAAGCTGAGGAGAAACCTCTCAGCTTGATCAAGTTCTTTGAATCCCTGGCAAGTGTCGCCTAGACATCTGAAACCCTGGGTTCCTTAAAAAAGAATTCCAGGGGTATATTTATTAGCAAGCATGAATTTTGACAGATTTTCATGTTCCTCTCTCTTGGCAGGGCGTGCAGGGATCTCCTGCCAGTTTCTGACAGCCTCGTGGCTAGGTGTTAAGTGAAAAACATCATCAGCTCCATCTATTGATAGGTTTAAGTGACAGTGTGTGTTGCCAATCTCGGCCAAGAATCACTGCTGACAATTTCTCTCTCCATCACCGTGCCTGGGCGGGAACCTCCCTCCACCCAACTTCCTTGGGAGCTTGAAACGCTGTTAACTGTATTAAGGCTGCATATGTCTGCATGGCTGCAAGCAGTAGGTTAGTGGAGGAATTAAGCAGGGCCTATGGCTTCTGGCGGGCTGCCTGGATCGTGCCAGGGTCTCCCAGCCCTGTGCCAAGTGGAGCTGTTGAAGCTGCTGTGCCTGGTGCTCCTGAAAATAGAGATTTCAGCCAAATTTGTTGATTCGTGCTCTCTGAGGCTGCCAGGGTTCTCTGCCTGCTTGGCAAGGCTTGTCTCTCTCATGGACAGACCTCCCTCGCCCTCTTGTGCTGCCCCGGGGACAGTGGTCTCTGCATGTCCTCCAGTTCTCAGCCTGTAGGTCTGGTGGGCTCCCCCTTCTCCTTCCAACTCTAGTCCCACCTGCTCCCTCCAGTCCTTCTCTATCAGAAAGTCAGAATGATCTTTTCAGAATGCAAAGCTGATCATGGCCAAAATAATTAAACAAACAAATGGCAACCCGCCGCCCCCGACAAAACCTCAAAAACACTCCAGTGAAACAAAAAGCTTCATTAGATTCTCACTGATGTTAGCATAAGAAACCCAAATTCCTAGCACTGCCCGAATGGTCCTGTGTGGCCACTGCCCGCCTGTCCTGCCTCATCCAGAAGAGCTCCCTCTTGCTTTCCAGGCTCGAACCACATCAGCTTCTTTGGGTTCCACAGTGGCCATGTCTGTCTCCTTCATGGGACTTGGCACCTGCCCTTTCTTCACCCCTTGTCTCTCTCTCCCTGTTTAGTAGCCCCCAACCTTGGCTGCACATTAGAATTGTCTGGGTGCAGGACAAAAGATCCTAAAGGAATTAGTGCTTGGATCTACCACCAAAGATTTGGATTTCACTGGTCTGGAGAGGGCCTGGTAATCAGCATTTTAAGAGCTCCACAAGTAATTCTAATATGCCTCTAAGGGTGAAACCCTGACCTGGTTAATTCCTGTGCAGTCTTTAGACCTCAGCCCTGTGATCCATTCTTCACAGAAGCCTTCTTGATATTCCTAATTAGGTCAGAATATTCCTATTACATTCTTGAAGAGCCACTCACCATACCCTTCCTTGTCGTACTCAAGAGTCTGGATTTTACAGTTAATTATGGGATAATTAGGTTAACATCTCTCTTCCTTAGTAGACTTTAAGCCTCATGTAGGCCATGGTTATGTATCATTTTTTTTTCTCACTACTGTAAATTCAGTGCTAGCACCTAACAGGAGGTCAGTAAATAATGGTAAAATGAATGAGTGGATTTTTGGGGTGATCTGGTGGCTCAGAGGTTAAAGCATCTGCCCGCATGCAGAAGACCCGGGTTCAATCCCTGGGTTGGGAAGATCCCCTGGAGAAGGAAATGGCAACCCACTCCAGTACTCTTGCCTGGAGAATCCCATGGAGGGAGGAGCCTGGTAGGCTACAGTCCATGGGGTCGCAAAGAATCAGACACGACTGAGCGACAAAGTACTAACTACTGCATTTTAAACACATTTCTCCAGCGATTTTTATGTTCTCTGATTTGAGACCCATCATAGCTCTTTTAGGGCTAAGATTCTATGATGGTGATTTCTCATTTTGTTCACATAGGACAACAAAAGAAGCAATGGAAAAAAAGTGGTTCTGGGAATATCTTTTAAATAGCATTTAATTTCTGGGATTCTATATATTCAGCTGTGTTGTTTTTATTGTAAATTTCCTCAAATCCTTTGTGGAAAGAGCCAAGCTATATAAATCAATATGAGTAAATAAAATTAAGCTCTACTGTTTCCCTAAGTCATCAGACAATAGAAACCTCAATAACACAACTGCCTTCATGATTACTAAAATTCTGACCCAGCTTTGACCAGGAGGCATTTCCGGCCCAGGCAAGATGGCACAGCAGGGCTGGAGTGTTCTTAAGTACCAGGGGGTCAGGCCATGTAAAGTGAATTACTTCTCCTCTTTTGTATTCTCTTCATGGGATATTTAGATGTGAGCTTGTCCTAATGGACAAAGCCCTTACTCTAAAGCTGGCAGACCTGTGCTTGCGTTCTGTCACCACTGTTTGTACAAGTTGGCTACCTTTTCTGAGCTTGTCTCCACATCATGGAAATGGTTGAAAAAGACCCTTTTGGGATTTGTAAGAACTTGGAACGGTAAATACAAAAGGCCCTGTCTTGTACTTGGCATGTAGTTGGGACTTGTACAATGGATATTACTCTTCCTCTTCCTTTTACTATTATTTAAAAGTTATGATCATCATAATTCTAATTATCTTTATTCCTTCTTCCCACTGGAGTGACTCAAATAATTGAATCCCTGCTACCAGTGCTCTTGGAGCCTGATGCAGCACAATGACAAATTAACACCTGCATTAGCTCCCAGAGTTAATAGTCCATCTCCTTGAAACGTCCCTCAAGGAACTTTCAACAATGCACTGCCTATAAGATATATAATCTGTATTTTAAACCATAGATTTGGGAAAATACCTCTAAGGCAGGCTACAAAAAGGCACATTCCTCTCTGGTAGCATGGCCTCCCAGGGTCCACGGTAAGCCCAGATGCATTCCTGCACCCTTGAAGCAGGACATCACTGAAGGCTTCAGGATGGGTGATCTTATAAAATCTATCCCAAGCTCATTCCCTTGGCTGAGAACGCAGGTCAGAACAATTGATGAGGGGCTGTTCTTTCTTAAAATGAGAAACGTTTTGGCCCAATCTCTGAAAATCGTTTAATGGAAGTTGTGGTATTAGTCACCATAGCCTGTTCCATAGGGCCCTGGATTTTAAACTCAAATGCCAAGTCCTTTTCTCTTTTCATTAAGAATAAATGTCACAGGGGACTGGGGAGGTTTCTTGGAGATGGCACTGAGTTACAGAAGGTGGGCACTTCCCAGACGTGGTGATTCTTTTTCTTCAGTGATGTCCTGAGACTGAAGTTTCCTCACTAAATGACAGAGGTCTTAAAATTAACCCTATGGATTTGTCAGCAAGTGTCCAGCAGGGTTGATCACAAATGAGCTATATTTTTTCACTTTTCCCCATGTTTCAGAGCACCTGTCTGTGCTAGGTGAGTGCAGAGATGAACACTCACAGCTCTCACCTTCAGGGCTCACTGCTGCTGCTAGGTCGCTTCAGTCGTGTCTGACTCTGTGCGACCCCAACAGGCTCCCCCAATCCCTGGGATTCTCCAGACAAGAACACTGGAGTGGGTTGCCATTTCCTTCTCCAATGCGTGAAAGTGAAGTTGCTCAGTCATGTCCGACTCGTAGCAACCCCATGGACTGCAGCCTACCAGGCTCCTCCGCCTATGAGATTTTCCAGGCAAGAGTACTGGAGTGGCTTGCCACTGCCTTCTCCTAGATGGGGCAAAATTTCAGCACCATGTGGTAAGTGCTATGGTGTGTGTACGTATATGGTGATAGGTAGTAGTCAGAACAATTCAGATTAAGCTTCACAGCAGTGTTGTGTGTTGATGGAAAGCTTAGGGTCAGTTGGGTTTGAACCCTAGCTCTGCCACTTATAAGCTGTGTTACCCTGGGCAAGTTGTCTTACCTCTCTGAGCCTGCATTTTCATATCTGGGAAATGAGGAAAATGATAATACTTATAAGGGGGTGAGAATGAATGAGGTAATATATGTAAAGTGCTTAAAATAGCACCTGACATATAGTGAACACTGGATAAAATTAAAAAGCACCTTGAATAGGGCCAAGCTCATAGTAGGTCCTAAAATAGTTATTGAATGGGTGAATGAATAAACACCAACAATACTATAGCAATATAAAGAGATATGTTTAATTTACTGACAACAGAGTATTGGGAAAAATTGTTGGGTAAGTGTCAAACCTGTGTTGAACCTGAAAGGGAAATTCGTTCATTCATTTATTTACCGGTTTAAAAGCTACGCAGCAAACCCCTCCCATGTGCTGTGCACCGAGGATAGAGTCATGATAGACAAGGCCTCGAACTTTTGAGGTTCTGTCTTAGCTACTGATTGAGCAAGAGCTGTGTGCCAAGCTCTGCTAGGTGCTGTCCATATGAGAGCATTGTATATGTAGGCTGGGGGAGGTAGCCCAGGCAGAGGGGCCACCACAACAAACTACCACGTGTTTTGTGACTTAAAACAATAGAAATGTTTTCTCTTACAGTTCTGGAGGCTGGAAGTCCAAAGTCAGGGGGTCAACTGGGCCATGTTTCCTCCTGAGACTCTAGGCGACATTTCTCCTTCAGGCTAGCAGATTTTCCTTGGTTTCTTGCAACATCACTCCAATCTCTTCCTCTGTCTTCACATGGCTTTTCCCCTTTGTCTTCTTACTGTGTCTTTGTGTCTTAAATATCCCTCTCCTGTCTTTAACAAGGACACTAGTATTGGATTTAAGGCCCACCTTAATCATGATCTCATCCTTCCGTCCTCAGCTAATCTGCAGAGATCCTATGTCTAAACAAGATCACATTCACAAGTGTTGAAGGGTTAGGACTTGGCCATATCTTCTGGAGGGACACTATTTATACCACTACAGTGAGTAATGGAGAAGGAAATGGCAACCCAGTTCAGTATTCTTGCCTGGAGAATCTCCATGGACAGAGGAGCCTGGCAGACTACAGTTCATGGGGTCGCAAGAGTCGGACATGACTTAGCGACTGAACCACCCCCACCACAGTGAGTAAATACCCTGAGTCTAGAAAGAACACCCTGGAGCACGTAGGGTACTGAGTCCAGTCATTTGGGAGGGCAGCATATTTGTTGGGTTGCCCGGGGCTCCTGGGGAATCTCATTGATTCACAGGCAAGCAGCACAGAGTGCCCTGCTCTCAGAGGGGCTCTGTACTGTGTCAGCGCTCTGCTATAGTCCTCCTGAAGTTTCAGGGAACTTTCTCTCTGAACTCGTGTTCTGCACATGGAGTCTGTGGGACAACGAAGCATGCATGTGAACAGAGCAGACACACAGTGTGTGTGTGTCCAGCGATCCTTGCCACCCGGTCTGCGTATCACATTTTCACTGCTCTGAGAGCGCAGAATTCCAAGGAGCCCACCATATACATGGGGGTACCTTACATGTGCTGCTGAGAAAGTGAGGGAGTCGACAGCACCGGGAGGCCCGCTCTGCATGCACATGAGAACTGACTTTGAACACATAAAGAGTGTCGTGACCTTCTAAGAAGCATGTGTGATCAAGGGGCCCTGGTACACTCTTTCTTACTTATATTACTTTCCTGTATTAGGCAACCACATAGGGTGAAGATGGTGACAGGGAAGGAAAGGGAGTGGTAGTGTAATGTTAGCTGCTCGGTCGTGTCCGACTCTTTGTGACCCTGTGGACTACAGCCCACCAGGCTCCTCCATCCATGGGATTCTCCAGGCAAGAATACCGGAGTGGGTTGCTATGCCCTTCTCCAGGGGACCTTCCCGACCAGGGATCGAACCTGGGTCTCCTGCATTGCAGATAGATTTTTTACCATCTGAGCCACCAGGGAAGCCCTGACAGAGAAGGGAAGGGAAGGACTGGGCAACCCAGAGTTCCTTTTCCTCTTAGTCCTCTGTACTCATCAGTAAGCCAGAGCTAGAGAGTGTTGGTGGAAAGTGCACATGTCAAGAAGTGGGATAAGCTGAGTTAGTTTGGTGCAGCATTTCCACTGTTATGGTAAGAATGACATTCCTAATTCATGTGGAATACGAATCATACAATTTTTTTGATTCCACATGTGAGTAAAATGGTCCTATATTGCATTTTAAACTGGTACCGTGCAACACAAAGATGAAAGTTCATGCTAATATTTAAAAATTTTAATTTTTCTTTACTAAGAACGATGCTAAACAGTATGTAAAAAGCATTGTGACAAGTTGAGAGAATGAAAGGCTGTGGAAGAAAGAAAAGCTTTAATTTTCGTGCCATTAACAGCACAATTTTCTGCTTTGGGAGCAAGGAGCTCTGCATTTCATTTCATTTTGCACTGGGTCCTGCAAATTGTATGGCTGGGCCCACAGAGGAGACTGTTGGGCAGAACCCCGCACATCCCTCAAGCCCATTGCCTCCGGAGCCCTCACCCCGCTAGGTGCTAGCAGTGTTCTCCTCTCCGGCTTCACTTTCACAGCGAGCAGCCCTTGCTTCGCGTTTTTCCCCGACTCAGGTCAGTTTTTCTGATGTTTTTTAAAAAGAACATTCTTGCTCTTCTCCCACATCTTTCCCCTCTCCTCCTCCTATCGTTTTTTTTTTTCCAACACTCCAGGGGGTTTCAGGGGAGCGAACAGGCGCATTCAGAACTATCTGCGCTGGCCGGCCTTCGGTGTCCCGCAGTGGGAGCCCTCGTGAGGAACCACAGGCGGGGCGCTGCTGTGCCTCAGCGGGACAGGTCTTCTGCTAGGTTCGAGGGGAAGTGGCCAAAACAGCTCTCAGTCTCAGGAACCTCTCTGTGAGGCAGTGGTGGGTGCCGCCGGCTGGCAGACTCACCCTTGCCTTCTGAGAAGAGGACTGTTTCCTCAGCCAAGCCTGCTGATGAGAATGCCATGCTCGGCCCACCCCAGTGCTGGATGAGAACCTATTTCTCTAAATATCATTCCTGACTGTGCTGGACAGGCTCTTCCCTCCGCAGCTCTTCACAGGCAGAAATCCTTGCCTGATTAAGAAATTGTGGAAAGTAGGTTGCTCTTTTTTGACTGCCCGTGACAGGAAGGGAGCCTGGTATAGAAAAGCCCTGTGGAAAAGAGCTTTCTCAGACCAGGGCTTGTTTCTGTTCTGTTCTGCTTGATGTGGGAAGGCATCACACACCTGACTGCCTCCCTGTCCTTCACTGATAGAGACGTGTGAAGACTGGAAATGCTGCTTAGGACTTGGAGAAACTGGTGTTTTCTGAGCTTTTGTTCACCTTCCCATTGACGGCTGGTTTGGGTCCTCTCCAGACGCTGGGCTGGCTGGGGACCAAGCACTCAACACTGTTGCATTGGCAAGCATGGCTTTTGCTAACTAAATAGCATGAGGAGGGAAGGCTAATATTTGTGGAACTAAATTCCAATCCAACTGCAGGGCCTTCGTAAGTGCCACATAAATGTTGAATCGATGAATGCCTGATGGTCTTACCCTACCCGCAGATTCTGCGCCAGGCCCCTTATGGTTTGCTCATTTAATTCTCATCAAGTAGACATCTGATATGGGGATTATGACCCCCTGTTTTATGGTATGAAACCAAGGCTTACTGAGAAAAGGCAATTAATTCAAAATCATATAATAATAGAGAGCAGAGTTAAAAATCTCTCTCCAGGTCTTTTTCCTCCTAAAACGTGATTTCTTTCTCCTGTGCTACACTGTCCAATCTCAAATGACAAATCATCTTTCCTTTCCTGTTTCCCTCTCCCCTCTCCCTCCGTTCTTTCTTCCTAGTTTCCTGCCTGCCCTTACCCCTCTTGCTTTCATAACTCCATCTATTCAGTCATGCCTCTCTTCTCCCTTCAACACACACCTTCCAAAAAAGAAGTTCAAGTAACTGATTGGTTTCTCTTTTTAGAATTTAAAGACCTTCAGGAACTAAGTCTTGGTAAGACTGATCCTTTGCTTCAAAGTCTCTGTAACATATTCAGACTGATTTCCTCAGTGTTTCCTTAATGTAATATGTACATTCCTGCTCCTGTCGCCTTCTCCCATCATACCCTTTCTGAGTCCTCACCACACTCAGCCATTCTAGCTGGCAGTGATCTATCATTCCTGTCACAAACAGCAGCTAAAATTTATAGAAAATGTACTTTGTGCCAGTTACTGCTGTAAGCATGTCACCCACATTTACTTAAAGTAGCCTCAGTCATGTGAAGTGGGTGCAAAATTGTTGTGCATGTATTGCTGAAAGACGAAACGGAAGTCTGGGGTACTGGAGGTGGGTGAGTAATTTGCCCAAAGCACAAAGGTAGAGATGTAGTTGTATTATTTCTTAAACATCATGTCATTCGTTGCTGCATTTTTTGAGACAGTGCTTTGGGATAAGCAACTGTTTCCTATAAATATCTTCTGAAGAAGATGATCTCTGGTTTGAAGAATTACATCTCGCAATTCTTTATGTGTTTCCCAGAGTTAAAAGTTTACTTGCTGAACAGTGAGGGGTAAAGGTAGTGCCCTGTAACATGATGTAAAACATCCGGAAATACACATGCCTTAGTAAGCTACCAGAAACTACCTTTTGGACACTTAGATAACAAATGAGAAGTTTTTGGAACATAGGAATGTAGAATTAGAAGAGAGGTTTTGAAAAAGAAGTAGTCCAGGTATATTAGTTAAGGTAAAGCAAGCTTCCGTAACACAGGACTTTGGATTATAGAGTGCCAAAGATGCAGTTGTGTGTGCTTAGTCGCTCAGTCGTGTCCGACTCTGCGACCCATGGACTGTAGCCCACCAAGCTCCTCTGTCCATGGGATCCTCCAGGCCAGAATACTGGAGTGGGTTGCCATGCCTTCCTCCAGGGGATCTTCCCCACCCAGGGATTGAAACCAGGTCTCTGCATTGCGGGCGGACTCTATACTGTCTGAGCCATTAGAGAAGCCCAGAAGGTGCAGTTAGTATTTATTTCTTGCTGTTACCAGCGAGCCTTCCTGGCTGGCTTCTGGCCTTCCTGCAAGAGGTGACTTGGGGCTCCATGCTTTTATCTTGCAACTCCACTACCTTCCATGTGAGGACTTTAAGGTCATGGTGTTTGTCTGCATCAATCCATAGAGGGGGAGAAAGAAGCTTGGGAGCTCCCACATGGGCTGTGTGGGCAGGCCAGCTGTGGATGTGGTGCCCATCATTCTCACACCCCTTCTATCAGCTGGGACTCTGTCACATGGCACCCTCTCTTAAAGAAGGGGGAAATGTAGATGTGTGCCCATCAAGCAGAGAGAGGGGGTTAGGTGCTGTTTGAGCACCCATTTCTGTGACAGGGATGGTTAATACACGTGTTCAGCCAACTCTGAAGGGTTGGGAATGGCTGGCTGGAGTGAGTTGTGGAGGGAGATTTTGAGACTTAGTCCACGCTTTGAAAGAAAGAATATGAAGGACAACTCTTTTTATGCTCTAGGGATTGAGGGTGGGGATGATGGTAATACGTATGTCGCTACTTGCTGTCCCTGATTCTAGTTGGAGTTCTTCATTTTGCCTTTGTTAATTTATTCATCCTACCTGTATGGGACAACTGCCAGGTGATGGAGACACAGCAATGGGTAAGTCACAGGCTCTACCTACAGTTGGTCAGTTGGTTCAGGAGAGGGAATTTATGATGGGGTATGATCCTTTCAGCAAGGGTCAAGACAGAGAACTGTGGAAATGCATGGAAATGAGCCATAGCGGAGCAGACAGGTCGGGGGTCAGTGACTGGCTGAGGGTCACTCTGCAACTGTGCAGCAGGTGCAGGGCAGGAATGCGGAGGAGAGCCCTCGTTTAGAGTGTAGGAGGCTGCCGGCCAGAACTGGTGGGGGTGATGTTCACAAAGCTCCCTGCAGTGTCTCTCCTAGTTAGTGCTGAACACACATGTGCTGCTCCTCTGTGCTTGTTCCTCCATCTACATCCAGCAAATGTGAACTCTTCATCAAGAGCGTGCTACGTGCTTCATTTACTTACTCAACAAACACTTATTGAGTAGAGCTTACTGTGTGCCAGGTACTATTCTGAGAACTGGGAGGAAGTCAGTGAACAAAATAGGCACAAATCCCACCTTTGCTGAACTTATGCTCTGGCACGGGGGTGCAGATTGTAAACATACGTGAGTCAGAGAATCCAGGAGCAAGTGATGAGTACAGTGAAAAATGGCTCCTAGTAAGAAGGATTTCCGTGTTTAGGAAGGGGGAATGATGGCAGTTAAATTTTAAAAAGGGGTAGTCATCAGGCTTCACTTCAAAGTGGCTCTTGAGCCAAGCCCTGTAGATGTGGAAGATGTGCTTATATTCTCAGAAACTCCCAAGCTGGGTAGGACTTATCCCTGTTTTGCAGATGAGGATAGTGAAGTGAAGCTGATGGAGGTAAAGCAGCCTGGTCAAGCTCCCCTGAGGACTGGGATTCAAATCAGGCATCTTGACCCGAAGATCCGTGAGGCAGAGAAGGAAGCAAGCGGGAGGGGACGGGAGTGCATGCTTGGAAGCCTGGTCTGGAGGGCCGCGCTGGATCAGGCAGCTAGTTCTGATGGTGTCTTTCTCCTGCACTGTCCTTAATCACAGTGTCTTCCCGCTTGGTTTCTTTACTTTCGCATGCCACCTCTCTAGATGTAATGAATAATATTTGGAGCTGCCAACCAGAGAGCATTTAGTGGTCATGAAGGCTTGATAAAATGTGTACATGGTTTTAAACATTCCATTGTAATGCATGGTAAGGCTCAGTTAAAAATGAGAGCACGCAGAAGCCTGCTGGATTTGATTGATGACTCGCCATCAATATTGATGGCCATGAGCACACTGGGAAGTTGGGATGCTGTATTTCTGCTGTGTCCTGCTAGCATTCAAGTCTGGAGGGATGATATATCGTGTAAAAGCCTGGGTATCACACTGCTGTAACACCGACATTAAGTAATGATACGGGGCTCAGACTTAGTTTGAAATAAAATCAGTTTTGAGTGAAACATGGGCTCATAGAGCCTGAGCTGGGGGGCTGTTGCCCACATTGTTTGCTCCGGGGCCATCCACGACCATGGCGCTGCACTAGCTGCCCCTGCATTGGAGGCTGCGTGGAGGCAGGAGAACTGGGGAAGGCACAGCCCTCACCAGCAGCCTTAGTTTTAAGCCTGGCCAATACTGTAATGTAAGGCAGACAAGGTATTCATACTAAAGTTTAGAACTTCAAACTGGGAGAAACTCAATGCTGGTTTTGGTTCCTACCTTGTTGCTTGGGAACGCAGCATTATACAGTAGAAAGAGCTTGAACTTCAGAGTCAGACCCTGAATCAAATCCCAGAACTGCTGTTGACCACCCGGTAACCTGGGGGAAGTCATTTGATCTCTCTGTGCCTTAGCTTCCTCACCTGCAAGAGGAAGATAACCAACCTACCTTATAAGGTTATAACACACATTAAGTGAGAAGCGTCCTTGGCACATGATCGACTGAGGAAAGGAGGTCCCTTTCTCTTCTGTTTACTTTGCCTCCAATTAGGGAACCAAGGGATTTGTCCTTGACCTTCTGGCCTGCAGTCCTGGCTCTGTCCTTAACTGGGTTTTTCCTAGGAAAGTAGCCTGCCTTGCTTGGTCCGGAATGCAAACTCAGACCGTGTGCAGGCCCCTTGCTTGCTGACGTCAGCAACGTGTGGTTCTGCTTTCTCTACCTGTGGGGTTGATGGTCTCCCTTCTGGCACCTCTTCTGCCCACCTGCTCAGACCCCCTCCCATGTATTGATGGGAATTTTTCAGCTACCAGAAACAAAAGCCCTAACTCAGCTTCTTTAAATGGAAGAGAGGGTTTCTTATCTCCTATAATTAGAAGTCCTAAAGTGGGTGGGAAAACCTGGGTTTTCTGACGATCTTTTCACAATGGCTTATCTTTCAGTCTTTTTTCCCCTTGGTAGCAATGTGATTTGAGTACCACATTCAAATACGAGTATCCAGCAGAGACAGGCCTTTTCTTCCTTCCTTCCTCCTTGCTTTCTTCTTTCTTTTCCCTCCCTCCCCACCCCCTCCCCACTTCCTTCTTAGGGAATAGAAAACCTTTCCTGATACTCCCCTGGACCTCCTATCAAGTCTCACTGGCTGGCACTATGTCTCAGTCTAACCAATCACTGGCAGATGAAATGGAGCAGTGTAATTGGTTCAGACCATGCATAATCTGCTTCCTGGGAGGAGAACTGGGGTCCACCTCCTCTGAGGCACATGGCTATGTAAGGAGGGAATAGCTACCTGAGCAAAACTGGAACTTTTTCAGGAACTGTGAATGGTTGTTGGGTAGGCAGCCGACAGTGTCTGCCTCATGCAACTCCTGGCATATGCTTGGACTTCCTGCTATGCATTGGAAGTTCTGTCTAATCTCAAATTCATAGAGCGCATAGTGCTCACTGAGCATGCTAACTTGAGTTGACTGGTAGTGAGTACTTGGAATAAGATAGTGAGGATTCTGGCCATATCTGGACTCAGCAGGAATGACAGCCATGATTGATTAACAATATCTGCCAGGAATGTGTGTGTCTGTCAGAGTGGGGACTTAATAAGAAAATTTTTTTCCTTAAAAAAAATTGTTTTTTATGCTCTAAATAAGCTTTGTCTTCCTAAACTGTTTCACTCCCCAAGGACTGCTTGTTATCCTAGTTTTTAGAAACCATGTTTACATATTTCACAGGCAGATGTATTGCAGAAATTTAATTGGTCATTTATGAATAGGCTCCTTGTCTCTGACTTGTCAGCCTCCCTCATAGCCTCTGAGAAAGGACCACAAGTCTCTGGCTTCCTCTTGATTGAGTTCAGGCATTATTCACTTCCCCCCAGATCCGGGGAAGCTGTCTTCTGCCGTTCATAGTTCATGCCATCAATAAGAGGCTGGCGGTCCAGAGGTGGAGGATGTGACTGGAACAGCTCAGAGTTTTCATTCAACTTCAGAAGAGGCATCTAGAGCCCATTTTTCCTGCCCAGAGTCTTCTTTCCAGTTAAAAAAAAAAAAAATTTCCATGCACTTGTAATTCTGCAATTTTGGGTCTGCCAAGGGAGCAGTGTTTTAATTTTAAAATGTTAGCCAGTTGTCAAGAGGGTGGCTTTCTTCTAGGTATCAGCATTATCTCTGTAACAGCATTTTTTCCCCGTCATCCCTGCTTATCTTTGGAGACTAGCTGAGCCCAGCTGCTTCGTAGATGCGATCTCTCCAGGCATACTAATAATGGGGATTTTTTTTTTTCCCAGAGCAAGTTTTCATTATTTTGAGTTTTTGTCTGTTTGTCACATGTCCAACTAATTTTTCTTTGTTTTTGAAACAAAGGGTGGTTCTAAGAAAATGAAATTGCAGCAATACATTTTATGCTGTTTCCGAATTCTTCCTTCCTCCTCCCTTTCTGTCCTTACAGTAAATGCAAAGTAGTTTTTTTTCAGGTTATGTTTGACAAATCTCTGGACACAGTCAGATAATTTTGCATTTCTAGACTCAGCGAACCACATGACAAAAGTTAATTAAACTGGCTAGGATAGGAGTATCTGCTGGTATATCAGGAAAACTATCACATTTCTCAGAATAATCATGGCTAACTGAGACACCTCAATGCTCTCGTGTTGTTTAATAAACATACCATTTGGTACTTAGAGGTACTCGTAAGCCACCATTGTCTTAAATTGTCATAAAAGGAATTAAATTATTCTATATACTCAGAAACTCATTACTATTTCTTTCTCCCCTCAAACTTCAGTCTGAAACCGCCCCCCCCCCCACCCGTGTCCCTTAGTTCATATATTTATGGTGGTACTGTCTCACTATCTAAAGAGAGTGGTTATGCTGTACTCACCACTATGCTTTGGAGTGGGACCGGGCATTGTCATTTTACAGGTCTCCAGATGGTTCTCCCGTGCAACCAGATGGAGAACCCCCTAATACACAAGTCTATGCTACATAGCGATCAGAATAGGCTATGTTCTGCTACAGCAAGAGTTACTTAAGTCTCTCTGACCCTACAACAAATTTTAGCCCTTGTCACTTGTCCATAGTTGGTTGGCTGGATGCTTTGCTCCACCTTTCCTGCCTCTAACACCCATGCTGTTGGGGCTTACTCTCTGGACCATCATTTGTGGCTATGGCATGGAAAACAAATATAACAGATCACATCTAGGCTCTCAAAGCTTTCTTCTGGATGTGGAACAATTCACTCTCATCCATACGATTAGCCCAAGCCAGTGCCACAGTTGCACTTAGTAGGAATATGGAGACCCTCAGCTGACAAACACCACGGCTCAGGCCAAGGTCTGAAGGTTTCCGTCCCGGAACACCAGGTCAAGACCAGATGGTGAGACATTATCACGCTGCCTTCCAGCCCAACATGTGATTTAGGGGGTGATGGTGCCTTTTGTTGTGACACAAAGCTCACGAGGACTTCCTTGTAGCTCAAATGGTAAAGAATCTGCCTGTGATGCAGGAGACCAGGGTTCGATCCCTGTGTTGGGAAGTTCCTATGGAGAAGGGAATGGTAATCCACTCCAGTACTCTTGCCTGGAGAATTCCATGGACAGAGAAGCCTGGCGGGCCATAGTCCATGGGATTGCAAAGAGTCGGACATGACTGAGCGACAAACACACACACACAAAGCTTAGGCAGCAACCTCTTAGGACAGCCCAGTTATGACGGTGACGCTTCATCACTAGGTAAGGAGACATTTAACTGAGTCAAGGCATCAGGGAACTAAGTCCTTATGAGAGCCTGGAATGGAGCTGAATGATGCCTTCATTTACAAAATACACAGCAATGGCTGTGGAAAAAGTCAGAAGATGAAAGAGGTGCAGAAAGGGTGTGTGCTGGTAAAATCTTTGACTTTAGAAGTCTAGAGATGCCTTTAATACTCCTGGATTCCCCTGACAAATTCCAGGGGCTGAATGGGTTAAAAATGGCCAGATTTTACATTCTCTCCTGAGTGGGCACATGTGACAATCTGAATCTTGTAAGAATAAGAGACTAATTAGCTTTTTTGGACCCAGAACCCAGAAGAGAGTGCACTGAGTTGCACAGGAACTCACAGGCAGCACTGGGAGAGGATGTGGGCAGCCCACGGCAAAGCTACTGGCAGGAGAAATAGACGGAAGGGTGAAGAGATACTTTCCCATCTTTTCTGAGGACAGAGGGAAAGGCTATTTTAGATAGTTTTGTTATTTTTCTACAGATACTTAAGGGAAAATGTGCTCAACCCGTGGCAGAAGGAATGCTGGTTGACAGAATCATGTCCTAGTTAAGCATATGGCCCTGGAGCCAGGTACCTGAGCTTCAATCCTGGCTTTGGCATGGCTAATACAATAACCCTGGGCACATCACTTAACTTCCTTGTGCCAGTTTGTAAAATTGGAATAATGATAGCACCTACTTCATTTTTCATGAAAGTTAAATGAACTTACACATGCAACATACTTAGGAAAGTATCTGGCCCATAGCTAGCATTTATTAAATACTCTGTATTTAAATACTGCTATTAATATTATTATTGTTATTATTCTAATAACTTTTCTAATGTTAGCATGATTAAAGATTATAGTGAAGGAATGGGGGGAATTTCACTATTTTTATCTGTAGACTTTAAGAATTAGACCAGCACTTATCTTGGTTAATTATACTATTCATTTATAATATTTGGATGGAGGTTTTTAGCCTAATTGAACTTTAGAAGTCCCCCACCCTCCACCACCACACCATCAATCACTTAAGAAAGAAAACAGTACTAAACCCAAAGGCAGCAATGAAATTGCCTGGTGGTTAGGAAAAAAAAAAAAAAATCTCAGACAAGCTTTTCTAGCATTCCACATCAACCCCAGCTGACTTCCTTGATGGGTATGCCCATGATAGATAGAGGTACAGAAAGAAAAGAAAAAAAGAAAGAAAATCTCTCAGTCATGTCTAACTCTTTGTGACCGCATGGGTATAGTTCATGGAATTCTCTAGGCCAGAATACTGGAGTGGGTAGCCTTTGCCTTCTGCAGGGGATCTTCCCAACCCAGGGATTGAACCCAGGTCTCCCACGCTGCAGGCGATTCTTTACCAGCTGAGCCACAAGGGAACCACAGAGATACAGAGGTTAAGTCAAATAGATCTGAGATCTGAAATTGAACCTTGGAACAAGCTCTCTGTGCATCTGCATTTTGACAGCCCCGCTGTCCCCTGGGAAGATGTGTGTCCAGGAAGCAGTAGCAGTTCCATTGTGTGTTTATTTTCAGAACCTGGAGCTGGATGGTGTTTGTAAATAAGAGAGGAAGGGCTCATGGTCACCTGGTGGAGGAGATGTGGATGATGAGGTGGTTAGCCTGGAGAGGTGACTGTCCTTTCTCGGAGCTACTGTGTTCAGTTCAGGAATACTCTAGTAACTGTCCTCCCCTGTGAGTGTGCAGCTCCTCACATGTATCCAGCACACCCCCTATGATAAGGGTGCCCCAGTCTTAGCAAGTCTGAGCCAACTGCTTGATAGAGGAGATGTCTTAATTTTGGCCCAGACAAGCAGAGAAGCCTCAGCATATGAGAAACAATGATCTTATATAAAGTAAACCCATTGACTGGGACTCTGAGAATCTTCATGTTATGGAAACTTTTTACAAAAAGCAAGTCTAAGCTTGCTGATGGAAAATGCCAATTTGTGGGGGCTCTTTGTCCCAGATGAGGCCTGTCCATCCTTGTTAGCTCTGACTAGGGAGGTGCCAAAAACTGTGGTGAGCAGGCACAGATGATGCACAGTCCAAGCCCTGTGACTTGTGGACAATGGACATCATGATTGTGCACAATTGCCAAGCACTTGCTCCCTATCAGGTGTATATTTAAGATATATTAATTCATTGAATGCTCACCTTAGGTAAATACTGTTAGTGTTCCCATTTTCCCAGATAAGACAAGGAGGCACAGAAAGTTCTAGGCCACTTGCCCATGTTCTTAAAGCAGAAGGTGGTGGAGGACGTTCAGCACGTCTGAATTGAACATACAGACTCTTCACCCTGATGTGGCCTAAGTGATGCTGTGAGTGAATACGGACAGATGCTGAAATGAGTTAACAAGGGTCCCGTGGGCGTTGCAGTCAAGGCCTTGGTCATGAGGAGCAGAAATCCCAACTAGGACAGGGGAGGGAGATGGGTTATAAGGAGAGAAGTGAATCTCACGCAGGTCTAAGATAGGAAGTACAGTTGGGCCATGGGGCGGCTGGAATGGTCTTTCTTTTTTAGCCCATCTCAGACCATAGATTGGAGCTCATGGAGCTAATTTCTACTTCCGTCACTGTGCCTGCTCTGTGCACACCAGCTCTCTCAACTTCTTCGTGTCTGTCTGTGGCTTTCAGTGGAATTCACTGCAGCCTAGATTCTACTGCTTTACTCCTCAGAGTCTCTCCAATCTGAAAGCTGGCTGTTTCTTAAGAGGGAGACCCTCCTGGGTTCAACCCAGCCAGTAGACTGGCTTCTCTAGTCAGGGGACCATCGTGGCAGTTAGACGTAGTGAGGGGGAGGTCTGAGAACAGAAGATCCTGAACTTTGTGTTCTTTTACTTTCAAAGACCCTTTAACTAGTCTGCTGAAGCCTGTACAACCTTTCTCAGAATAATGTTTTTAAATGCATAAAATACATGTTGGATTACAAAAGATGCTGATTCTATTAAACTACAATTATCAGAATATCGAGGGGCTTCCCTGGTGGCCCAATGGCTAAGACACCATGCTCTCAAAGCAGGGGGCCCAGATTTGATCCCTGTTCAGGGAACTAGACCCCACATGCTGCAACTAAGAGGTCACACGCTGCAACTAAAGATCCTGAATGCCACAACAAACACTGAAGATCCCACGTGCTGTAACTAAGACAAATATTAGAAAAAAGAGTACTCAATAACATGAAATTTGCCATGTTTTTTTTTTTTTTAAAAACAAAACACATTGATGTGATAGTAGCAAGTCTCACAACAACTGTAATTTTGAAGAACTGGTGAAAGGTAAAAGGTATTTTGAAGTTCCTGCAAAACACGTGTGATATAAAAAGATCTGTAACTTGTATTGATGACCACATCACAGACACTGTTAATATAACTATGTTCTGCTGCTCTCGTGCTTATTGAAGGAAGTGCTAAATTTCACTTAGAAGATCCTGAAAACAAAGATGGGGAACTTTTTTCTTTTTCAGGTGCATAGACTACTGAATTCTATCCACAGATTCCCTTCCTTACTCTGCTGTAGTATTTCTCAAAGTATTGGGCTAGCAGTATCAGAATAAATGAATGGTGACATGAGGGGAGGGGGGCAGAAATGAAGATTCCTTTTTGGAAAATGCAAATTTTAAAAAACTAGAACAGCAAACCCATTTTTGTTCTCGCCTGAAGTGTATCTTACATGTACTAAATTTTGAGAGCCACTGATGTAAAGTAGATAATTTAAAGCCTCTCAGCATCATTCTCTTTAACCATGAAATGGGGTTGGGGTATGAGCCAACTGAGTCATATAAAAGTACAATATATTTTGAATGCAAACGTAGCTTTTGAAATGTTTAGAAATAATCTAGTGATGCTGGATGTGGGCAATCTCAAAAGCTTTCTAAAGATGCCATTTGGTTCATTTAAGAGAGATTCAGAGTGTCTCTGCAGTGGTTGAATTATGTCATCCCAAAGAGCAAATGCTTTTCTGACAGAATCCCAGTGTCTGCTGCCCACTGCAGTGAGAACTTTGCTCATTTTCTTGTCTGACTGGATTCCAAAGAATCCATACAGGTGTCGTACAGGGTGAAAGGGACAAAGGAGGACACAGTTCTAGTCCTGGCACATCAGAAGAGGATGAGTGTTATCACTAAACTGTGGGATATGGGGCTTTGCAGCTTGTGACTGGAGGCAGAGTGTAGGTTAAGAGCAACCAGACTCTGGGTAGACAGAATGAGCTCAGAGCTTTTGGCTTGAAGACGTTGGAAGTCTGCAGAGGTAATTAATGACAAGAAGGGGAGCGAGGAGTAGTGGGATAAAGCAGGAGTCAAGAGCAGGGGTGGCTGATGCACCCAGAACAGGGGAAGAACCCTAAGCTTATTGTAAAAGGACAGTGTTTTCCTTACTCCTGTGGCTTTAGGTCTGGGAATACTGTGAGGTTTCCGCTTGGGACTCAAGCTACTTCAGTGATGTCTAGGATGTGGGACCACTCTTCTGGGCAGATTTCACACCTGACAAGGAGGGGGACATCTTGGGAGCGGTAGAGGATTAGTAGGCAGGCAAATTGTCCGCTGTCAGTTTTTTCTCTGTATGCCGGTAGCAACATAACATAGTGGCTGACAGCATGGGCTCCGGGTCGGCACTGGAATTCCAGCTTTGCTACATATCAGGTGGCATATCTGGAATAGGTACCAATCTTTCTGTGCTCCATGTGCACAACTAGCACCGGTATGGCTTCAATTCAAATTACTATAGTTGTGGCTATTCATGGAAGAAAGGTGCAGAGCTTATTCAGTTCAGTTCAGTTCAGTTGCTCAGTCGTGCCCGACTCTTTGCAACCCCATGAATTGCAGCACGCCAGGCCTCCTTGTCCATCATCAACTCCCGGAGTTCATTCAAACTCACATCCATCGAGTCGGTGATGCCATCCAGCCATCTCATCCTCTGTCGTCCCCTTTTCCTCCTGCCCCCAATCCCTCCCAGCATTAGAGTCTTTTCCAATGAGTCAACTTTTGGCATGAGGTGGCCAAAGTACTGGAGTTTCAGATTTAGCATCAGTCCTTTCAAAGAACACCCAGGACTGATTTCCTCTAGGATTGGTTGGATCTCCTTGCTGTCCAAGGGACTCTCAAGAGTCTTCTCCAACACCACAGTTCAAAAGCATCAATTCTTTGATGCTCAGCTTTCTTCACAGTCTAACTCTCACATCCATACATGACTACTGTAAAAACCATAGCCTTGACTAGCTGGATGTTCAAGCTGGTTTTAGAAAAGGCAGAGGAACCAGAGATCAAATTGCCAACATCTGCTGGATCATGGAAAAAGGAAGAGAGTTCCAGAAAAACATTTATTTCTGCTTTATTGACTATGCCAAAGCCTTTGACTGTGTGGATCACAATAAACTGTGGAAAATTCTGAAAGAGATGGGAATACCAGATCACTCACCTAGAGCCAGACATCCTGGAAGTGAAGTCAAGTGGGCCTTAGAAAGCATCACTATGAACAAAGCTAGTGGAGGTGATGGAATTCCAGGTGAGCTCTTTCAAATCCTGAAAGATGATGCTGTGAAAGTGCTGCACTCAATATGCCAGCAAATTTGGAAAACTCAGCAGTGGCCACAGGACTGGAAAAGGTCAGTTTTCATTCCAGTCCCAAAGAAAGGCAATGCCAAAGAATGCTCAAGCTACTGCACAGTTGCACTCATCTCACATGCTAGTAAAGTAATGCTTAAAATTCTCCAACCCAGGCTTCAGCAGAGCTTATTAGGGCCCAGCAAATCAGAAAGAGTTAATCTTACATCATCATAGTGTTCAAAAGTGGCAGTATAGTGTGAAAACTCTGTAAACTGCCATCTGCTTCTCGTAAGTCTCTTAAAACAAAGTTTGGAAAAATACTCAGTATCTCAGATATAATAACTAGCAAAAGTATCTCCATTAACTAGTTTTTGCCCAGAGTGATTAAGGATAGAAAAATAGGAATTCTTACTGCTTTATTATCTGATAAACTGCTAATAAACTCCTGTTAGAAGCTCTTTAGACATTACACAGTCATCTTGGTCTTCTGATTTTATATATATATATTTATGCATATTTTCAAGTAAAGAAATAAAAATTTAACAGATGTAAACTATTTATTGAATATTTGGCAGCAAATTATGTTAAAGTACTATCTTGTAGCATATCACTTTCAAGTTAAAATGTCAGAAACAAACCTCAATATTTATAATTCTTTCAAGGAAAGTTATATAATGACATGTCAGGCATAAATTCTTTTGGCCTAGCATTCTTGAAAGAATGATAATAGCAAAAGTGATGCAAAATCTTCAGACTGATTATGATTAAGCTATATTTTACAAAAATGTGGTATAATATGCCAGTAATCCCATTCAACATCCTGGATTATTAGATCCATTCAGAAGGGACTGGTAATTTATACAGTCAAACTTTAAAGTTTATGGATACAGACAATCCAATGTTGCCACTGAGAAGATATCTGTTAACATATACAACTTTCAGGCCATAGTTTTGAGATCTGAAGTATCAAGTTGGTTTGATGAATTAGTTGGTTGGCACTTATGAACACATTTATTACGTTGCCATCTTTAAAATAGGTTTTAAGAGTACCACTGAAACTTTTGGACTATGTCACAGACCCTTTCTTTAGGTGTTCAAATGCCCTGTGGTTCTGGTACTGATATTTCTTGAAGACACTGATCACTTTTTATCCAGAAGTTCTTTTGTTGCACGTGCTATGTCCTTGACCGTCTGCAGAAACCTCACTCTGTCATTTATCTCATCTGGGATCTTACCGAGAATTTGTTTAACTGCTTGTGCTTTTTCATTTAGGTCTGGTCGTTTAATCATATACTCTTCTACATCATCAGCTGTCATTTGAAGAAAGGACTCTGTGAAGTTGACTTCTAGTTTTTTGTCCCTAAAATTTTCGTAATGATGTCTTGTATGAGTCATGGGTTTTCTTTTTTCAGCCTTGATGAAAGCTTCTCTCAGTGTCTGAGCTACAGACAGATTTACTCATTCTATCTCATTAAACACAGGATACATGACTGCATAGAGGGGCATAGAAACCACAGAAGTGGTCTCAGCTTCATCTATTCCATTGTCATCCTCATTGAAAAGCCAACTCCTTAGGGAGACCACATTATGAAACTGCAACTGAATCATAGATCTCTGTCAACGTTTGACTCTTCCTTCTACAGTTCTCCTTGGCTACTGAGGCACTGACTTCACTTCCCAACTTTGGAGCCCTCTTCCTACCACATTTTTATTTGATCATCTCTCAGTGGACATTTAGGTTGTTTCCATGTCTTGGCTATTGTAAATAGTGCTGCTATGAACATAGGAGTACATGTATCTTCTCCAGATATTTGCCCGGGAGAGGGATGGCTGGATCACATGGTAGTTCTAGTTTTAGTTTCTTAAGGAACCTCCATACTGTTCTCTATAGAGGCTGTGCCAATTTACATTCTCACCCACAGTATAGGAGGGGTCCCTTTCCCCACACCTTCTCCAGCATCTATTGTTTTAGGCTTTTTGATGATGGCCATTCTGACTGGTGTGAGGTAGGACCTCATTGTAGGTTTGATTTGCATTTCTCTGATAATGTACGACCTTGAGCATCTTTCCATTTGCTTTTTGGCCATCTGTAGGTCTTCTTTGGAGAAATGTCTATTTAGATCTTCTGTCCATTTTCTGATGAGTGACTACAGGATGCTTAAAGCAAAAAATCATTACCTTGTGTTGCAAGGTCTATGTTCACAGATGGAAGAAAAAGATATGTGAATATAGCACAAAGTATGAGGAAGGATAAATGGAACTGTGCTGTTGTGGGAGAACTTCGTTGCTCATTAAGAACTTAATATTATTTTAGGCTGGACTGTGATGAATTAAATGTGCATATTGTGAACTCCAGAGCTGTTCTGTTCAATACAGCAGTCACTGGCCACATGGGCTACTAAACACTTGAAATGTGTCTAATGAAACTGAGGAGATGAATTTGTCATTTAATTACTTAAATTTAAATGAAAAACTGAAGTGGTGTATGTATTCTTCTATGAGGCAACATTTTATTGTTTTTACAGAACTATCTTTCACTTTAACAGTTATGATATGCCACAGGTATAAAAATTCAGATCAGATTTCAAAGATAGTATGAATGTAATTTTAGAATCTAAAATATCATATTACACATTAAAGTGATAAATTTAGGTTATGTTAGGTTAATATATTATTAAATTAATTTAACTGCTTTTAAGTTTGGTAATGTGTGAACTAAAAATCGAGATATTCTGTAAATGTTACATGTGTGGCTCACATTGTATTTCTAATAGACAGTGTTACTCTAGAGAAGTTACTAAGGAAAATAACACAAAGTGATATAGTTCAAAAGTCAAAGGAAAGAAAATACAATACTAAAAAGTACTCAGTTTACTCAAATAATATTGGAGAAAAGAAGGAACAAAGGAACAGATGAAATATTGGGTTGGCCAAAAAGTTCATTTAGGTTTTTCTATAAATTTTATGGGAAAATCCCAATGAACTTTTTGGCCAACACAGTAGATGGAGTAAATGGAATAAATGGGAAGGGAATAAAAAATGGTGGACCTAAACATATGCTAGCAAACAACTACATTAAAGAAATTACAAGGCAGAGCAGTCAGGTTAGATAAAAAGTAAGACCTAACTATATGCCATTCGTGAGAGAAACAGTTTAAATATAAAGACATAGATTGGAGGTAAAAGAGTGGAAGAAAATACATAAGGTTGACAGTTAGTTTAAGAAAGAGGATGCAGCTATGTAAATATTATACAAAGCAGATGTCAGGTCAGAGAAGTATTACCAAAAGTAAAGTGGATATTTCATATTAATTAAATTGTCACTTTGTTGGGAAGACTTAACCATCATATATGTTCATGTACCTGTTAAAAGAGCTTAATATTTGAAGCAAAAATTGACATAACTAAAGTGATAAATGGAAAAAATCCAGAATCACACTGGGATATTTTATTACTGTTCTCTCAGTAATTGTTAGAAAAATAGAATAAATTAACTTCATAAATGTGGTAATAGAAGTGACATGGAATGAAGAGGGATGAAATTTGCAAATTGGGATATTCTCAGATGTCTCCAGCCAGTATCCTTAAATGTTTATGTTGTTTCAAGCCAGCAAGTTTGTGTTAATTTGTTAGAGGGGCAAAAGGAAACTAATATGGTAACCAAGCAGAGAAACATGTTAAATAGGGAGAATAAGCTAACTTTATGGCAAGAGCAAGATGGATTTTTTTAAGACACAGTGAAACAAAATGGAGGGATAAAACGAACAGACCTGAGACTAGAAATGAAGTAGGAGCCAGATCACACAGGGCCTGGAAGGTACACTCAAGAGGTTGATTTTTATCTCTAAGACATTAGGGAGCCAGAGAAGGATTTGAACAGGGGACAAGCAGGTTTTAGTGTTGAAGAAATCACCGCTGGACTCTCTTCCTTGCTTTTAGGAAAGAAGAAAGAATTTGGTTGCCTAGATAACAGCTCTTAGTTTCATACATTTTAATTCTCATTTACACTAAGTATTCTTCCCTTTCTATCCTAAAAAGGAGTTGAGTTCTCCTCAGACAAAGCTTCAAGGCTGCAGGCAGATCATTTCTTCTGAGACTTCTGGGGTGGCTGTTTGAATTATGGCAGGAATAGGGAGCTTACCTGAGCTGGGCTGTGGCCCAGAATGGGCTGGAAAGAGGAAATGGACTTGAAAGCACCTGTCTTGGTCTAATCGAGACTGGTGATGCCTTGGGGCCAGCTACTGATGGAGGACAGGGAGGCAGAGAAGCAAGTCTTCATTCTCCAGGCCTGGAGGCTGGCAATATATCACTGGTGCTCAGATTCCTTTTCAGGGCTAAGGTCATTAATAGAAAAAGCACTTCAGATATTCCTGTTCTGCAAGGATTACAGTTTTCCCCCTAGCGAATTTCTAAATCTCTTTAATGATTAAAGCAGACAGTCATCAAACCACTCAGTACGGGAGAAAATAAAGATCGCCTTCAGGGTTAGGTAAAGGAACAAAAATACACCTGAGCAGGAGGCCTATCAAGGTGGTAGGAGATTTTTCTCTTCTACCTTTAGCAGTGCCTGTTGACTGGCAGAGACAGGACTGAAGGAGATGGGAGGGCTTCTGTTGCTGGGACTGTTCTCTTGAAAGGAGATAAATTAGAAAAAAAAAAAAAAGAAGAAGAAGAACAAAGAGGGCTGTTATGGGGATGGTGGTCCATGCCTTTAGACAAACATATCTATGTAATAAGTTATCCAGACCAGCATTGAATAAACATTCGTGTGCTAGGTCCACTCTACATAGCTATAGCCCACGAGATATGATTACTCTTTATTTTATTGTAATGGACGTAGATCGACTCGGCTCATTCAGTATCACTTTCTCATTTCTGCTGGTAATAACACACTGGTTTTTCTCAGGGAGCCACCCCTTCCCCGCTCTCAGTGTGTATGGTTTGGGTGGTTAGCCTCACCAGCTCTAGATCTTGTTGTAGGTCTGAAACTGAAGCCCATTAGACACACTGTCACTCTGGCTTAGAGATTTGTTCAAGGATTGGTAAATGACTTGAGGTATTCCAAATAGGATGATCCGGAAACAATTGGAAAAGAAGCTTGCTTCTTCTTCTGGAGTTACCAAAAGGGTAGATGTGAGTTTGGAGCAGCTGGTGGCCATCTTGCCCCAGTGAGGAGAGAGCCTGGTTGAGAGCAGAACCAAGGTCCAAGAAAGATGAACCAAGAAGATCCAGATTTTTAGATGAATTCATGTAGCACCTGGATCTAGTTGTGGTACACGAAGATCGTGTATGCTTCAATAGTATGTGAACTGAGAACTTCTGGATGTATAAGCTGGATTTAGAAAAGATGGAGGAACGAGAGAACAAATTGCTGACATCTGTTGGATCGTTGAAAACTCAAAAGAACTCCAGTAAGTCATCTACTTCTGCCTCATTGGCTACACTAAAGCCTTTTATGTGTGTGCATCACAACAAACTGGAAAATTCTTAAAGAGATGGGAATACCAGGCCACCTTACCTGCCTTCTCAGAAACCTCTAGGCAGGTCAAGAAGCAACAGTTAGAACTGGACATGGAACAATGGACTGGTTCAAGATCAAGAAAGGAGTACATCAAGGCTGTATATTGTCACCCTGCTTATTTAACTTACATGCAGAGTACATCATGTGAAATGTAGGGCTGATGAATCACAAACTGGAATGAAGATTGTGTGCTTAATTGCTCAGTTGTGTCTGACTCTTTGCAACCCATGGTCGGGCCCACCAGGCTTTCTGTCCATGAAGATTCTTCAGGCAAGAATACTGGAGTGGATTGCCATGCCCTCCTTCAGGGGATCTTCCCAACCCAGAGATCGAACCCAAGTCTCCTGCATTGCAGGCGGATTCTTTATGCTCTGAGCCACCAGGGAATGAAGATTGCTGGGAGAAATATCAACAGCCTCCAATATACAGATGATACTACCCTAATGGCAGAAAGCAAAGAAGAACTAGAGACTTTTGATGCAAGTGAAAGAGGAGAGCAAAAATTGGCTTAAAGCTCAACATTCAGAAAATGAAGATCATGGCATCCAGTCCTATCACTTCATGGCAAATAGATGGGGAAACAATGGAAACAGTGGCAGATTTTGTTTTCTTGGGCTCCAAGTTTACTTCAGACATTGACTGCAACCATGAAATTAAAAGACACTTGGTCCTTGGAAGTAACACTATGACAAGCCTAGACAATGTGTTAAAAAGCAGAGATATCACTTTGCTGACAAAGATCCATGTAGTCAAAGCTGTGGTTTTTCTAGTAGTCATGTACACATGTGAGAGTTGGACGATAAAGAAGGCTGAGTGCTGAAGAACTGATGCTTTCGAATTGTGATGCTGGAGCGTCCCTTGGACTGCAAGATCAAACTAGTCACTCCTAAAGGAAATCAACTCTGAATATTCATTGGAAAGACTGATGCTGAAGCTGAAGCTCCAATACTTTGGCCACCTGATGCGAAGAGCCAACTCACTGGGAAAAACCCTGATGCTGGGAAAGATTGAGGGCAGCATGAGAAGGGAGCAACAGAAGATGAGATGGTTGGATGGCATCACCGACTCAATGGACATGAGTTTTTGCAAACTCTGGGAGATAGTGAAGGACAGGGAAGCCTGGCGTGCTACAGTCTATGGGTTGCAAAGAGTTGGGCACAACTTAATAACTGAACAACAACAAGTGGTGAGGCCTATACTAAACACTTTTGTCTTTAGATAAATTATGGAATGTCGTGATTGAAAGGAATCCTAGGACTGTCTAGCTCAGGGTTTCTTACCCAGGATCATTTCACCTTCCATAGTGCCTATATATTTCAGAGAATTTTTAGACTCTAAGTTTTATGTAAAATCTTGAGAACTGGATTTTTTTTTTTTTAATCTGGCAAGAGGTTCTAAACTCTTACCTCATCCTCAAATGATTTGTGTCCCTCGATCCTCTATTTATCCCACACAGAATCTTTCCTGCTATCACTGAATGATCAGATTCTTTGTTTCTCCACTGAATGATGTTGGTGGTATTGACCGCTATGTGGAACTGAGTGTATGGTTCTCATGAAGTTTCTACAAATTTCTCTGTGGTGGGTGGCTGCTTTGGGCTTTGTCTCTATACTGGCTACCATCTCAGCTTTTTCAAGCCTCAGTTTCTTCCCATTAAAAAGAGAGGTTTGAAGCAGCTACCCTACCTGCTTTGTAGGATGGTCATGGGTTTCCCTGGTGGCTCAGCTGGTAAAGAACCTGCCTGTCAATGCAGGACATACAAGAGATGTGGGCTTGATCCCGGGTCAGGAAGATCCCCTGGAGAAGGAAATGGCAACCCACTCCAGCCTGGGAAATTCCATGGACAGAGAAACCTGGTGGACCTTAGAGGTCTATGGGGTTGCAAAAAATCGGATATGACTGAGTGTGCATACACACACACACAAGGGGATGAGCTAAGGACAAGGCAGTGAAAATTCTCTTGGGCTTTCACAGGTCTTCTGGCCCTACCTCTATTTGCTCTCTTCCTTGCAAGGTATTTGCTGCTTTGAGGCCGGTGCAGGAGTCTGCAGTATCTGCTTACTTTTCATATTCCCAGCAGCATCTGTGACATCCAGACTGGCTTATATATACGAGAACCCGTTCAATAAGTTGCTGTCGAAAGTTCCTAAACACGTAAAGAAAATGTTCTGAATGTCGTTTTCAGAGCAAATGAACAAAGCAGGTGATATCTGATACAGAGAAAGATCTTCTCCTAGCTGATGGATTTTATTTCCCCTAACACAAGGCTAAGGCCTTCGGAATGAGTCTGTTCATTAATGCATCTACTCACTCACTCACTTGAATGCATATTGAGGAGCTACCCTGTGCTCAGCACTGTGCCGAGGGAAGGGGGCATGTGACAGTCAGTGCCAGATTCTTATCCTCAAAGTGTTCGCCTTCCAGTGACAGGACAGAGGCCCCCAAACACATGAGTGCCATCCAACGCGTGGGTGATAAGTATCAGAAAAGTCCTGTTGAAGACAAAAGAGGAAAGTGACTAAGTTCTAGGTTGGTATCTGGGAAGGCTCAGAGAGGGTGACATTTGATGTAGGTTTTGAAGGATGAGGAAGAGTTTTCCAGGCAGAAGAGGCAGGAAAGTCCAGCCAGGATGTTGTAGCCACAGGTTCCGGGAAACAAACTCACTCAGAAGGACAATGCAGCTAGTGGAGTGGGGTTTATTACACCGGCGGCCCAAGGCAGAGTCTCCTCTTAGCCAAGGACCCCACCAGTTTTTGTGACCTTGTATACCCTAAGTGTACATGCCCAAACCCACCTCCTCAAATCCCCTGAAACTAATCTGAAAAAAGGAAAAGAAAGATACAATCAAAGTTAACCCTTGATTCATATGCCTTAAGCCTAGGTAGTTAACAGTAAACAATTATCAGTAGGCCCATGGCCATACTCCTATAAGCATAATAGAATTTCCGATTCTATTTGGTTACACAGATAATTAGGGTATTCTTTTAGGCAACGGAGAGCCTAGGTATGAGCCCCGGGGCTCTTCCATCCAGGGGGCCTGGTTTTCCTGTTGGTATGTCGTTCCCATAGATACTGGGCGTATAGCTCCAAGTCCACAGTCCGGCCCAAGATGGAGTCCTGCTCTCAAGATGGAGCCTGTTCTGTCTGTTTCCTCCTTCAAGGAAAGAAGAGGCTTACCTGTGGCCCGCCGTGAGAAGGAAGCAGAGCCTTGTGCGCATGCCTGCTGTGCAGTAGGGGTAGACAAAGGTATAGCTGGGAGATGCCTGGGCTCTGGTGACCCGAGGCTGTAATATGCGCCCTCAGGAATGGCTCCTGTGTTCTGCAGGCCCATGGCAGTTTTTTTTTTTTCTCTTTTTTCCCAAGCAGGCATGATGTGTTTTAGGGAAAGAAAATAGGAAATATTGTTTGTAGAAGTAAAAATGAATGAATGAAGGAATCCTACATGTCCTAAAGCAGTTAATGTCAAATTGGGCTGCACCCTAAAATCACTAGGAGGCCTCTGCAAAGAGCCCGCTGTTTCCTCCCTCTTCATGCTGATTGATCGATTCTCAGTTTCCAGGGGGTGGAGCCAGGTATCTTGATTACGATGAGCAGCTCAGGTTGAGAACCACTGCTTTAGGGCTTCTTGGGTGCACCTGAGTGTGTTGGATGCAGGTGACAGTGAGAGGGTAACAGGCAGGAAGGCGAGGGTCCCCACGCAGAGGAAATAGACTGCAAGCATCAGACGTTTCTTCCTCTCTCTCTTAAGCCACAGGAGGAAACAAACTGCAAGCATCAGACTTTTTTTTCCTTCTCTATACAAAATTAAAAGGCAGTTTCTTTTAAAATTCTGTGTTGCCAGGACAACACCTGGTTCCACCAGAACTTAACTTTTCTCAAGCCTTGAGCTATTTTTTACATTTAAAGTCACTCATTTGTGTCTGACTCTTTATGACCCCATGGACTATGTATACAGTCCATGGAATCCTCCAGGCCAGATTACTGGAGTGGGTAGCCTTTTCTTTCCACTCCAGTGGAACTCTTCTCAAGCCTTGAGCTAACCAACGTGCTTTTCTTATGGAAATATTTTTCTCAAGCTATGTTAATGAACTATGTATTTACTTTAGAATCTGCCTTTCTTCAAGTCGGTTCCATCTAACACTCAGAACCAATAATGCTCAACAAACCAGTATTGGTTTTATTCAGTTCTCTTAAACTATGTGAATGAAACTATGTATTTGCTTGTAAATCTGCCTTTCTTCAAGATTCATGTCAATTGTTTTATGGCCCAGGATGACTCACCGTGTGCCAATGCTATCTCAAAATGCATGTTGTGGGTTAGGGGCCTCATGAAACTCAGTTTTGAGTCATTTCCTTTCTCTAATTAGCAGCTTGCTAATAGGTATAGAACTTCTTGCTCTAAACTAGCAAGGGAGCACTCTTTTTGCCCCCTTTTGATGTCTCTGTCAAAAGCTTTCTCTTTCTCTTTTACAATTTAATAAAACTTTATTACACAAAAGCTCTGCGCGATCAAGCCTCATCACTGGCCCTGGATGGAATTCCTTTCCTCCGAGGCAAGAATCCCGGCATCGTTCATGGCTCATAGCGGCAACTTTTCAACAGGGCACCATGGGCCAAGGAGATTCTTATTAAATGGACCTGCAATTTTTAAAATAAGCTTTTAATTTTAGAATAGTTTAAGGTTTACAAAAAGTTTGCAAAGATAGTACAGAGATTTCCCATATACCCCACACCGAGTTTTTCCTATTAATGTTTTACATCTGTTACAATTAATGAACCAATAATTATCATTCTTATTCACACACTTTATTCAGATTAACTTGGTAAATTTAGTTCGTGTCCTTTTTCTATCCCAGGATCCCATCCCGGTACCACAATACATTTAATCATCATCTCTCCTTGGTTGCCACAGTTTCTCAGACCTCTCTTGGTTTTTGATGACCTACAGTTATTTTGAGCTCTGGTGAGGTATTTTGTAGAATGTCCCATAATTGAGATCTTTCCGATGTCTTTCTCAGGGCTGTATTGAGATTATTGGGGTTTTAGGGGAAAATCACAGAGGTAGGGTGCAATTTTCATCACATGGTATCAGAGCGCATAAAATCAACATGACCTATTGTTGACCTTCATCATCTGGTTGAGGTTGTGCCTGTCGGGTTTCTCCAGACACTTCCCCACCCCTCTTTTTCATTCTGTGCTCTTGAGAAGGAAGTCACTGTGCACGGCCCACACTTAGAGAGTGGGCACTGTGCTCCACCTCCTTGTGGGCAGGATATCTACAGAAACTATTTGAAACTCTTCTTTATGAGAGGTTTGTGTATTCTACCTTACTGATTGATTGCTTGACTGACACATGGCTCTTTATATTTTACTTTTGGGTTATATCCAATAGTACTTTATTTTCTTGCTCAAAGCATTTCAGCCTTGGCCATTGGGAATGATTCAATTGATTCTGTGTCTCTTTGACATACTTCCATCATTGTGTTTTTGCTTTTTTTTAGTACTTCCTCACTTTTTTGGCACTATGAGAAACTCAAGGCTTGTCTGTGTATTTCTGCTCATGGTCTGGAACCAGCTATTTCTCCAAGAGGTCCTGATTTGTTGTGTTAGAGAAGGGACTAGAAAACAGCATCTGAGTAGTAGGTGTGTTTGTTGCTTCTGGAGTCTTCTTGCTAACAATGGACCTGTATTTTATAACATTTAATGTCTAAGTTAACCATATTGAGGTATGCTTTACAAACAATACATTTTAAGTGAACCTTTTGATGGATTTGGACAAATTTATAATCGATTGTTGCCACTACCTCAACCAAGGTTGAGAACCTCCCCACATTCTTGTGCCACTTCCCACTTACTTCCCACTTCCTCTTCCCTCACCCGACGCATCTACGGATACTCTTTCTGTCACTATAGGTTCAGTTGTCTTTTCTAGAGTTTGACATAAATGGAAATGTACAGTATACCCTTCTGTTCCTGGCTTCTTTGGCTTACCATAATGTTACTGAGATTCATACATGTTGTGCTTATCAGTATGTCGTCTTTTTCACTACTGAATAATATTCCCTTGTATGAATATTGCATGTTTAGTCTATCCATTCACCTGTTAATGGACATTCGTGGTGTTTACAGCTTGCAACTACTATAAATAAATATAAATGCATTTCAAATAGCATTCCTAGTGATTCTGATGCTGATGGTCTGAGGGCCCCACTGAAAGCAATTTTAATGTGATTTTGGAGGAGGGCGCCTTCTGGCATATCTTTCCTGATCACTTGTGTTTAGACTAGCTTGGTTTCTTCCTTAAATTCTGATCAGGCATTGAGGAGATATGGCTTTTGTCTTCTGTCAACTCCTTGGTGGTTTAGTGATTTCAGCAGACCCCTCCCTGGGTCTGAGGCTTTCTAATCCAAGATGTTTCTCAGCCTTTGAAACTGCTCATATGTCCTCCAAGTTTCCTGGGCTTTCTCTGGACCTGAGTCTATGTCTCTAGATTCTCTGAGCACCTTGAGAATTTCCTTTGTATTTTTTCTTTCTTTTTTCTCTCTCCTCTCCTCTGTGACAGAAATCATGTCAAACTAAAGTTATGTTTTCCTTTTTCTGAATCAGTGGGCATCTAATTCCCTTTCATGGCTCATATTTATTACTGGGCTCAGTGGAAAAATAAACCACATTTACTTTTTAATGTTAAAAGAACAAAAATGCAAAAGAGCAACAGAATACAATTGAATTATCATCTTATTCATCACCCATCTTATTGTCTCATTTAGCTTCTCTGTTTCTCCCCCAAATCCCATACCATTTCTATACATTAATATTGTATCAGCTATGATAATATATAACTCCTAAGTTTCAAAGTTTATCTATCACCTTTGTCAAACTGCAGTGCAGGTATTCTGATTAAAAAAGTTTCTCCCAAGTGATGATTCAGGATCGTAGCTTTTCCTGTTTTGTGACTCTCCTATCTTCAATAGGAGTATCTTCAATTGGACTTCCTGGTGGCTCAGACAGTAAAGCGTTTGCCTACAATGCGGGAGACCTGGGTTCAATCCTTGGGTCGGGAAGATCTCCTGGAGAAGGAAATGGCAACTCACTCCAGTATTCTTGCCTGGAAAACCCCAGGGATGGAGGAGCCTGGTGGGCTACAGTTCATGGGGTCGCAAAGAGTAGGACACGACTGAGCGACTTCACTCAGTCACTCTATCTTCAATAAGTGACTCTTAAGTTTGTCATGGGTGGCGAAGCCTCTTCAATCAAGGCTACTAGAAAGAGAGAAAAGCATGGAGAGCATCTTATGCAGAAAGTTTTTTTCAGGCCAGGCTTGGATGTGGCTTCCATCACCTCTGCCTGTGTTCTGTCAGTCAGACTTTGTTCTGTCCACCCATAACTGCAAGGAAGGCTCTGTGCCCAAGAGGGAAAGAAAACACTGTTCACAATCATGGTGGTACTTTTACTGTTTTTCTCTTAGCCTTAAGAGAAAAGCACTGTGCATCAGAGCACTGTGCAACAGAGGCTGGATGAGCTGAGCATTTCCTTGTGCCTTTTTTAAGCCCTTGGGATGAATGAGCTTTTTGCCTCTGGGTTCCTTGGGGTGAAAACTTTAAAAAGTCACTTCAACGTAAGCGTCACGGGAGTAAAAATCTTGTCTCCTTTATTCTCCGTGCATCCCTAATACGTTGAATAGTTCCTGGCATTGCATGAGGGCTCAATAAATATTTATTGGATGGATTTTTATGAAATGAATTTGTAAGTTCAAGTTTTGTTTTGGCTGGGTACTCTTGGAGTGTGTGCAGGCTACCAGTAGGTGGCAGTGTGGTTTGAAGTGTGCATTTGGGAGCACGGAGCTAGAGAACGGCCTGGTGGCCCAGCTCCTGCTGGTTTCTTGAGGCCATCTGGGGTGGAAGTGGAGTGACTGGAGTAGAGTAGCAATTTTGGGGTGTTTACCATGTGCCAAAGCCACACAAAGAACTGAGGCCACACAAGGACTGATTATTGACCCAGTTAATCGTCCCGCAACCCTGTAAGGGATGGATTACTCCCTTGACTTTGCAGACGGGGACACTGATTCATGGAGTAGTTAACTTACCAAAGGCCACATAGCTAGGAAAGGGGTCAGGATTTGAACCCAGGCAACTGACTTGGCGCTCACACTCTTAGCTGTCATGCCACAATGCCTAGAAGTAATTTCTGAGGTCTCAGGGGAATGACTCACCCTGGGGAGGAGCTGGTCATTGTGCAGGTCAAAAGAACCTTCTTGGGCATCTAAGGCCAAGCAAGGGGACAGGGAATACAACAGAGCTGGGGGCCCCCACCGCAGTCAGGCCGTTCTTACAGGGGAGCGGTGAGACAGCAGAGGCTGGATGCAGAGCAGAGCCTTCAGGTGGGGTTGGCACCAGCTACTACCAGGAGTGCAGTGAATACCAGGCAGGGGCAGACGCAGAGATGTGTGTGTGAGGGGAAAGCCACAAAGGACCAGTGGTGGGAACACGCTGGAAATTCTGAAGAGGGGGTTCCAACCCTGTGAAAGGGCTCACTCATGCTTTCTGAAAGACATCTGGAGAACTCTGGGCTTTTGTGGAGATCCGTGGGTAGCCCCCAAGGTTGATGGGGAGTGAAGATGGGGGAAACCTGAGCCCTCCTCTCAACATCAGCTGGTGCATCGCTACCCTGGCCTCTTCTGTGGATTGTAGGGACCCTGTATAGGTGGTTGGTTGTTTTAAAGTCTCTAATTTGGAAACTGTTCCGCCAAATAGCTTGTTGAGTCCTTCTTTTGACATCTGAAGTGGAAATGGTATTGGAAGACCTGCTGACATAAAGATAAAGTGTCTTCCATGGGCCAGTCACAGAGTCCACTTCGATAATGTAGCATGAAGCCTTTGAACCTGCTCTTTCCACTCTCACTGCCATGTCCCATCCCATCCTCGGGTAATAGCCCAGCCAGGGGTAATCTTTGCAGCAGCTCAGAAACTCTCTGGTTTGGACTGTGTCGTCTTGTCTCCATCCAGGCCTGGGCCCCACACCGGCCTGGCTTGAGAGCATGCCTGGCTCATTGTCTAAAAGAAATGGCCCAAGCATCAGCCTGCTGAGAGCGAGGAGGAAAAGGAGGAATAGTAACATTGATTTATTTGGGACAGGAAGAGCCGCAGAGTGGGGAAGCAGGGAGAGAGTGATCGTAAAGCTGGCTCGGTTCTGCGACCTGCTGGGGCAGAGACCATCACAGCCAAGGCAGATGAGGTGGACACGGGAGAGCTGTCCATTCCTCCCCATCACCGAACAATAAAGCTAGAAGTCAAGGATGAAATAGGTGGGTTGGGAGCCCCCAGGACCCCGGCTAACGGCAAGCCTTCCGAAAGGCTGCCTGCATTTGTGTCGATGCGCTCGCTGCAACTGTTCTGTAGGAGCTGTCTGATAGCAAAGGCTTGGATGGCAGACTTGTTCTTCAGCTTAGCTGCTGCCAAGAGACCCACTTCACCTTCTTCTCCTGTGGGGCTCCTGGGCCCGCAAGGGGTGGAACTTGTCAGTGCATGACTCCAGGCTGGCATCTGCTCTGGGATCAGGTGAGGTTTGAGAGGTTAAATCAAGGATTTCCCCTCATAGCCAGGTTTATTTGGGGACTCAGGGACTCCATAGCCCATTCCATAGCTACCAGTTCTGCAGATTGCTGCAAATCAGAGTGGGGTGAAACACTTTTATTTATTTATTCCTATTTAGTGATTGGGGAGGTTTTTTTATTTTTATTGTACAAATTGAAGCATCTCCTCAGGTGGTGCTTCCTCAGGCTGAAGGACAATCAGGTATTGTGTGAGCTTGTGTTTCCCTGACAGTTCAGGAGCTCATAGGCCGATGGGTGGAAGAAAAGCAGCACCCACTTGGAAGAGTCTGAAATATTTTCCACTGAAAACCTTGTGCCTGTGTTTGAGCCACGTTCAGTGACCTGGCTGAAGAGCTGACACCCACACGTGGGCTGCTTTTGTCCCATGGACTGGAGTCCTGGGAGCAACGTGACTAAATTATCTGCGTGTGGGGACTTGTAGGGAGAACGGGATCTTCGATCTAGCCTTGGTTCTAGATTACCACTGTGTGCTAGGGCACACTTGTTTCCCCTCATCTTAGAACCTGGGGAGTCCTAGTCATCCTTCCCCGGTGTTTACTGATCATGTTCTCCCTTGTTTGCTGTCGAGGGAAACACTCGCCACCTAAGGATGGTGGTGAAGAGCCACCAGAACCCCTGGATTACTAGCCCAGCTCTAGCCTGTGAGCTGTATACCCTTGGACATGTTCCTTCACGGTGTCAGACCTCAGTTTTCCTGACTGTCAGGAGTGAATGGTAATGGTACTTCACTGGATGTTTTTCATTTGTCCCTCCAGATTCATTATTCACTTTTCTCCATCCTTCAATGGGCTAAGGAAGTTGATTTCTATGGGCTATATTAATGAGCTTATATGTCCTATGGGGTCCCAATGAGTTTGTCCAGTGGGATTTGGCAGAAGGAAATTGGCTAAAGGGAAGAGTGAGGTTGGGGAATTTATTCCCCTCGCTCCCTTCTTTGTGAGTCACTGTGGTTGGTTTTATCCCCTTTCCTAGCTTTAGTGGCCCTCTTCCAGTGCTGCGTACCTATCCCTGCCCTTGCAAGTGTTTTCAGACCCAGAGGAGTCGTGGCTCCCTGCTGTTGCTAGCTCTGTAGTACCACACCAGTACTTGCTGGTTCCTGGAACACTGCCTATACTTTGTAAGTGACCCTTGATCAAGCTTTCCATATTTGCCACATTTGAATATGCTGACTTTGTCCTGCCAGAATCTTACAGAAACCTCTTGCAAAGATACCATTTCCTAGAGCGTTTATGCATATAAAGAGCTTAGAGCAGTGCCTGGCATAGAGGGTGGACTTGTTACACCTTAGGTGCTGTATGACTGTTAAATTCTTCTCATATTATTATTGTGTCTCAGAATAACAGGAGCACGTTGGATGACTTAGATGCATGATTTCATGACCATTGGGCTGTTCTGTCATGTTTCTGACAGTTACACGTTCTTTTCTCTGAAGTTTGGATTGATGGGTGGGTCAGCCTGTGCTACTCCTGAGCCCACCAGACTCCTTATCACACCATGCTTGACTCTAGAGTCTACGTGGTTCTGTTGAGCTCTGTGTCATGGCTTACCCTACTCCTGAAGCCCAGAGAGATGGGGAGCATAACCTGTTAGCAGTAACGTTTGTTCAGTCACATAAGACTGAAGCTGTGTGATTGTGCAACCATTGCTGTGATCTAGTTTTAGAACATTTTTAATCACCCAGAGAGGTCCTTCTTGTCAGTTTGCAATTACTCCCCATTTTCCTCACTCCATAGCCCTTGACGATCACTGATCAATTTTCTATAACTATAGATATTGTGTTCTGGACTTTCAAGTCAGTGACAAATGTAATATGTGGCCTTTTGTGTCTGTTGTCTTTTACTTAGCATAATGTTTACACAGTTCATCCATTGTGTACCATTCCTTTTTATTATTGAATAATATTACATGGCATGGATATACTGCATTTTATGCATCCATCTCCTGTTGAACATTTGGGTTGTTTCCATTTTTTGGTTATTATGAATAATACTGCTACAAATATTGGCATATATCACATATGTTAATTATTTCTTGATGATCTGACTTGTCTCATTAGAATTTAAGCTCCGTGAAAGCAAAGTTTGTCATGTATCATATACATACAAAGTATCTGCATTAATAATTAGTATAAATATAATGACATAAATGGGCTTTATACATATGTGTATGGGCCTCCCAGGTGGCTCTGGTAAAGAATCTGCCACAGGAGATGCGGGTTCAATCAATGGATCTGGAAGAAGGAAAGGAGGAAATGGCGACCCACTCTAGTATTTTTGCCTGGGAAATCCTAAGGACAGAGGATCGCAAAAGAGTTGGACACAACTTAGCAACTAGACTACACAACAAATGACATGCATAAATGACTAATTGTGTTTGGCATTTGGTAGGTGCTTAATGAATTTTTTAAGAAATAGTGAAAAGAGAAATAAATCATTATGGAAAGCCAGATTGGTAGAGAATACGTCTCAGGGGCATCTGAGAGGTGCCTCCTCAGCCTCACTCAAGCGTCAGGGCCAGGGAATCTGCATCTTAGCAAGCTTTCCAGTAGATTCGGAGCACCCTGACATTCGAACAGCCTATAGACAGGTGGTGAAGTGAGGTAAACTTGTCCCTGCCCCAAAAGCTCTCTCTTACAACTTTGTTTATGGAGTGCAATGGAGTTGCCTTCCTCCCCAGTAACGATCCCACGTGAGGCATCTCTGTCTGGGTCAAGTTGAGGTTGAAGAATTTTCCGAAAGGAATTCGGATTCTCTTCCTTTGCCCTGTGTACCATCTCTCTCAATTCATCCGTGAGGCACAGGTCTCCTTTTGTTACAGGGATTGCTGAACGACTGAAGAGGCAAATGAAGCAGCTTGCAGTCAGCTGAGCCAAAGGAGAGCCCAGGGCCATGGACTGGGCCATGGGAGCCATAGTGCCTTGGCGGGTAAGCAGCAGACAGGCTGTGTGCGGACCAGCAGTCTGGGTGAGCAGGAGGGGCCACCAGGAGTCCCTGGAGAGGCACATTTCAACGTCCAGGCAGGCTCATAACGCTCCCTTGCTTTGTATTGAACCGGGTACACTGCTGGCTTGCTTTTCAACTGTGCAGAGATGTACATGACTATCTTTTCTGGGAGAATCTGCTCCTGGTTTTTAGAGGAAAGCTTCGCTCTTTACTTTGTCTGACTTCTAAAAGAATAAGACATATTATTTTTTATAGCAAAGAAGACTTCTAAGAAGTTTGAATATTTAAATTTGAAGTCTCCCCTCAGCGTGTGAAAGCAAAATTAGTGTCAGTTAGGTGTAACGGATGAATAGTTAATGTAACAAGAGACAGAAAACCTGAAAAAGATCCATATCCAAATGAAAATGTATGTTTGAGCTAAACTACTACCTTTTTGCTACTTACTTTTTATTTGATAATAAGCATTAACTACATATGGGCACCGAGAGGCTCTGTGGGATAGATAAAGCATACGGCTACCTGAAAATGCATGTAAATTCAGCATCGGACTTAGCCCTTTTCTCTCCTTCGTGATTCTGAATGAGGAAGACAGATGTGTTATACAATGTAGAATGTGTATTATAAAAAGTAAAATAGATGCCAATTTCCTCTTTATAGCCTGCATTGTCTACCCACCTCTATTAGAACTTATATCACATTGTAATGATTCACTTACTTAAAATCTATGTATTATTTATTGGATATTCTGTCAGGCAATATGTTAAGCCTTTCATATAAAATACTTTGACCTCAGCACAGTCCTGTGAGGTGGAAACTATCATTGGTCCTATTTTACAGACAAAGCAACTGAGGCTCAGAGAAAGGATGCCACTTGTCAAGGTCATGCATCTAACATGTGTCAGAACTTTGACTTGGGCCACCTGTGCCTGACACCAAAGCTGACTCTCTTAACTACTCATTTGATTCTAGCAGTTCTCAAACTGTGGTCCACAGAACCCTGGGGGAATTCCCTGAGACCCTTTCAGAAGGGGTTCATGAAGTCAAAACTTTTTTCATAATAATAAATTCATCATTTGTCTTTTGTTGATATTTATACTGGTGGAGTACGAGGAATGATGACTAAAACTTAAGGCATCTTCAGTTCAGTTCAGTCGCTCAGTCGTTTCCAACTCTTTGTGACCCCAAGGCATCTTAGTACAAATCAAAGCAATGTTACCAAAAAGTGAAAGTGAAAGCGAAGTCACTCAGTAGTGTCTGATTCTTTGTGACCCCATGGACTGTGTCCATGGAATTCTCCAGGCCAGAATACTGGAGTGGGTAGCCATTCCCTCCTCTGAGGGATCTTCGCAACCTAGGGATCGAACCCAGGTCTCCCACATTGCAGGTGGATTCTTTACCAGCTGAGCCACAAGGGAGGTCCAAGAATACTGGAGTGGGTAGCCTATCCCTTCTCCAGAGGATCTTCTCATCCCAGGAATCGAACTGGGATCTCCTATATTGCAGGTGGATTCTAAACTGTACCTCAAATCGTTGAATTCTTCCCTGCTGTATACAGTGAAAAATATTATTTAATATTTGATATCATATATAATTAAGGGGTGCTATATAGCTCACTCGTTGAATATTTTCCAAATGAACAATGCATGATGTAATAAAATCATGTCTGGGAAAAGATCCATGCCAAGTTTATTGTGCTTTTTAAAGGAAGTAAGAAATATTTTAATTTTTTTTCTGTGTTTTAATTTCTAAAATGGCAAATATTGATAGATATAACCCTTAAAAACAAAAGCTCTTTTAGGGTCCTCAATATTTTTTAATACTGGAAAGGAGATAAAATATTTGAGTGGCACTGCTACAGGTAGCTAGGAGAATGAGAGGTTCTTGAGCAGGAGAGTTATACTGATCCTGTCTCAGTTACTGATCAAGCAACTCAATTCTGTGGCCCTTTTTCATCATGGAAAGTGTCTCTGAAAATCACCATTGACAGTCATTGACATATGTTAAGCCAGTGAACCAGGTTAGATGAATCCAGTTAGGTTGACCAGACCGTGAAGCCCTAGGTTTGTGAAAACTGTCCTATTGCCAGCCTTTGTGTTTGCCCCAGATATGCAGGCTCTGAGTATCAAGTCCTCAAAAAGCTTAGCTTCAGTCAGACAAGCTATCATCCCCATGAAGATTTCATTCTCTGGGTATGTGCAGGCCATATCCAGCAAGTGAAGGTTTATAATCAAATGTACAAACTTCCCCGTGACTCAGATGGAAAGAATCAGCCTGCAATGCAAGAGACCCAGGTTTGATCAGTGGGTTGGGAAGATCCCCTGAAGAAGGGAGTGGCTACCCACTCTAGTATTCTAGCCTGGAGAATTCCATGGACAGAGGAGCCGAGGGGGCTACAGTCCATGGGGTTGCAAAAAGTCAGACATGACTGAGTGACTAATACTTTCACTTCTTTTTTATTCTTCATAGCTTCAGACCAGAAAGGTTAATTATAAACAAGCCAACATCATGGAAGGGAAAGGTCCATGCCAGACAAGTGCTCTTGTGAAATAGGAAAAGAACATTACCCCACTGAATTCCTGGTTAATATCAGAAAAATCTGAGGGGTTGTGCTTGCCTCAAACAATAGAATGGGAAAGACCAGAGATCTCTTCAATAAAATTAGAGTTACCAAGGGAACATTTCAGGCAAAGATGGGCACAATAAAGGAAAGAAATGGTATGGACCTAACAGAAGCAGAAGATATTAAGAAGAGGTGGCAAGAATACACAGAAGAACTATACAAAAAAGATCATCATGACCCAGATAATCATGAGGGTGTCATCCCTCACCTAGAGCCAGACATCCTGGAATGCAAAGTCAAGTGGGCCTTAGAAAGCATCATTACGAACAAAGCTAGTGGAGGTGATGGAATTCCAGTTGAGCTATTTCAAATCCTGAAAGATGATGCTGTCAAAGTGCTGCATTCAATATGTCAGCAAATTTGGAAAACTCAGCAGTGGCCACAGAACTGGAAAAGGTCAGTTTTCATTCCAATCCCAAAGCAAGGCAATGCCAAAGACTATACCAACTACTGCACAATTGTACTCATCTCACACGCTAGCAAAGTAATGCTCAAAATTCTCCAACCCAGGCTTCAACAGTATGTGAACCATGAACTTCCAGATGTTCAACCTGGATTTAGGAAAGGCAGAGGAACCAGAGATCAAATTGCCAACATCTGCTGGATCATCGCAAAAGCAAGAAGGTTCCAGAAAAACACCTACTTCTGCTTTATTGACTATGCAAAGCCTTTGACTGTGTGGATCACAACAAATTGTGGGAAATTCTTTAAGAGATGGGAATACCAGACCACCTGACCTGCCTCCTGAGAAATCTGTATGCAGGTCAAGCAGCAACAGCTAGAACTGGACATGGAACAACAGCCTGGTTCCAAATTGGAAAAAGAGTACATCAAGGCTTTATATTGTCACCCTGCTTATTTAACTTAGGTGCAGAGTGCATCATGTGAAGTGCTGGGCTGGATGAAACACAAGCTGGAATCAAGATTGCCGGGAGAAATATCATTAACCTCAGATATGCAGATAACACCACCCTATGGCAGAAAGCAAAGAAGAACTGAAGAACCTCTTAATGAAAGTGAAAGAGGAGAGTGAAAAAGTTGGCTTAAAACTCAACATTCAGAAAACTAAGATCATGGTATCTGGTCCCATCACTTCATGGCAAATAGATAGGGAAACAACAGAAACAGTGGCTGACTTTATTTTGGGGGGCTCCAAAATCACTGCAGATGGTGATTTCAGCCGTGAAATTAAAAGATGCTTGCTCCTTGGAAGAAAAGCTATGACCAACCTACACAGCGTATTAAAAAGCAGAAACATTACTTTGACAACAAAGGTCTGTTTAGTCAAAACTATGGTTTTTCCAGTGGTCATATTTGGATGTGAGATTTGGACTGTGAAGAAAGCTGAGCGCCAAAGAATTGATGCTTTGAACTGTGGTGTTGGAGAAGACTCTTGAGAGTCTCTTGGACTGCAAGGAGATCAAACCAGTCCATTCTAAAGGAAATCAGTCCTGACTATTCATTTGAAGGACTGATGCTGAAGCTCCAATACTTTGGCCACTTGATGCAAAGGACTGACTCATTTGAGAAGACCCTGGTGCTGGGAAAGATTGAAGGCAGGAGGAGAAGGGGACGGTAGAGGATGAGATGGTTGGATGGCATCACCGATTTGATGGACATGAGTTTGAGCAAGCTCCTGGCATTGGTGATGGACAGAGAAGCCTGGCATGCTGCAGCCCATGGGTCGCAAAGCATCGGACATGACTGAGCGACTGAACTGAACTCAGTTGAACTGTGTTTGCCTAGAGTGACATATATCTAAAGGTTTCATTATTAAGTGCTTATTCTCTACCTGATATTGTGCTAAGCTGTGTTCATATATTATTTCTTTTAACCTCAATAATCCTGTCAGGTATTATTACTGTCTCTATTTTAAAGATGCGGAAACTAAGGCCCAGACAGATAGGTGCCTGAGATAGGTTTTGACTTTAGTATTGGTTCCAGAGCCTCCAGTTCTTAACTCGTTTGTTATACTTCTCACTTTAAAGGAAATGAGAAAGTCAACTGGCTCGATAGCAGATGGAAAACAATGTGAATATAAGAGAGATTAGGAAAGAGGCAGAGAGGCAGAAATGCAGGCACTATAGAAGGGCCTGGATGTGAAGTGTATGGGAGTGGGAAGCAGCTGAGTTTGTTGTCGCTGGTGGTGTGTATGTGTGTACAGGGAGATGCTGACCTGAGGCCAAGTCCTGCTACTCGGCTCCTCTTCAAGACAGAAGATTGCTCTATGGAAAACAGATGAAATCAGTGTGCTGGTTTTCATGTAAGCAAAAGTTTGGAGGCCGGGCAATGGGCTTGAAAGACCCAGGCGCAATGCTGAGAAAGGAGTTGGACAGCACATTGAAAGTGAAAGTGTTAGTTGCTCATTCAGGTCCGACTCTTTGCCATCCCATGGACTGTTACCCACCAGCCACCTCTGTCTTTGGGATTTTCCAGGCAATAATAAAGGAGTGGGTAGCCATGCTCTTCTCCAGGGGATCTTCCAGACCCAGGGATTGAACCAGGGTCTCCTGCATTGCAGGCCGATTCTTTCATCATAGCCTGGGAAATATTGATCAAAGATCGATCGTGGGCTATAGCAGAAGTGGAAGGGGACTTGAATAACTAGTCAGCATTGCTTTCTGCCCCAGGGTCCGCATGTCTAAAATGGAGATAATGGGACTTTCCTGGTGGCTCAGTGGTAAAGAATGTGCCTGCCAAAGTGGGGGGGGGGGGGGGAAGGGG
>SJXQ01013205.1:155058-172881 GCA_006408695.1 Aepyceros melampus
GGGGGGGGGGGCATGGGTTCTTTCCCTGGTCTGGGAACTAAAATCCCACATGCTGTGGGCAACTAAGCTTGTGCGCTGCAACTAGGGAAGCCAGCTCACTCTAGAGCCTGTGTTGCAACAAGGGAAGCCACTGCAATGAGAAGCCCACACACCAAACTCGAGAAAGCCCATGTGCAGCAACAAAGACTCCATACAGCCAAAAAGAAATTTAAAAATAAATAAATAAAAATGGAGAGGGCAAAACCACTTTGAAAGGACCACTATGAAAGGTAAAGGAGGTGATGAATAGGAAGTCACACTGTGCAGTGATCAAAACACACCATGTACTCAAACCCTTTTCTCCCTTCCCCACATGGCGCCAGGTGGTGCCTTTGTCTCCACCATCCCTACTCTCTCCAGATATTTTTTTTCTAGTTGTTTAAAGACACCATATATGGAATGTTTAGAGTATCATTTGGGGACCAGATTGACTAGGCTTTTTCTTTTTCTTAGTTTCACAAATCTGATGAGGGTCTGGTGGGGTATACATTTGGGAAGACGCCCCAAACTTGGCCCTGGAGGCTCCTCTCGGGAAGGCTAGATCTCAGCTGCCCGTGCCTTCTGGAGTCCAAGCTCCAGGCTAGAGAGGGGCTGGTTTCCCGAGCTTGGGCTGTGGAGGCATCACCTGGGTACAGAGGAGCTTACAGGACAGCCAGGTCCTTGCGGCTGTGATTGGGGCATGGCCTGCTTATTGGGTCCTTGCGGCTGAGATTGGGGCATGGCCTGCTTATTGGGTTCTCTTTGTGCTGGGCTTTGCCTGTCAGCCGGTTGTGCTGGGTCTTGCTGTTACGAGTGGTGCTCAGAGCCTTTATAGTGGACTCCTGGGCCTGGCAGGGATGTTTCCTCATGTGCAACACACAGCTGCCACCTACTTACTAGCAGCAGTTTTGGGCAGGACACTTAACTCTGTCACGCAAGTGTATGTTCCTCGGTTCTTTGTCTTGTCACAAAAAAGATTTGGAGGCTAAGGGCCTGTCCAAACAGGTGGGGGCTATCTCTGAACCCCCGAGGTAATATTGTCCAAGTTATCTGTTGGTGTTTTTCTCCTGGGGCCTCCCACTCAAAGGCAAAAAGATATTGGGATCCTTTAGCCAGTGGTATGCAAAAAAATGCGTCTTTGAGATCCAAGACTGTAAACACTTGGCACTGGGTGGGATTTCCCCCAAGATTGCATTGGGATTGGGTGCTGTGGGATGGAGGGGGACTACAGCCTCATTTATGATCCGGAGACCTTGAACCATTCACCAGGTTCCGTCTTTTTTCTTTACTGAAAGGATTGGGGTGTTACATGGTGAACTGGTGGGGACTAATAGTCCACAAGCAAGGGATTTATTTATTAAAGGCTGTAGTCCCTCCTGAGCCTCTCTTTTGAGGGGATGTTGTTTTTGGTTAGGAAACCGAGTGGGCTCTCGGAGGACAATGGTGACTGGTTCAGCTTGGTGGGCTCGTCCAGGAATCCCCTGGTCCCACAGCTGGGGGTTAATTTTGTCTTCCCATAGTTTTTGGTCCCTCTCTATTGAAAGTGTAACGGGTTCTTCAGTAGTAGCCAGGAGCTGCAGAGCTCTAGGGGCTGAAAAACTTCCCATCACAAAGGTGGTCCCCAGTTTAGTGAGTCTATCTCTTCGCAATAAGAGAGTAGGACACTCAAGGACCACCAGAAACTGGTGGGAAAATATTTGTCCATCCCAGCAACAAAGAGGTGCTCGGGTGAATCTTTTAGTAGTTGCTTTTCCTGTAGCACCCAAAATGGTACAGGTTTGGGAGGAGAAGGCTCCGGAGTAGGAGATCAAGACAGAGTAGGTAGCCCCTGTGTCAACCAAGAAATTCTCGGACCTACCTGCCACATCCAGTTGCACGCTTGGCTTCAGCCCCGTAATGGTTATCTGTGACAGGCGGGCAGGCTGGCTGGAGCGGGCCGCTTCCGTCCTCTTGAACCATCATGAGGGTAGGCTTGGCGCTTGACCTTGAGGCTCTTGGGTCCCGAGGGCAGAGTGCCGCTCAATGTCACAGTTGATGGCATTCATGGCAAGCCATTTTAGGAGACTTGTCACGATTTGGACACTCTTTGGCCCAATGCCCTGCTTGTTTACAGATCAGGCATTTGTCTCATGCCTTGTCCTTCAAGGACTCGAGGTTTGCCATAGGGCTTCTCTGGAGGGGGCCAGCATCTGGGCATGCCTTGTCTCTTTCCTTCTCTCCTTCTCCTAGGCCTTGGCCTCCTTTTCCTGTTCTCTGTTATAAAAGGTATTGGTGGCTGTCTGGACCATGTCATCTAAAGAGGCAGCAAGGTCCTGATGCTGTAGCTGTTGTAACTTAATTCTGATATCTGATGCACATTGGGACAGGAATTTGTCCTTTAAAATCACCTGTCCCTTGTAAGAGTCTAAGTCCAGATTGGTAAAGTTTTAGAGGGCCTCTTTTAGCCTTTCCAGAAGGCAATGGGGTTCTCATTGGGCTCCTGAGTTATCGCTGAGACTGGGCACATCCCACAAGTAATAGGCTTCCTTCTGTTTCCATGGGTGGACTTCCTTAGGGGTGAGTCTTTCTGAAGCTTATCCCACCCAGAACTGTTGCAGCCTGAGAGCCAGGAGTCCCCATGTCAGGGTGCAGATCCCCAAGCAGGCTGAGGCATGACAGCCTCCTAGAGATTGAATCCCTGGCCAGGTTGAGGTGTGACGACCTCCTGGGACCCTTGGGACTAGCAGATCCCCGAGCAGGTTGAGGGGTGACAACCTTTCGAGGACCAGATCCCTAGGCAGGTCAAGGCATGATGACCTCCTGGGACCCCTGGACTGGAGTTGGGCATCCCCAAGGTCTCCAGTGTGACTAGTACTGGGTAGGATTAGGGGGTTGGATATTAAAGAGTATTTCCCTCCCAAGGCCAGCTATTTTCTGGTTGTCTTTCCAGAAGATTGTAGAGGCAACCTTGTGGGTCTGGATGCTGCTCAGGAAAAGAGCATGAAATAGGAGGGAAGGGGGCAGAGCACAACCTTTGAAAGAATGACATAGCACAAGGGTATAATGTGAACCAATTAAAATCTGTTGGGTCCAAGATGACAAGTCAAATTCAGGTAAACCTTAATCCCCAGTCTACAAGCCAACAGACACACCCAGAGGTGGCAGGACAGTTCCAAGGCAGGGTCAAAAGAGGGAGGAGTGGGTGGTTCCCCAATGGTAGGGAGATCCTCCCACTCATTAGCATATGAATTCCACCCCCTCACAAAACCTAGCCTGGCCCCAGCCCTTGCCCTTGGCAATGGTTCACACCCTGAAGAGTGGCTTCTCTCTGGATCCTAACAAATCCACCTCTTTTCACTTTGTCTCTCAATGAATTTTTGCAATGAGACATCAGGGCCTGAGTTTCATTAGTTTTGGTCCCGGGAGAGAGCTGAAGGACAGGAGGAAAAAGTAGTGGGAAAAAAGTGCCAAGGAATCCCCTTCATAGCCCGCCGGAAAATTTGCTAAATATCTGACTGGTGTTCACAGTTTCTTTGGTCTGATCCTTGGCACAGAGAAGAGAATGGACAGAAGAACCCCTACTGGGTTGTATAACAGCTACTGGGGCTCAGCAGATAGAGCCTGTGAGACACGCTGAGGAGTAGCCTCTCCAGAGTCCCTCAGTTGTGCCCCCTGCCCCCTCCTGTTTGTGGGAGGTTTGAGGGAAAAAGAAATGAGAGATTGTAAAGGAATTAAGATTTCATTAGGCATGTCCCTCCAGCCATAGGCGCGAGGACCTCTTACCTTAACCGGAGGTCTTCTGGGATCTGAGACTGGCCGCGTGGGCTTTCCGCTGTCCCGGTTTCCAGCACAATGGGCCTTCCCCTGCGCTGGATTTTCTTCGCGTTCCGCCTCTGCGTGGGGAGCTTCGCTGAGTTGGGCTCCTGCTGTGCTTGGCCTCTTCCACGAGGAGGTTGTTTCAGCCAGGTTACATCCGAGTCACGGCACCATAGATGTCACGCGAGGGTATGTTCCTCAGTTCTTTGTCTCGTCACAACAAAGATTTGAGTGACGGACATTAAAGCCGCCTCGGCGCGTCAAGCTCTCAGGTCTTGGATAGGCCGTGTTATAGCTCTCAGGTCTCGAATGGACCATGTTATAGCTCTTAGACAAATCAGTGTTACAACTCTATTTTATTTAGAAGATAGCAGGAAAAACCCATCTTCAAGGCATGAGGGCACGTTGATCCATGGGAGGGGGAGAGGGAGGGAGGGAGAGCTAGCTTTGGCTTCTCTATTTATATGTTTATCTCTCCCTGGGCCTGTCCTATGTAAATTGGGCCAGCCAGGAGTGTTGTTTGTTTTACCTGAGGTCCTCACTCCGGTCCTTCTTTTGCTCCACTCCGATCCTTGGACCTTCTTTTGTTCCATTTTCGTGGGCTTTTCCCTTCCTTGTCTTTTAGCCACCGCCATTTTGGACTCCTTTTCCCTATTCTACCTACCTAACAACTCTCCTTGTCTTATTTACCTCAAATGTGAAGCAGTAGAACAATAGTGTCTATAGTAGGGTTGCTGTGAGGATTAAATGGCATGAAACATATAGGGGGTAGACCACAAAGCGTGACACATCGTACAAGCTCAGTAATTATTTGATTTGATAAGTGTTCCTCTAGGCACTCTCTAAGTGCCATGCCATTGAGTCTCCACAACAGTTCGGTGGGACAGGCACCATGATGCCCACTTCAGAGACAAGAAAACTGGGCTTAGGAAATAGGGAATCATGGTGCAGACCTTTAGAGCTTTCTCTTTTCTCTGTCCACCATGCCACACTGTGAGCTTCCTATTTGGTTTTAACCAGTGCTGTTTATTATTTAACAATTGGCTGTGTACTGAGTGACTTGAGACTCAGAGTCGGACTGCGTTTTATTTTCCCATTAATAACTCACTTTGCAACACTGATGACCCAACAAGATCTTGTATGTGAAAGGACTACAGATCTTGGAAGCACTCTACAAATTTTTTTTTTTTTTTATGTAGGCCCCCATCATGTTCCAGAAAAGAGATTTGAAGTAGCCTATTAGTTGTCATTAGACTGATGATGATTAATGATTATAATAACAAGACAGGCATAATTGGTGCCAATTGTGCCTTTTGAAATGGCCTCCATGGAGGCCAGGCTGTGGGGGGAGGGGAAGACAGCCTCTGCCTCAGGGAGCTGAAAAGATGGGACTAATTGGTTAAAAGCAGCTTTGCTAATTGCTTTGGCAAGGGCCTGAGAGAAAGCTTTGGTATGATTATACATGAACGGGGTCCCTCAAAGCCCTGTGATTCTGGGCTATATCTGTTTCTCAAAACACAAACAGAAAAGAGAACAGATGTTCAGCCACTTGACAGAAATTTAATAAGACACTTAGAAAAATTACCATGCTCACTTTGCCCTGCCTGACCTCTTGGTAGGAAGCTGGAGGAAGGCCTGTTTCTGAGGCTGATATGAGTGGAACGAAAAAGGAGTATGTGCTAGAGTATTCCACCTATCTGAGATCCTGCTGCCTTCTGCGCCCCTACCTCTCACCGAAGGGTTCTGGAAGAGGCTTGATTATAAGCAGTATATATGCTTTAAATTCTGGTTGAGAGTAAGTGGGCTGAGATTGAATTACCAAAATAATCTATCTGGGGAGTGAAGGAAAAATGTGAAACCAGATCACAGCTCAAAATGGTAAATAAATCTCCATGGTGTGAGCTGGACCACTCAGGAGGGAGTGTTTTTCTGGGAAAAAAAAATCCCCTCCCTCCCTTGTGAACAGTGTTAATCATAGTTCAGAGACTGGCAACTAGAGTGTTTTGGGGGACTCTGCTCCAGCCAGGGGGAGGCCTGGGAAGGCTTGTCACTGGCTACCAGTGACAAGGGGGTCAGAGAGTGGCCACCTGGGTTCAAAACTGACTCAACAGTTCACGGGTTGTATGCTCATTCAAGTCACATGACCGCTCTGAGCCTCAGTTTCCTCTCTTATACCTCATGGGGTTACTGTGAGTATTAAATGACACAAAGCACATCTATTCTTTTCCTGCATCTGTGTGTGCTAAGTTGCTTCAGTTTTGTCTGCATAAGGCATAGCATGCTTAAGGGCTAATAAGGATGAGCTAGGATGCAGCAGTATTGATATTAAACATATAAGCATAGCATATTCCCATCTTTGCGACCCTGTAAACTGTAGCCTTCCAGGTTCCTCTGTCCATGGGATTCTCCAGGCAAGAATACTGGAGTGGGTTGCCATGCCCTCCTCCAGGGGATCTTCCTGACCCAGGGATGAACCCACGTCTCTTATGTCTTCTGCATTGGCAGGCAGGTTCTTTATCACTAGCAGCACCTGGGAGGCCCGTGCTCATTTTCTAGGGATGTTGTAACAAATCATAATAAATTTGGTGGCTTAAAACAACAGAAATCTGTTCACTCACAGTTTTACAGGCCAGAAGTCAAGGTGTTGGGAGGGCTTGGCTCACTCCTGAGGTTCTAGGGGGAATCCTTACTTACCTATTCCTAGCTTCTGGTGGCTCCCTGCAAACCTTAGTGTGTTCCTGGCTTCTGGCTGCATCTTTCTAATACACATTATTTGTTAACTGTATGCTTTTGTATAAGGCATGCTTAAGAGTTAATAAGGATGGCCTAGGATGCAGGGGTATTGATATTAAATATATTCAGTTCAGTTCAACTGAATTGGACATGACAGCTCAGTTGTGTCGAGCTCTTTGTGACTCCATGAACCACAGCATGCCAGGCCTCCCTGTCCATCACCAACTCCCAGAGTCCGCCCAAACCCATGTCCATTGAGTCGGTGATATCATCCAACCATCCCATCCTCCGTCGTCCCCTCCTCCTCTTGCCCTCAATCTTTCCCAGTATCAAATGAATCAGCTCTTCGCATCAGGTGGCCAAAATGTTGGAGTTTCAGCTTCAACATCAGTCCTTCCAATGAACACCCAGGACTGATCTCCTTTAGGATGGACTGGTTGGATCTCCTTGCAGTCCAGGGGACTCTCAAGAGTCTTCTCCAACACCATAGTTCAAAAACATCAATTCTTCGGTGCTCAGCTTTCTTTAAAGTCCAACTCTCACATCCATTAAGTATATTAGCATAGCATAAATTCACAGCTACAAAACTTTTAGATCACAGATATCAGGATTTTACGTTTGTTTCATGCCAGGGTTTCTTTCTTAGTCATCTTCCCTAGTATTGAGCCCAGAGGAAAGGGAAATGGTATTGGACTCAGAGAGCCCCAAGTTTAAACACTGAATCTGCTTGCACTTCCAGGAGCTCCTGTTTCCTTTTTGTAAAATGGAGCTGATAATTGATTTCTCTCTTCCTCAAAGGGCTTCTGTGGATGTGGAGAAAATAAGGGGAACAGCTGTGGACCCCAAGGTGTAGGGATAGAAAGTTAGAGAAGGTCTTGGATCAAGTACCAAACGAACCAGTGAGTGACACCAAATTCAACCAGGCAAGGACATGGGCAGAGTCCACAAGGAATCCAAGAAGAAAGTGGTCAGGGGGACTTAAAATGTTCCCTTCCAATGCACAGGATGGTGACCAGTGGCTCACAGGGCTCTGGGCTAACTCATTCATGTGGGCCAGTGCTGTTCCAAGTGTGGGAAATTTATAGTGGAGAGTCGAAAGCACAGCCTTTACTGTCCTGGGGCTTATAGTTGAGAGGGAGAGGCAGATGTTCTTTAAAAGTGGAGATATAAAAACAAACTGTGTTAGTGGCTGGGAAAGAATCGCATGGAGAGTAGTTATGAGAGACCAGGTATCATGGAGGCTCTGAGCTGACCTGGAGAAGGGGAGGTTAAGAAAACGTTGTCCTAAAGAAAGGGACGTTTGAACTGAGCGGTAGAAGAGGAGAAGGAATTTGGGGCCTGATACGAGATGGAGTGGAGTGGAGGGAGGTGGGGAGGAACACATGGGTTGAGAGTGAAGCTTGTGCCAGAATCTTTGAGCCCTGCTGTTCCTACATGTCTGTGGGAGTTTCCTTCTCTCCAGCCCTGGTGAAGATGGCCAAGCTGTCTGCTCCAGGTCTCAGATTTGGCAGCAGAGGGTCACAGGCATGTGTAGCTTGGCCCACATGTGTTTTGATTTTGGAGGTGGGGGAAGAGTTGCCACCAGTTAAGTCTGAGAAAATCACATACAGTTTTGGAATCCTAACTTCTGTTGAAAAATCAGGAACTCTGGCAACACTGGCCTTCGTTTCTTCAAGATGACCCCCACGGGAAGATGTGTAGCAGTTTTCAGATGCAAAATACAGAGACTCTACAGGCCCCGTCTTTCTGTATACTTCCTGCCTGGTGAGACCTCTGATCTCTGTCTTACCAGGAATGGTCAAATAAGAGAGAACAGACCTCCCTGGTTCTTTGGAGAAGATTGTTTCAAATTAAAACTTGGATACCCAATTAGGAAGACTTTTTACATTCCTCCCCCAGGAAGGACATATCCTCTCTCCATGGAAGGATTCTGGGTGCCCTGTAAGTGGGTTTCTTTATTTTTATTTTTTTCTCCTTTCCATATTTAAAAAAGTAGCAATGAAACTTTTTGAGCAAAGACTATCTTATGTAAAAATGCAGCCTAAGTCACAGACCAAAGTGAGTTTGCTCAGACTGAATTGGAACACTGGCTACTTTACTTTTTCCTGTTCTACTCCCCAAGGTAGCTCAGGGGCACCCCTAAGGGAACCTGGGATTCCTCAGAATAAAGTTGAGAACTAATTCACACCTAAAACGTTGAGGGAGAGGCTCTGTCATTTGGAGAAAAAGGGTATAGAGCTAAATATATAGCCTGAAATTGGCCAATTTGCCTATTACATGTCCAATTTCAGACGGACCCCAAGTTCAGAGGTGGGGAAACAGCAGTGCCTTTAAGACACTAGATTTGCCTTGGTAACTAGATTTCTCCCCTCCTGTTTCCCCATCCCTGTCCTCAGGCATAGACAGTGACAGCTCAAGTAGCAGCCAGCGAGGATTAGAGTCACTCCTGCAAGTGTGCAAGGTCTGATTGTCCTTGTGACGTGGAAGAGACCTGGTGCTAACCTCTACTCAGGAGGTGTGACTTCCTGTGGCATGCAGCATGGAAAAAGCAGCTGCTGCCCTGCAGAAGCTTTAGAGTGGAGGCCAGCTCTCCCTAACCTGGAAGGTTCAGGTACACAGAACTCTGGGGCTACGGCCATGACCACCCTCTGCTGGAAATGCCCAGAAGATTCCCAGCGACCAGAAGGAGGTTTCTGAGCTTCTTCAGCCTAGCCTAGCAGCTGTACTGTCACATTATTATAGATGCTTGTCACTGAAGCATCACTGTCTGCAACCTTGACATGCACCGTTTCAGATTCATTTTTCAAAATTGCTCTGAAAGCCCAGGGCCCTTCCCATCCATTAGTGGAACTCCTCTGTGACAGGTGTTGGGGGTGATGGAGGTGGTAGAGAATGCCCCATGCTCTGCTGATTCATGGGAGACACATTTGAAAAGACATAAGCTGGCTGGGGCAAAGCCTCCATAGAGGTTTGCAGGCAGTTTCTTCCCTCTCAGAGGAAGGCATCCTGCTTCTATAGGGCTGCATGACCCCTTCCTGGAAAAAGTTTCCTGGCAACAGAACTTGCACACACCCCTGAGGGCTGAACTCTTCAGAATGGAGGTGTCACCTGTCCAAACTGTACGCTCTTGGGCTAAAGAGGTAAAGTTAAAATTTTACATAATCTCCTTCTCCTTCTGCCTCTGTAACAGCCTTCCCCTTGCAAAGTCTAGATCACTTAGGTCACGTAGTCTCGGAAAGTGGGGACTTGCAATACTAGGAACTGGAGTTTATCTCGCTCACACTTGTCCTGCTCTTTGCAGTCACCCAGCCCCTGCAAGCCTGCTTCATCATGCCTGTCCAGGCCAGGCATCCCCCTCCCCATCTTTACTGCTGTTCCTGTCCGTGCGAAACCCCTTAGTTTAAATCAGCCTATTAACAGCTAGTGTTGCCCACTACAATCTGGCCGTAAGAACTCTGTAATCCTTTTGTTCGGGGCTCAGAGCTTGGAGTGTTAACTCTGGGCCTACTGGCATAATAAATCTGAGTTCTCCAACTCTCCGAGTGTGGTGCTTGGTTTCTTGAGTATTGGTTTCTGCAACAAGGCAAGCTTCTAAGGCTCTGTAGGTTTCCATTTCCTCATCCCCAGAAAGAACTAATAATATCCATCTCCCAACCTCATCTGTATAATAGAAATCATATTACCTACCTTGCAATCTCATCTGGTTAGTAGAAATTATAATACCCAGCTCTCAATATCAGTTGTAGAATAGAAGTGATAATGCCCCTCTTGCAGTTTTGTTGTGAGAATTAGAAATAACATACCTAAAATGCCGAGCAGTGCCTTTAGTACATTTAATACCTAATAGGAGCAGGAATTCTTAGCTTTCTAGAGGCTTGAGCTAATTCACTTGCTCAACCTCCAGGTATGTTAAAAAAAAATAGATATTCCCAAATTGTTACAAGAAGCGTGCATTTTAAATGTTTACTTTGGATGGATGAATGCTTCTAACAAACATACAAGAATAGAAGGACTGTGTAGATAATCTAATTTAAGGGTGACTTCAAAAGTCTAAATCCATGCCCTTGAAGAGATGGGGTCTGGGTCAAATTCTTCACCCCCCCCCCCCAGCCTTGCCCATTACGGCCCTAAATAGGCCCTTAATAAATGGTAGTCATTATAGCATGATATAATAGTACCAGACATGTCCCTTGAAGTTATAAACAGTGTTTCCTCTCCCAACTCCATCTGCCCGTAAATTGGCTGAGTTTTCTCAGCATTAAAACACTTCATGAAACCCGAGCTATGCTAGAGGAAACTGAGATGAGGCTGGCTTCAGCTGTTGGTGCTGCTGAGAGTTACTGTGGCCTGAGTGGTCCCACTTTCGTGGCTTGGTTGACCCACAGACCAGATTTAGTTTGTACTCTGGAGGATGTGATGATTTAGGGTAAGGCAATCCCTGCTGGTTACACAATGCCCCATGCTGAATGGGGTCAGACTGGGATCCTTTCAGACTGGATTTCATTCAGCAGGACTCCACGTGACAGCTCTGTCAAAACAGCTTTCAAAACAAAAACAACAAAAAATGTAAAAGCCAGCCCTCTCCTCACTTAGACCAGTAATCCCATACTTTGGCCGTGGGTACATAACTTACCACTCCAGTATTCTTGCCTGGAGAATCCCCATGGATAGAGGAGCCTGGCGGGCTATAGTCCAGGGAGTCACTAAGGGTCACACAACTGAGTGACTGAGCACAGCACAGCACATGGTTTACTAGGAAGAAGGGATTTATCCTTCTAGGATTTTGCTCAGATGAAATTTCCAGGTCTTCAGATGTTGCTGCTATGTTGCTTCAGTCGTGTCCAACTCTGTGTGACCCCAGGGATGGCAGCCCACCAGGCTCCCCCATCCCTAGGATTCTCCAGGCAAAAACACTGGAGTGGGTTGCCATTTCCTTCTCCAATGCATGAAAGTGAAAAGTGAAAGTGAAGTTGCTCAGTCGTGTTCAACTTAGTGACCCCATGGACTGCAGCCCATCGGGCTCCTCCGTCCATGGGATTTTTCCAGGCAAGAGTACTGGAGTGGGGTGCCATTGCCTTCTCCCCTTCAGATGTTAACCCTAGGTAAAAGTTGGTGCCTCATTACAGGCCTATGAGAGCATAAAAGCCCTACATCTTATGCAGTGACAGGAGACTCTTCTTGCTTGGCTGAGGAAGACATGCATTCCAGAGATGAACGGGATACTTTGACTTGCAAGTTCTCAGAACTACTAAAGTTTGATTATCAACCCACATCAACCAAATCCCTGATCATACTTGTGAACTAAAAGTAGAAAGCACTGTATGGTCAATAATTGAATGTCCATGAGAACTGCAGTCATGGGGTATTTTAAAATGGGGACCTTCTGTGAAAATCCAGGACCCATGACCATAACATATAGAAATGAGTATTCAGAGCCTGCCTCTTTCAGACCTGGGCCTCCAGCAAAGATCATGCTTTTTAGGAGTTAATTTTGGGACCACTCATTACTTTGAAATCACTCCTTGGACATGTTGAGAATTTGCTGTTTTCATCAGAGGGAACTTACTACAAAGTTAATTTGAGATTATATCTAGTGATATGCTTTATCATTGTTGCAGCGAGAGGTAATTAGGAATAAAATGGGAAACAATTCCCATAAAAGATTGTGATTAGCATTGATTATGCATACAGTCTGAGTTTTTCTACTCCCACCTTGTTGCTTCTTCCTTCTCACTAATTAGCATTAATTTTGCCTCCCCACATGCTCTGAAACATAGATCCCGGTTCTGACTCCATTCTCTGGCTCCCTTTCCTTGTCCCTCTCTTCTCTGGATTGAGGATTAATAAAGCACTGCTTTTGGGGCCCATCTGGCCAGACTGCCTCCTTGGTTTTCCACTTGTGGAATCCTTGAATTTCTCCTTTTTGTCCCTCACTTGCGCTTCATCTAGGTGCCAGGTGAAGCAAAGGAGGCTGCTTTGGGGAGGCAGCTAGTGACCCCAGAGTTGCTTAGAGGTGACAGGTATCCTGAGGCCAAAATTGCGGGAGGGGAGGCTAGATTAGGGGAAGAAGAGCTACAGTTATCAGCTGGGGCTGTCTGCAGGCGATACTGGGGGTGCTGTCTCTTTACCATGTCACCCAGAGTCCAGGCCAGTTGGGGATAGAGCATAGCTAAGAGGTCAAAAGAATGGTCTTGCCTTCCTCTGTCTGCTGAGAAATGGAGTATTTCCTGCCATATTAGTAAACAAGGATTTCACAGTTGTCAGGGATTCCAGCCCTCCAAATGTGAATTCCTGAGCCCTACGGGCACTCAGGAAGGAGACAAATGCCTTTGGGATCAGACAGCCGCTCCCTAGTGTGAGCACTGAGGAACTCCGGGTGTGAAAAACGCAGGACCCTGGACCCAGATAGCTGAGATGCTTATGAAAGAAATCATTTCAGTGAGCCCTGACTCTTGCATCTTCCCATACATAGCAAAGTGCTAAATTCCTACACTTGGGGTATCTTTTCTTTAATTAACAATAATCTTTTGATGTTCAGACTACCTGCCCTTTGTCGCAGCAAAACTTCTATATAACCTGGCTCCTCCTCTCGCCTCCTTGGAGCAGTTCTCTCAGGGTTACTTGAGATGCCATCTCCCAGGCTTGAGGTCCTAATAATTCCCACCGAATAAAACAGAACTCTCAACCTTTAGGTTGTGACTATTTGTTAAGTCAACACTGCAAACCTTTCCACTTCTTATTTTTGACAGACTGGAATTCCTAACTAGAAACAGAATGAAATCATTGCATACTAAGGAAAGTGGGGCTTCAACAGGAAAAAATGAGATCGTCCACACACTGATGAGAAGAGTGTCAGGTCCCAGGGTAATTGGCACATCAGATTTTTGTGCTTTTGGGTCAAGGTAGGGGCTAGAGAGCATAGGAACACGGAGTGACTGGGGGTGGTGGGGGAGGACGGAAGAATGTTGAGTGGAGATGCGACCCAGAGGGAAGAGGCCTGGAAGTGATGAAGACAGAACTCCAGCCTGTGGAACTGATCCTGAGAGAACCCTTCTGCACCGTGGTATGCGTTATCCAGCTTGACCACTGGGGAACAATAGCTGAGACCAGGTTCCTGGGCTTCTGGTGAGGCTCTCCAAGGCTACAGTGTTTTTTTGGGGAATTTCAAGTCAGATCTGCTCTGGGCCCTCCTCCTGACATGTGTAGTGAAAAGGTTCGGTTGGGGTGAGGAGGGAAGAGACATGATTTCCTCCATCACAGAGGTTAAAAGCTACCTTCGCGGGAATGCTGCTCTGCTCTACACCTTAAATCTGTCTTCCACTTGAGCTCTGAAAATGCGAATGAGATCATACCGTGCCCAGCTAAGAACCTTCCAAAGGTTTTCCAATGCTAAGAAAATCAAGCTTCCAAATTTCAAAGCCCTATATGAAGTGGTTCTTGCATCTCTTTAGATGTCATCTCCTACCCTTCGCCTTATTCTTCCTTCCATCTGTCCTTCCTTCCTTCCCTGCTTCCTTCTATCCATCCATCCATCCACTCTGACTCACAGTTGCTTTCTTACTATTCCTTAGGTGCATTTTGGTCATTCCTTCTCTGCACTTGCTGTTCCTTCTGCCCAGAATAATCTTTCCCTCAGTACCCGTGTGGCTTATTTATTTGCTTCCTTTACTTGGGTCTCTGTTTTAATGTCATTTCTCCAAGAGACATTTCCTTCACCATCCAGGCTTGTGACTGGAAGGGGGTGGCAGAGGCTCCAGGGTGGTCTTCTGTTCCCTGACCTGAGTGCTTGTAGCATTTCTGTGTCCAGCGTGTTAGAATCCAGTCAGCCATAAACTCTGGCTTGTGTACCTCTCTGTGTGCCTGTTATACGTCAACAGAAACTTGAAAATGAATACACCCCATTCCCATCTCACCCTGCTCCTCACTTCGTTTTATTTTTCTTCATGGCCATTATCACTACCTGACATTGTCTCTATCCTTATTTGCATCCTCTGTCATCCCCACGCCAGGTGTAAATTTTATGAGACCAAGGATTTGGTCTGGTTTCCTGTCTTATGCCTATTGCTTAGCATAGTGCCTGGAATGTAGGGGTAAAGAGATCATTGTTGAATGAATGTGTGAGTGAATGGTTGGATACTTTCAGCCGCTAGAAGGTGTACACAAACTGAGGACAGGGATAGCTAATTCATCTGGCGCTTTAAGTTGTAAAGGCTCAGACAGGACTTAGCTTCCACTAGATTTCCACTTTCCTCTTGGAAACTTCTGCTGTCTTGACCCTCCGTGACTCAGAACTTGGTTTCTTTCCTCCAGTTGCCTCTCAACGCACTGCCCTCAGACAGGAACCTCACCACCAAAGACCCAGTTTGGAGTGTCCACGTGGTACAGAGTCAGTTGCCAAACCACAGTGTCTTAGAAAGGAGCTGGGTCAGAAAGCCATTCCCCCCAGCTCTTCATCTGCAGTGAGCACAGTGGTAAGAACACCAGATTTGAGAGACCTGGGTGTGAATCTTATCTCTGCCTTGTTTTAACCATACGATCTTAGGCAATTTACTCAGCCAGCTAAGCCTCAGTTCCTCATCCTGCTAACGATGCCACCCGGGGTTGTTCTGAGGCTTAGGTGAGGTGTTGTGCATCAAGCCCTTGGCACAGCTCCTGACGTTCCAGCCTCGTTAAGAGTGCTTGACATTCTTAAGCACGTAGCTCCCACAGCATTCGCTGTTGGCATCCATACCCCTCCTGTGACATTACATGCTGCATTTCGTTCTGCACATACCTTTAGATCTCACCACTGAGCCCCCAACCACGACTCTGTCTTCACATGAAGTATGATATTTTAAGAAGTGAACTTCTGATTTATTTTCTGGCGTCTTAAATAAGACAGTGTGTGTGAGGAGGCTTGAAAAGCCATAACGTGCTTTATAGATGAACTTGTGTGCTCAGTGACTCCTGTTTGCTCCTTAGCCTCTTTTGGAGTCAGCATGAAAGAGCAGGACTCCTGTGGACCTTGTCTGGAGAGACAACGAGCGATCACCTAACTTCTTGAAGGCTCAGTTTCCTCATTTGGGGAATGGAGATAATAACAGGGTCCACTTTCAGATTGATTCTGAGTGTCCATGAAGGTGACGTGAAGTGAAGTGAAATCACTCAGTCATGTCTGACTCTTAGGTAAAAAAATCACTTTCAAGAAACAGTAGCAGAAGTGTAAATGTTCCCTGCTTCCTCTGTCCCCATGCCTTCTTTCCCATCTCATGTGTGGTTTTGTTAAATCTTAGAAGAGCCTTTTATTTGTCTTATTCCAACTTTCTCCAAATTATTTTTTTTTTACTAGCCACAGATTATTGAAAACAATTTTTTTTTTTTTGCCTCTCTTACAGGCCTCCTTATCAACCTTTATCCTGAGGACCACGGAAGGGGCCCAGTGGGATGCACAGTTCCCTGCAGAGATTCCACACTGAGACATGAGTCTCAGTGCAGATACAGTCTCCTGGTATTTGACTGTATCCTGATTCCCTTCAACTGTAGTTTTTCCACACGTTACACTGGGTCATTATAATCATAGCACCTGGTTGATTTTAAACCATGTGTCTTCCATTTCTCAGAGAACAGCCAGTAAGCGCCGGTTGACTGATGGCCCAGTTAGAAAAATTCATGTGTCTGGAGGGCAAGAGGAAAAGGATATACTGTGTTTGGTTTTTATATCTTCAGTTGTCTAGAGAAATGATTTTTTTTTTTTTTACTTACTCCTTCAAATATCTTGATGGAATTGACTCCCTTCTTTTATAGTCAGTGGACCTCTGCAAACTTTGTGATCAAAGGGTGGTTTGATCACAGACTGGCAGGATGAGAGCAGCAACTGGAAGCTTGTTAGAAAGGCAGAATCTGAGGTCCCGGTCCAGGGCTCCTGAATCAGGAATCAGAGCCTGGTTCACCACCTCCACCCCATGATTGCTGTGCTCTGGAAAGACGGGGGAGTGCTGTTTTTACAGCACTGTGATCCTGGCTGGACCAGGCAGGATCTGGGCCCATTTTCAGCCTGGTAAGGCAGTAGGGAGCTCTGGGCTCTGGGGTGACATGCGGCAGAGAAATGGCACAGCACTTTAGAAGACCACCCACTGAGGGGTCAGACAGGCTTCCGGATCTGTGGACCCTCTGCTGTTTGCCTGGTGCCAGATGACTTTGGCCTGACCTCATTTTTCCCTTCTCTGTAGGACTGTGGTCCCGCTGGGTACCAATCACTGTAGCTGCAATCATTGTTTCTTTTCTGATGCCCCCAAAGCCTCCTTAAGAGCTTACTGACTGATTTAGTTAGAGAAATCCAAGTATTGAGAAAGGAAGCTCAAATGAGTTTGTTTTTGTCTTGCTTATCTGCCTAGAGAAAGCATGCTTGCTCTTTCAAACGTCTGATAAATGGACTTGATTATCCTCTTCAAGCAAACGCGTGGTGGAGCGGTGGGAGTTGCGGTTTGTTGGAAAGTCTATGGGCCGCCAGCAAATCCTTCTCTTTGCTCTTTTCTTTTCCATCCTGGTAACAGAAAGTTTTCTGAGACACAAAGCCCTGGTGTAGGTTTCTGTACTCTGCACCCCACAAAGAGCTGGAGTGTCTGAGAAGGGGGTTGCAATGCCTGGGTCGAGGTCCAGCAGAGGAACCCTTTGGTGTCAATTCAATACTAACAGTGTTGTTGGTTAGTCAAGCTGATTTTTCCTGTTCATTAAACAATTTGCTTATTCAGCAGATAGATATTAAACTCACAACATAGTGGTTCCCAGCACGTGTTCTGTGGCCATATTTCCTGGGTTTGCATCCTGGCTTGCCACTTAGCAGCTGTGAGGCCTCCAATGAGTTTTTTTAAACCTCCCTGATAAAATTGAGATAATAGAAAGATCAGTCTCCAGGGTTGTTGTGAGGGTTAAATGGGTTATTATTTCCGTACGGTAACTGAGAGTCATCCCTGGCATCTGGTGGGCACAGTTTAAGTTTGCTGCTGGGTTAATACTGTAGGTCAAACACATCGTTAGGCAGCAAACTTAAGGGCAAGCAATGCCGCAGGGTCTAGCCAGTAAGGACCTGCCTTTACAGAGTGCACTTTCCCTGGGGAGATGGCAATGTACCACTTCTCAGCAGACTGACATTGAATTTCCCCAGGGAGAGACATGCGGGGTACAGTAAGACTGGGATTCCAGTGGACCTGGCCCACTTGGGGCGTGTCTTGGAAGGTGTCCTTAGGAAGGTGACATTTGTGTTGGGCTCCCAGTGTGGCAGAAATACAGACAGCTGGG
>SJXQ01013205.1:173056-277065 GCA_006408695.1 Aepyceros melampus
GGGGGGGGGGGGCGCGGGGGAGTGGTGGGGAAGGCACAGAAGTGAGAAACTGGGTAGGGCCTGAGATAGAAATTCTTCCCTAGGGATTCTCAACCTTTAATGAACTTCAGAATTTCTCAGAGATGCTGCTTAAAGATGTAGATTCCTGCACCACCCCTAGGAATTCTGATCCAGATGACCTCAAATGGAATCTTCACTTTAGTGAGAATCTTGGGGTGGTTAGCATAGTGGATTCACAGAAGACAGTGTCGGCAGCACAGCAAGACCTCGTTAAAGATGCACGTTTTTGTCTTAATTTTGGCAGAATTGGGGAACCAGTCAGGACTTTTTTATGGTATAGTTATAGTAAAATTTACATACTGTTGAATTCACGTTTTTAAGTTCTATGGTTTTTAACAAAATATACAGTTATATGACCACCAGTCTATCACAATCACTATGCAGAATATTTCTTTCACCCCAAAATTTCCCTTGTGCCCTTTCTTCAGTCAAGCCCTTCTTCCTGTCCCAGACTGGCAACCACGGGTCTGTTTTCCCTCAAAGACTGTCCTTTTCTGATTGCTGTTGAAGTGGAATCACACAGTATGCAGCCCTTTGAGTCTGATTCCTTTCACTTAGTAAGATGCTTTTGTGATCAATCCATGTGATTCCATGTGCCTGTAGTTTATTCCTTTTTATTTATGAATAATATTAAATTGAACAGTTTGCTTATCCATTCAACATTTGATGGATATTCAACTTATTTCCAGTTTTTGAAGACCTTGAGTAAATCTGATATAAATATTCTCATATAGTTAGTTATTTGTGTAGACATGTTTTTATTTCTCTTATATAAATACCTAACAAAGAAATTGTTACATTGTATGGGAAGTGCATGTTTAATTTTTAAGAAAACGCCAAACTGTCTTCCGAATTGACTGCACCAGTTTGTGTTTCCACCAGCAATGAATGAGAGATGCTGTTGGTCTATATGTTTACCAGCATTTGTTATCATCAGATTTTATTGAAACTTTAGTCATTTATTATGGTTTGAATTTGCAGCTTCCTAACTGCTAATGAAGTTGAGCATCTTTTCTTGTGTTTATTTACCATGCATTCACAACTTTTCTTCAGTAAAATGTCCATTCATATATTTGACCATTTAAAAAAAAATTGGAGTTTTTTTATTCCTATTGAGTTTTGAGAGCTCTTAATGTAGTCTAGCTGTAAATACTTTATCAGCAATGTGTCGTGCAAATATTTCCTACTATTCTATGACTTGTCTTTTGATTTTCCTAATAGTGTCTTTCAGAGAGCAGAAGTTTTAAATTTTATGAATTTTGATATATCAATTTTTGTTTTATAGTTCATAATTTTGTGTTTTATCTCAGCAATATTTGTCTCACTCATGATTGCAAAAAATTTTTCTTAGAAGTTTTATGCTTTTAAGTTTTAAATTTAGGTCAATGATCCATTTACTCAGTGACCTAGTCCTGAAATGTGATACAGGTCAAGATTTTTACCACTGTACCTTTATTTAAAAAGTTAATTGACACATATATTTAAGCTTATTTGGGGAATTCTATTTTACTAATCCAAATGGCCATACTTTATCATTATCACACTGCAGGGATTGGCAAACTATGACTAATGGCCAAATTTATGCTTCTGCAGTTTTTATAAATAAAGTTTTATTAGAACCCAGTCATACCCATTTATTTATTTATCATCTGTGGTTGATTTTTTGTTCTGGTCTGTTCATCATCTGTGTAATTGTACTCAGTTTATATGATTTCCATGGATCTGTTTCCCCATCTGTAAAATGTAAACATTCTTTGCCTATACTTTGCCCTGCTCATCTAACAGAATTTTTGTGATGATGTATATAGAATATATGAAATGTATCTAAATGATACTAGAAATGTATCTATATGATATTATAAAATCATATGAAACCATGAAGGGCTATTGCTATAAATGGCTTTAAAATCTAGGGTATTGCTATTCTGATGATACTAGGTTATAAGGTGGATGGGGAGATATTCTCAACTCAGAGAAAGGCTTGAGGGCTGATGGTTTGAGAGAGGAGCCTGGGGGCTTTCCATAGCCTCTTTCTACAATCACAATCTTATATTTTCCCTCTCCTTGCCTGACACCCACATGGCTTCCCTCTCTTTTCAGGGTAACTCTCGCCTCTTTTTCTATCTTCACTCTCTGTGCATCAGCCATTTGAGCTTCTTCCCTCAAATGTGCTAAATGCTCCCTCCCGTCTCTCAGGCTGGGCATATGCTGTTGCTTCTGCCTGAAATATGCTTCCCCAGCCCTGAATATCATTAACTCTCACTTGCCTTTCTGATCTCAGCGCCACCAGAAAATCTTCCCTATTCCCTCATATATAAGTCAGCCATCCTTTTATGAATTCCTATACAACCTGTGCAAACACATTTTGTTTAATATCATCCTTACATTGTACTGTTAATTGCTATTTGTCTCTAAAACATATTCTAAAGTCATGTATAAATTATAAAATATTTCAATATGAAAAATCCATTACACTACTCCGTGTGAGTGTGTGTTCTTCTTTGTCATGCCCTGCATGCTAATATCTCTCAGTCGAGGACAGCTGTGGACTCAGCTGACTGTCCTCTACACCCTGATCAATAAATGTCATTGCACACCTTGGGAATGTTCTCCCTTCGTGAGTATCTACTACAGCATGATCTTGAAGTAAGTGTGTTTGGCAATATGTGTTGTTTCCTCTGCAAGAGTCTTTCTCCCGCTCTGTATGTTTTGTGTCCTAGAGAACAGTTCTGACTCCAGGAACTGGGATAGGTATGTGGGTGTTGATACTGGACCTGCCCCAGAGAATCCAAGGAAGAGTATCACATTGGAGGCTGGCACACACTCTTGACAATGACTGGAGTTCATGGTAGAGCAAATGTAAGGCATAGAACAGCAGACCTTGTGGGCAGGTTGGCCTCTAACAGCATGACATTGCTGTAAAAGTCTGAGGGATTGTCTGACAGTAGCTCAAGACCAGCCACTGAAAGAAATTATGGATGGGTGGCAAGTTACGATGTAGGGAATGTGAAGACTGCTTGCAATGTGCAGATATAGGCCACAAGTCCAAATAAACTCAATGCAGTTTTTTTAAAAAAAATTAATTCATTTCTGGTTGTGCTGGTTCTTTGTTGCTATGCACGGGCTTTCTCTAGTTGCAGTGAGCGGGGTGTACTCTTTGTTGTGGTACACAGACTTCTTATTTTGGTGGCTTCTGTTGCTGTAGAGCACAGGCTCTAGACACACGGGCTTCCAGAGTTGTGGCAGGCGGGCTCAGTAGTTGCAGCTCGCAGGCCCCAGAGTGAGTGGGCTTCAGTAGTTGTGGTGTGTGGGCTTCGTTGCTCTGTGGCACGTGAAATCTTCCCAGGCCAGGCACTGAACCCATATCCTCTGCACTGGCAGGTGGATTCCTATCCACTGTACCACCAGGGAAGTCCTCCATACGGTTTTGATGTAGCTACCACTCTCATTCCAGGGATGTTCCCCCACGCTGAATGGATACAAATGTGTGTCTGTAATGGCATCAAGTGCACTACAATAACTGTTTCTTACAAATAATGCTTATCTTTCCCTCTGGTTGGCTTATAAACTCTGTGAGGGCAGATCCTTGTCTGTCTTACTCATCACTGTAGTGAATGGTGTGGTCTACCGTCCATTTCCCCCTCAGGAATTAGGTATTCATTCCCTGGCTGCTGATGTGCTGCCTGTTGATGGTTCACAGCTGAGTTCTTCCCAGGGCCATGCCCTGCTCTTAGGGAACTGCTTTGTCCAAGATTATGCCCCCTCCCTGTGACCAGACAGCTTTCAATGAGTTGTAGATGGTGGTGTGTGTGTGGGTTGTCTCCCATTGCTTCAATTTGGGACAACCCTGAAGGGCCCACCATTCCCAGATTGGTTGACTGAGATCATTCTGCAGTTGCATTGCAGTTGAAATTCTAATTTGACTTCTGTTTCTGCATGGGGGTTGTTTCCCTAGTAAGCTTCCTGCACACAATTCTGCATCTTAAATTCTGTTTCCCAGGAAATCAAAGATATCCCCCAGGGCTTGACCCCTTTGCAGCCTTTTCGTGGTCTGAAGGGCCTCCATTTTACAGATGATAAAATGGAGGTTCAGTGCACTTCTGTGACTTGCCCAAGGCCACCTACATACTATGTGCTGAGCTGGGAAAATACTTATTTCAAAGTGTTGATGGTTTAAATGAGAATGAAAAGTAACTATGAAGAGTAAGTTCTTGCTAAGTGCTAGTGTTTTTTTCTAAAGGGTTGGAAGTATCCTTGCAGAGTTGGAGGAGAAGGGAAGGAAGTTTATAGAGACGCTTGCATAGTTTGCACTTACCTGTGAAGAAACAAGACACAGGGCCAGTTCTACATCTTTGTTCTGGGTCAGAGATTAAGCCTTTTCATCTGTACTCATGTGGTTTGTTTCCCTGTCAATAGCCTACTTGCTTAGAAAGAACCCTTCTTTTTTAGTCATATTTGATGTAAGGAAACATTAGCCTATAAATTAACTATTCCCTAAAGACTCCTATTTCCATGTACCAGAATACTTCTTCTTTTTTTTTTTTTTTTTCTGTTGGAAAACATTTTGACCACACACCGAGCTGATTATCAGTGTAATTGTGCTGTAATCACAACTGAGCTCATCAACCCTGACTGTCCACATACTCACAGAGAAGAGACTGAAATCTGTCGAATCAGAACCCAGGAACAGGTGACCTCATTCACAAGAGGGATGCTCCTTCAACCACACAGCTCTTTCTGTGGACAAATAGAGTAGATGTTCAGGTCGAGAAGCATTCACCTAATGCACACAGAGAAGGCCTGCAAATTGATAGCAAATGGCTAGTTATTTCCCTCAGAGGTTTCTGGAGTAGGTGGTTTATGAGATACTTCTTTTTTTGCCATTTGGGATACAAAGATGAAAAAGGTATTAGGCTGATAAAGAATTAAAGGCAAAACCTTATTAGTCTCTTGGTCTTAAACCTTTAAACTCAAGAGATCTGAGTTTGGATACTAGCCTGCTGTGTGATCCTGGAAAATCTTTTGAATAGCTCAGGTCAGATTAGGTTATGCTGCTAGAACAAGCCCCTTGAAACTCCATGAGTTTTCAATCACTCATTAAAAGTCTTCTGCTAATCTAAGGCCTCTTCATGTCAATTCTTTTCTAAATGATGACTTCGAGTCCAGGTGGTTCCACCTGGTTCCTCCATCCTCTCCACAAGTGGCCACGGCAATCTTTATACCAGGGTATAAAGAACTGAGAGCAAAGACACATTCTTCTAAGCTTTGACCCTGAAAGACCATATTTCTTTGTCTACAACTCAATGGCCAGAACTAATCACATGCCTTTGTCCACTGCAAGGAGTTTGGGAAATGTTGGGGAACACAGAGATACTGGGGGAACAGTAAACATTTCTGCCATAACTGGCTCTCAGTTTCTCCGTTTCCAAACGAATTCACCTATTTGTTAAATGATGCATGCATCAAAGAGCTAGTGCATACCTTTTATGTTTAGTCATTGTGCTGAGCTCTCGGCAGGTAAGAGGTGTGCAACATGCACACCTTCCCTGCCTTCACAGAGCTCTGTTTTTTGGGTGTCAGAAGTGCAAGCAACCAATGGCAGGAAGTGCTGTGAGTACTGCCACAGAAGAAATCAAGGGTACAGCAGCAGTTCATGGTTCCAAGTACAGGTCTGGGTTAAGGACAGCTTCTTTTGGAGGGAGAGTTATCTTAGCTGAAATCGGAAGGATGATGAGATATTAACCAGGAAGGGGAACACTCAGAACAGAGATTGCCACTAGAAGGCCTGAGAAATGAAAGAATATCTCCTCCTCCTCCACAAGGGGGCTGGGAAATTTCCTTTAGATATATTTAGAGTATTTCGCAAAGTACTCTACATGCTTGTAGGGCTTCCTGCTCACTGCTCTGTGCAGAAATTTGAGTAGAATGCCTGCTCTTAGACAGAATCAATTTTATGGACACAGAAGCAATGGAAGTCAGGAGTTGAACGCAGGCAATCCAACTCAAGAGTCCAAGTGTTTAACCATGAAGCAACACTGATTATTCATGAAGCAAGTTGGAATGCAAGTATAAAATATATTTTTATAGGGATAGCCATAACTTGATCCAACTTATACTTTCATATGAGAATAAATGATATACAGCTTTGACAGTTTATTTTTAGTAGCAGATTGTTATGTTCTGATTAATTATGAATTATGTTAAAGCAATGTGCACTTAAAACTGGGCACTGCAGTTAAATCTACAAGACTGGGCTAGACAACTGACCTACTGTCCACAGCCAATCTAGAGACAGGAGAATATTTTCTTTAGGCTTAGTAGATCATGTCTCTGAAGGTCCAGAAGTCATCCCTATTTCTATCAGATTCAGCCAAGCACATGCCAATTCAAAGATGAGACAAGTGCCCCCTCCCTGACCCTCACTCACTTGACTTCCAGAGAAGTAGAGCCAAGGGATGAAAGAGGAAAGGACTGGGAAGGAATGGGCAGAGAAATAAGTCTGTTGTGCCAAGGAGAAATTGGTTCCTTTTACAAAACCCTGGCACGTCAATTTTCCAGTCATCCGAACTAATTTTGCCTCCATGTTATGTGAGGACTAAAATATTCATTTCATGAAGAAATTGTCAAACTTTAGTGCTTTGAAATAATTGATGCATTTCATCAGCTCACAAAGTTGAGAGAATGACTCGACAGAGGTCTGCCATGAGGCAGTCTCAGCAGAGAATTCTTTCATAACAGTCACGTGAAGATCCTCCTTGGAGATGCTGGTAAACGGCTCAGCAAGAGGGAGAAATTGGGGAAAGCACACTCGCAGAACCAGACAGGGAACAAAAGCCTTTCTCGGCCAGGAAATGCACTCACTGGGGACTTGCTGGTCCCAGGCTCTGCTTCTGATGGGAATTGCAATCACTTGGCTGTGTGTAGCTATGTCCAGTAAGGGGCCATTGGCGGTGATGCTCCACTAACTAGAAACCTCTTCTGCAATCAAATTAAACACAGCCACAGCTTCCTTGTGATTCATGCTGGTATCACAGAGACATTTTATTGCAGAAATGCTTTTTAAATATTAATTATGCTGCACATAATACAGCCCAGATAAAATATGGGTGGATTATGACTTGTCTGTGGCTTTGGGGTATGCTCTTAATCCCTGCCAAGGGCTTAGAGGGAGAAAGTGGGTTGGACCTTTTGCTTTGGATTTTCATTCCTGGGGAATTCTGAGCCTGCACTCCAAAATGTTAGTTACTCGGTCGTGTCCAACCCTTTGCAACTCCATGGACAGTAACCCACCAGGCTCCTCTGTCTATGGAATTCTTCAGGCAGGAATGCTGGAGTGGGTAGCCAATCCCTTCTCCAAGGGCTCTTCCCAATCCAGAGATTGAACCTGGGTCTCCCGGCAGATTCTTCACCATCTGAGTCACCAGGGAAGAAGGTTTGGGTTTTGATTGCTCACTCTGAATTAGCCTCATTCTTCTCCTACACTTCCATATCTCCCAGAGGGGCCACAAAGACCCCAGATTGCCTGGGAAGGTCCTGATATTAATTTGGGGTTATTGTTGTTCTGTCGCTGAATAGAGTCCAACTCTTTGTGATCCCATTAACTTCGCCCACCAGGTTTCCCTGTCCTTCACTGCCTCCTGGAGTTTGCTAAAACTCATGTCCGTTGATTTGGTGATGCCATCCAACCATTGCATCCTTTGTTGCCTCCTTTCCCTCTTGCCCTCAATCCTTCTCAGTATCAGGGTGTTTTCCAATGAGTCTGCTCTTTACATCAGGTAGCCAAGGTTTTAGAGCTTCAGCATCAGTCCTTTCAATGAATATTCAGGGTTGATTTCCTTTAGGATTGACCGGTTTGATCTTCTAGCTATCCAAGGGACTCTCAAGAGTCTTCTCTAGAACCAGTTTGAAAACATGAATTCTTCAGTGCTCAGTCTTCTTTATGGCCCAACTCTGACTTGGGGAGTCACCCTTTAATGGCTTTCAGCCTATGCCAGGCATAGCCATTCTTTGTTTCCTTTAATGTTGACACCAGTGTGTTCTGATTGGTGGCTGCCTGTGCTTCACCACTTGTTAAATATTGTTAAAATCACCCCTGGAGGTAGGCATTGTCCTCATTTTTAATATACAGAAGACTACACTCAGAAAACATATGTGACTTGGCCAATATTTCATTTTGTTGTGTAAGCAGTAGAGTTGGACTCCAGTTTATTTCTTTTTGTCTTTGTGATCTTTCTTCAGTGGTTTTAAAACTATTATCTAAGGCAGGAGAAATCTTTCATTAGAGGCAAAAAATGAATGCAAATAGTGCTGCCCTGGATGGCAGAGGGATTCACACTCAGCCCCTTGCCATCATTTGCTGTGGTCTGGAACCTCTTCTTGTAAAGGTGACTGTCCTGTTACTGTACCAACCACCCCCTAGAGGACCTTGAAGCAAATCTCTGCTGCTGCTGCTGCTGCTAAGTCACCTCAGTCGTGTCCAACTCTGTGCGACCCCATAGACGGCAGCCCACCAGGCTCCCCCATCCCTGGGATTCTCCAGGCAAGAATACTGGAGTGGGTTGCCATTTGATTCATTATTTGTGGAGCCATCCTCTGTTCCAGGACTTTTATAAGTGCTAGGGAAGCAGTGTGGCCCAAGTTGTCAGCAGACCCTGCCATCTGGGAGCTTGTCTTCTCCCTGAGTGAATGGAGAAAAAAACCCAAAGTGAGAAACGTATACTCTACATTAGAGAACATAAATACTATGAACTAAAGCAAAACAAGACTGGAAGATAAGAGCCCTGTGGCAGAGACAGTGGCACAATTTTTAGAAAAGACCTCATTGGAAAGATGATATCTGGAGTGAAGAGGGTAGGCCATGTAGCTGTCTGGGGAAAGACCATTTCTGGACATGAGAAGAACAAGTGAAGTGGCTGCTGAATGGAGAGAACACCTGGAGTGTTTGAAGAAGTAGGCCACGGGGCTGAATACCAGGGATGTGGAGGCGAGGTCACATGGGCCAGAGTGAAGGAGCGATTGGGCTGTTAAGGTTTGCGTGAGATATGAAGCTACTGGAGGGTTAGGAATTAGAAGGAGATACGTTGTGAGTGAAATCTTCACAGGGCCGCTATCTGTGTAGAGAACAGGCTGAAAGTGCTGTAGAAAAAGCCCTGGCATAAGTCAGGTTTGCTTTGAGAATGCTGTCTTGAGGTCAGTAGCCCTGTATATTGGATTCCTTTTGTTTCAGTATCCCCATCATTTGTGGTGTCCAATTTGAAAATGAGTATGAGGTTGAAGGGAAAAATGAAAGCATGTGTGTATGTGCACACTCACGACTGTGTATGAGAATGAATGAGTATACAAACGTGTGTCTGAGCATGTGAGTACATATCAGTATGGGTGTGGGAGTGTCTGAGTGTATGTATGTGTGCATGAGTGTGTGAGGGCATGTGAGTGTGTATGTGTGAGTGAGTGGGTGTTTAGGGGAAAATGAAAGTGTAGATTCCTTGCCTAGATCTGGACCAGATCTTGTGGCAGAGACACCTTGGAAAAATGCTCTAAACTGGTAGAGTGAGGTCACTGGAGGGGCTGGGAGACACACAAAATATTGAAGCAGCTCAGTCCAAGCTCCAGTTGCAATTCCTCTTCCCAGCAGTATCCATTTTAAGGTAATTAGCTGACTCACCAGGGTAAGAGTGTCATTCTCTCCTGGTCTCCCTTGATACCATGTCCAACAGTGAACTTCCTGTTTCTCACCATCTTGAACTGTGATGGGCTATTCCCATTGCCTGGCTAACTTATTGAGGGTTTTGATCACGTCCGATTCATTGTGGTAACTCCAGGGCTCAGCCAGTGTCTGAGACTTGGAAGGAACTCAGCATTTACAAAATGGATATATGTCTTTCTTCTTTATGTGCATTCCTATCAAAAGCATGTTTACATAGAAACCATGCCCGAAAGCTTGGCTGCACTCAGTGAATGGATTTTTCTTCAAAGCTTCCTCAATGATCAATCACTAACCAGTTGGTTACATCAGTTTGCCTGGTCAGTCTAATTTGATTGTAAATTTAGACGGTGGAAGGAGACTGCTTTGTGATCCGTAATTGGTCTCTTTTAATAGCAACATCGGATCTGAGCTGAAGTGGCAATGAAATAGTGATGGGTCATTGTTTAGGCCTGGTCTGAGCCTTTGATGATAGTGTCTGATCAATGGGGAGACTGTCTAATGCTCAAGGCAGACTAAATACTATGGGAGAGCTGGATAAATGTCCCTAAAGAGGGAGTGCCAATGAAGGCACTTACCATAGATTTGGGAGAGGATACATGATGAGCTCAGGGAGTCATGGTGGCTGTTGGAGTCTCAGCCATCCTGGGCTGTAACTCCAGCGCATTCTCACTGCCCCTTCCAGAGGAGCTTCTCAGGCTCTCGCGGGGATCGTCCAGCTGTGGACTTCTGCAGTGTCTGTGCACTGCCTCGGGAGCTGTTTGGAAGAAGGACGCTGTGTGCACATGACACAGCACAGAGGATGGTCCCCATGTGACTCAGTCGAGTCTGGAGCACCAGAGGAGGTGGATTAATACGATTCGAGGCAGGAGAGAAACTGGGTCACGTGCCATCCCAGGAAGTGGGAAATCACACTATATCTGGCTCTGGAGGAGGAGAGGTGCGCCCCTGCTGCGAAAGAAACAGGGAGTCGGGACAGTCCACAGGGAGGTGGTTGCCATGTCTGCAGGCCAGGGGCCATCCTGGGGTGAGGGGGAGCGCAGTGGAGTGGGAGGGTGGGCACTGGGATCGGGAGACTCATGTTCCTGCTTCTATCTTTATGAGCTGGGCACCTTAGGATGTGACTGCATCTGGAAATGGGGCCTTTAAAGAGATAATTAAGGTAAGATGACGTCATATGTGTGAATCCTCATCCAGTCTGACTGGTGTCCTTATGAGAAAAGGAGATTGAGACCCAAACACCCTGAGACATCCAAATGGTCTCTGTAAATGACATGTGTTGTACAGATAGGTGATTGCCATGGTCTACAGTTTTCCTTAGGGTTGCACCGCTGTATTCGTCACTCATTCCGTAAATATTGAGTGCCTAAGACCCTGATGCTGGGAAAGATTGAAGCCGGGAGAAGGAGGGGATGACAGAGGAGGAGGTGGTTGGATGGCATCACTGACGTGATGGACATGAGTTTAGTAGGCTCCAGGCATTGGTGATGGATAGGGTTGCCTGGCGTGTTGCAGTCCACGGGGTCACAAAGAGTCCAACACGACTGAGTGACTGAATTAAACTGATAATGTGCCTGAGACCATTCTTGGGGCTGGGGTTAAGCTGCAGAAAATAAATACAAAAATCCCTCTGCCTTCCAGGAATTTTGCATTCCAGGGGATACTGGGTGGCGGGGGAGGAGTGTGGGAGAGTAAGAAATGGTACACAGATATCAAGTAAAATATATGGTATGCAAAAAAAGACCAAATGCAATGGAGAAAATAAAAGCAGGGAAAGGAAGAGGGAGTGCTGGGGTGTGAATGAGGAGTTTGTCAAGAATTTTTAAATAGTGTGGTTGCAGAGAAGGGGAAATTTGAGCAAAGACAGGTGGTAAACAGTGGAGCAAGCCAGGTAAACATCTGAGAGAAGAGTGTCTGCAAAGAGAAAATAGCAAGTGCCAAGGCCCCGAGTCCTGGATTGAGAGTTTTGGGTACTTGAAACCCACAGTGCCTGAATTAGATGGTCGGAGCATGCTGGGCATTTCAGGGACTGTGTGATAAATATCTTTCTTTATCACATGTGTTAACCCATATGGTTATTACTAAGGATGGTGCTGATAGACTGTGCACCTGTGATTGGGAGGTCGGCTTGGGGAGACTGTCTTTTTGTTTGTTGGGGAGAGGACTCAAAGGCAGGGTAGAACTAGCTCAGAAAGTCTGCAGAAGTCAGTGAGCCTCTTCTCTTGAGCCTGAAACTCCTACAATCAGACAGTTAATAGCATTTCTCAGGGCTGAGAAGCAGAAAGAGCAGAGGGCCCAGGTGACCTGGGAGCTTATAACAAGGACAGGATTTCATTTTAAAAGAAGGGTACCCCTTCTTTTAAAATAAGCCTATATTAGTTTGTAATTTCAGTGAGAGAATCCTATTATAACTAGGTCCTCACAAGGAAATTGCAGTTTTATGCATGTGAAATTGTAAATCACAGACAAGTAGAAGTAAAAGAAAAGTCACCCCCTAGGTGCTGGCCCAAGTAGGTGTTTAATAAATGTTAGATTTTGGAGAGTGTAATTAATTGTGTTGCGTAGGAGCTATAACCAAGAAAGAAGGAATAAACTGCTACCATGCTGGTATACTTCTCTAGCTATTATCCTCTCTCTATTCCTTTTAAAAAATTCTTTTTATAATCTGAATTTTAGTCTTAATAATAAAACAAGCGCTTTTTGTTATTGTATAACTTTCCATAGTGCGTCATTACATTTCATTGAGTGAACATATTTTAATTTATTGAAACGCTTGTCAAATATTTGCATACTATGATTATACCTCCTATTATAAATAAGACTGTATTGAACATCTTTATGCATGTTGTTTTCTTTTTCTTTTTTATTTCCTCTTCCAACATTCTTAGGATTATTTTCCTAGAATCAATTTCCAGAGGCAGAATAGAATTACTTTAGTAAAGGGCACAATTTCTCCAAGCCTGTCAAAATCAATATGAATCATCTTTATTTTCCTCTCTATTGGATCAGTTATTCACCCAGTTTTGTTTCCTCTGTAAATTGGAAAGGCTTTCTTTCTGTATCTTTATCCAAGATGATACTAAACATGTTGAGTGGTATAAGTTCAAAGATATGATTTACTCCAGTTTGAAAGTTCTTTATGCTTGAAACTTCCACTTCTATAAATCACAGTACACTGTCTTCCCTCATGCTAATTTAGAATTTCATCCAATTATCTTGCTTAAAGAATGTTGCCTGAGAAAGTAGCCATTGATGTCTAAGTGTGCAGTATATGTTTTCCTAGTAGTGAGAATTTCCAAGCTTGATGTATTTAAAGAGAGATTTAAAAAAGCATTTAGCACTGGTATCAGATTTATTTAGTTTTAATTGTTTTATGTGAGTTGAATTGGTATGAGTAGATTTGTGATGTTCTTTGCAAAATTCCTTTTTTAGCAGGGCACATTTCACAAAATAATCTTGAAATGACTAGACACCCTTATCTTTTTAAATGGTTTTTAACTCCTATTAGCTATAATGGGATTTCCACAAATAAATTGCCACATTTTGTTGGAAGATACCAGAACCCCAGCTAACCCTCCCCCAGTGTGGGGGGATTTCAGTCCATGCTCACACACATACCACTTTTTCTTTCCTCAATGGAGCATGATTTAAAAACTCTATAAAAGAGCAGGAACATATTTAGTGGACAATGATGTGATTCTGGTTTTTGAAGGCTGACAATGTGCTTCCATCAGTGCCTTTGGCTGACCGAGAAAAACAATTCTTTAAAAGCTCCCAATAAATGACATAAATAAACCAGTGAGGAGTCAGGGGCCTGCTCAGACTCGGCTGAATTATATGTCCCTGTGACAATCTGTTGTTTGAGGACAATGACAAACATTTTAGACCATCCAGAGAAACCGCTGGGGGTACTTTTGTTTCTCTCTAATAGCCCCCGAAGCCTTTATAGCTAATAGTGTGTATAATGAGTCCAGTTTTCTAGCCCCTGAGAGGACAGACTGGATTGCTTTAGTGTAGGCAGGGAAGGCCTCTGAGTTTTGCCCAATACTGGGCAAAACACTGGAATGGAAGCACATGAAATCACTGGAAAGGAAGCACAAACCTTTACAGCTGGGAACACTGGGGAGAGAGAGCGAAAGTGGGGGACGTAGACTAAGTGAGGGCCTCGAATCTGGAGCCCAGATCAGAGTAAGGTGTGCGGTTTATTCAGAGCATCACAGCTAGGGATACTAACTCAGTCGGAAGAGGGAGTGTACTGAGGCTTGGAAGACACCGATGGCACCCTGGGACAATCATCTTCTGTGATGTGAGGAGTCCTCCAGGTGATTCTGATGCATGTTTATGGCTGAGAACCACAGGTGCAGAGTTTAAATCAGGAGGAAAGGCACAGCTAGTGAGGCTGGGGCAGGGCTTGTGGAAACGCACAGTGTAATGGGCTCATCTTACCTGCCTCAGAGACGAGGAGGCTTGCATCCCCTTGTTGGATGTGGACCTCCATTGCTCTGGCTGAAGGTAATCAGAACCCACAGCTGACAAGGACTTGAAGTATTAGAAGCTACAAGAAGCAGGGGAGGAGATGCCAGCATCCAGGCATGCACCTGGGGATATTCAGGTGGCACTTCCTTCTCCAGAGCCAGGGCTGAGTTCTGCTCACCGCACTGTCTGCCTCTCTCAGTGAGTCCTGCTGGGTCTGTGTGGGGAATGAAGCTGAGAATTCCTTAAAGGTTCTGTGTCCAGTCATGCTCAGATGATAGTCCTGCCGCATAGCTAGTATCTTCCTCACTGTCAGTACAGGTGATCCGCAGCAGACCATGGAGTTATTCGACACTCAGTTTTCAGATAAGATCAGGGCTGTTCAGGGTGGTTTGGCTGTAGACTCAACACACAGTTTTCAAATATCTTGTTTATTACCATGAACAAAAGCAGGCAGAGACTTCTTTTAAGAGAGGGCAGCAATGATACACTCACAGTGATTTGGTAGAAATACATGAGAGGCGAGTATGTATGTGTATATAAACATATATATATATAGTACCCTGGGTCCTCTATTCATGTGATTATTTTGCTGCTTAGAAAGACTTGTAACTGAACTGGCTTAAAGCAGGCACAACTTCACATTTCCATCACATGTAAGAATCCTTGAATGCCTCTTTTCTAGTATGATTCTGATGGTTAATTTTATGTCAAATTTTTTTAATGTGTCAATTTGCCTAAGCTAAGGGATGCCCAGATGGCTAGTAAGACATTATTTCTGGCTGTGTCTGTGAGGGTGTTTCTAGAAGAGATTAGTGTTTGAGTTGGTAAATGGAATAAAGAAGACCACTCTCACAAATGCAGGTGGGCATCATCCAATGTGTTGAGGGTCTCTGTACTTGAGCTGAGACATTCATTTTCTCCTGCCCTAGGAGATCGGTACTCCTGGTTCTTGGGCATTTGGACTCAGGCTGGAGTTACATCATCACCACCTCATTATCAGGCATTTGAACTCTGATGAACTGTATCACTAGTTTTCTTGGTTCTCCAGCTTGCAGATGGCAGATCATGGGACTTCTTGGCCCCTACACCTAAGTGTGCCAATTCCTATAATTAGTCTCTTCCTATGTCTATTTATGTATCTATGTATATCTTAGGGGTTTTGTTTCTCTAGGGGATTTTGGCTAATACAATGATGGATATGTTGGAAGTAATAACACTTGAGAAGTGGTTGGTGGCGTTGAAACCCCACATTATGAATATATAGTCTCAAGTGACCACTTGAGAAAGAATTCCTGGGGTTCCTGTGATCACTGAATATGTTCAAGGGGCTTATCCTTCTGCCTCCAGTTAGAAACACACCTCCTTCTTTGACTATAGAAGGTGGAAATGTGTTTTGGCTTGAGCTAAAATGTTATTAAAATTTGTTCAGTTTGTGTGTAAACAGATATTTTCTAAATCTTTGTGGTTTGATAGAGCATTACTCACCTTGGCATGATGTACAGAACTTATATATTTTTTATGGGACCTAGACATTACCCTGGTAGATCAGTTGGTAAAGAATCTGCCTGCAATGCAGGAAATCCTGGTTCGATTCCTGGGTCAGAAGATCTGTTGGGGAAGGGATAGGCTACCCACTTCAGTATTCTTGAGCTTCCTTGGTAGCTCAGATGGTAAAGAATCCACCTACAATGCAGGAGACTTGGGTTTGAACCTTGGGTTGGGAAGATCTCCTGGAGAAGGAAAGGCTACCCACTCCAGTATTCTGGCCTGGAGAATTCCATGGACAGAGGAGCCTGGCAGGCTATAATCCATGGGGTCACAAAAAGTCGGACATGACTGAGTGACTTTAAACCAAAACTAGACATTTTAAGACGGTTTCCACTGGGCAATTAATTTTCTTGCATCTGGGAAATGCCAGTGGAGACATATCCACTTGTTTACAGCGAGGAACTCCAGCCTTCGGAGACGGCTGAAATTATTTTAAAATTTTCTATTATGAAGATGTTTAAGCATAGATGGAAGCTGACAAAATAGTACAGTGCAACTCCATGTGGTCATTACCCAGACTCAACAGTTCTCAGCAGCTGTGTTGTATCTTTTTCCCTACCTATTTCTCTGCATCTCTTTCACCCTGACAAATTTATTTTGAAGCAAATCTCAGTCAACATTTAATTTCTTCTACATATAAATCAGTATGTATGTCTAAGAAAAGAACTCTTTTTTAAAAAGCACTAACACAATACCATTTTCACATGTAAAAAATGAAAATATCTTATTACCATCAAGTATCCATCCAGTCAGTGTTCAGTTCCCTGATAGGAACATACATGGTGGGTTTTATTATTATTATTATTATTGTTGACTTTTTGAATCAGGATCTAAACAAGTTCTAAACATTATGCTTGAATAGAATATTCTGAAAGGGTGACTTTAAATCATTCCTCATACTTGCCAAGTTTTATCTTTCCTTTGGGCTCAGAAGGCCCATATAAATGTGAAGGGGCTGAAGTCATCATGTTACACCTCCACAACCCAGCCTGGCCCAGAAAGCGTCACCTACCAAACAAGGATATGAGCACAGCTTGCCAGGATTCCAGCTTTGGTCTGAGCTGTGTTATCCTAAATCTGGACATGCTTTAAGCACTGGTAGGGAAAGATCACCATGGAGTCTACTTGATGAGAAGCTGAGGATTCATTTGGGAAAAGGCTTAGATAAAAGAGTTAAAAGAGTTTCTCCTAGGACTGGGTCACAAGGGAGGGCTGACCGTCACCTGGTCCAATGCCAGTAGACGATCATGTATCTCCTGGAAGCGTGCAGTGTAACCCCGTTCACGTTCTAAAAGTGTGCAGTGCAACGGCTCTGGGTGTGAAGGCTGGTGGAGGACAGTGCCTTCTGGTGCAGTGCGACGGCTCTGGGTGTGAAGGCTGGTGGAGGACAGTGCCTTCTGGTGCAGTGCGACGGCTCTGGGTGTGAAGGCTGGTGGAGGACAGTGCCTTCTGGTGCTGCTATTCAGTCACTAAGTATGTCTGACTATTTGCAACTCCATCGACTGCAGCACCCAGGCTCCTCTTTTCTCCTCTGTCTCCTGGAGTTTGCGCAAATTCATGTCCACTGAGTCAATGAAGCCATCCATCCATCTTATCCTCTGTCACTCCCTGCCCTCAATCGTTCCCAGCATCAAAGTCTTTTCCTAAGAGTCACCTCTTCCAATCAGGTGGCCAAAGTATTGGAGCTTCAGCTTCAGCATCAGTCCTTCCAATGAATATTCAGGGTTGATTTCTTTTAGGATTGATTGGCTTGATTTTCTTGCTGTTCAAGATACTGGCAAGAGTTCTCCAGCACCGCAGTTTGAAAGTGTGAATTCTTTGGCACTCAGCCTTTTTGATGGTTTAACTCTCACATCTGTACATGACTACTGGAAAAACCATAGGTTTGACTATATGGACCTTTGTCAGCAAAGTGATTTCTCAGCTTTTTAATGTGCTGTCAAGGTTTATCATAGCTTTCCTTCCAAGGAGCAAGTGTCTTTTAATTTCATGGCTTTAGTCATCATCTGCAGTGGGTTTGGAGCCCAAGAAAATAAAATCTGTCACTGCTTCCACTTTTTCCTCTTCTACTTGCCACGAAGTGATGGGACCAGATTCCTGATCTTAGTTTTTTGAATGCTGAGTTTTATTTCAGCTTTTTTACTCTCTTGTTTCACCCTCATCAAGAGGCTCTTTAGTTCCTCTTTGATTTTTGCCATTAGAGAGGTATCATCTACATATCTGAGTTTGCTACTTGGATCCTTTTCTTGCTCAAGATTAGGGGCTCATTAAAAAGTCTGCCTGGGACTTTGAGAATTCAAGTTGCCAGCGCTGGGGAACCAAACCAAAGTAGCTGATGAATTTGATTAAGGACAGTGGTCTATGAATGGAGAATCAGATTGGAGAGATACACCCTCATACTTTGGGATACAGTTTTTGGCACCTCTGTTCCCTTAAAGGAAGATAAGGGAGAGGTCATCCATCCAGTCATCCATCTGACCGTCTTTCCATTCATCCCTCCATCTATCCATTTCCTCCATCCATCCACCCATCATCCCTGTATCCATCCATTTCTGTTGTCTCTACTGGTCTTTGACTCTTCTCTTTCAGCAGACGGTTTTTTTCCACATGTCTGGGGACAATGTCTGTTGGCAGCCCCAGGTTATTCATACCAACATAAAGGGAATTTCTCTCTTTCACCATCTGCATGTCAATTCCAGGGAGGAAACCCTATTGGCCTTTGTTGAATCACATGCCCTAAGTCACTGTGTTCAGAAAAACAAGATACTCCAGTAGGTAAGCTTCTGTCAGATGTCCACCCCTGTAACTAGAGTAGAAGGAGAAAAGAGAGGAATATGTAGGATAAGAAAGCTAAGAAACCACAGTAGCTATCTCATCCCACCCTGCACTCTCCCCATTCCCCCAAATGACTTGAATAGAATTCCAAGGTAGTCTCCAAGGTTGATGATGAGACAGATTGAACAGGGATTATTGCCACTTTTCAAGTTTTGAATATTATTGTTAAGCTTGTTTAATTTTATTTAGTGTTGGTACCTTCCACCATATTGATTTATTTTTTGGGGTCTATCTCTAGCAAAGAGGAAGCAGGAGGTAGAGAAAATACTGTAGTTAACTGGTGCAAAATAGTAATATCCACATATTCAGCCAGGGCCAGCCCCCTTTTCTTCATTCTTTGCTCCACAAGCCCTCCCTACACTAAGTCAGTATCCCTTTCCTCTTCACCTCTTCACATTTGGCTCTGTAGGACCTGCACTAGTGTGATGTCAAGACAGAACGGAGTGAGGAGGTGGAGGGGGAAGTGGAGGAGGGCTGAGTGTGGACAGGCAGGGAAACTGGAAGAGGAGAGGGCAGACTTCCGAGTCTCCTGTGTGGGTGCACACACATGCACGTACATCCAAACACAAAGGCATGCACACAAACTAGCTAGCCCATGCTTATTGAAAAAAAATTCTGAAACTGAGGGTAGTTTTATGACCATTAATATGATTCTGAATATCACCCCTTGCTCCAGGAAACTTATAAGGGGGGAAAATGTACATTTCTTACATTTTCTCAAAAACTCCTGAGAAACTTTAGAAACAAAATAGACCATTCACAACTTCAAAACAGTCTTTCTAGATATAAACAAACCCAATTGTTAAATAACATCCACTATATTGGTTTATAGTAAATGCAGTCATAAACCTATATGTGGTATGTTTATGTTTATTTTATGGAACAAGTATAATTTCCGTAAGTTTTTAAATGTTCAGGGGAGTTTATTGTAGATCTTTTCTTTTATTACATCCTTGTTATGGCTGTGACATTACTGATGCTAATCACTGGTCAGAAACATTTTACCCATCTACAAAATTGTTTCCAAGAGAAAAGGAATGTTTTTGTGCAATGATCTGCTTGAAAGTAACTTACAAGAGTATTCTGTAGAAAACAGTTGGGAACTTCCAGCGCTTTTCTTTAGAGTGTATTATAAACACGGTCAAAAAGTCTAGGCGTGAGTTAGAAACAACTGAATATTAAAAATGCAAATAGCACAGCTGAACTCAAGGGAAATACTTCATAGGCAGACAAAAGTACCACCAGAAACACTGTAGTGGTGTTATGAAATTTTAATTCATGATCAAAACATCTTCTCCTAGGTCCCATACTTCCTTCCAATATATCTTTCAAATTATTGTGGGAGCTGGTGGATACTTTTTAAATATCTCTCAGATTGCAAGAAGATGAACATTTGGCCCAAATACTTGAAAATTCTTACTCTGTCTAAGCTTGGGGATTCAGTAGGAAGAGTTACCTCAGCAGAGTGCAGGCCTGGCTCTTATATCTTACATCTTCCAGCAACTAGAATGTGTTTCAGGCACGCATTCTGGAGTTATGTTTAACAATCCCAAGACATCATCTCTCTTCAGCCTCACAGCCTCCGGTGTAGACAAAGAGAATATTAAATAACCAGGAGGACCTGCTGTGAAATCCTGCCATAACCAGTAAAGCCCAGCATTAGGGTGACTGCTTTTATTCATACTGTATTTGCATATGAAGTAATATGCTTTAAACTCTGAAAATGAGCATTACTAGGTGATTAAGGTCAGGTGCAACCTTGAGTATTGATGGAATATTATAGGAAGCTGTGGTTTAACTCTGTGAAAAATAAATTCCTTTGGTCTTAGCCTGAAACAATTTATTCATGTGTGACTAAGCTTGCAAGACCTCAGGTAAATCATCCACATTATAGTCGTGTGGAAAGACAGTAGGGATTAGGGGAAAGTAAATGTTTTGTGGTTAGCAGAGGGCCTGAGGTATTTGCTGTGACTAGAGGTCTATTCCTGGTTATATTAGTTTTCTATGGCCACACACCAAATGACCACAATTTTAGGAGATTAACAATACTCATTTATTAACTCACAGTTCTGTAGGTCAAAAATCCAGTGCAGCATGACTGGGTTCTCTGCTTACTGTCTCACAGGACTGAAACCAAGGTGTTGGCTGGACTAGTTCACATCTGGAGTTTCTAGGAATGAACCTGCTTCCAATCTCATTCTTGTTTTTTTGGCCGAATTTGATTCCCAGTAGTTGTAGGCCTGAGGTTCCCATTTCTTTGCAGTGCTCTGGGCCACTCTCAGGCTCTTCTTGCACTTTGAAGCTCTGACTTCCTCTGTTGCTGACCACTGACCCAAATTTGAAGGACTCCTGTAATTAGGTCAGGCCCACCCAGATAATAGACCCATCTTATAGTTAACTGATTTAAGACATGATTACTTCTGTAAACTCTCTTTATAATAACCTAATCATGAGAGTGATATCTCATCATACTCATAGTTTCAGGAATTATACAGGGCTTGTATACCAGGGATTAGAAACCCGAGGGCATCTTAGACTTCTGCCTACCACCATGGTGTCAGTATCCTCTTTCTGCAGCAATAAGCCATGCTCTTAGAAGACCATGAGCTTCTGGTGAGGATGTCAGATGGAAGGAAGAGAACTCCAGAATGATGCTTAGAGGCTAATTACCTAGAGACACATGTGTCATCTACCATGTTTGCTTACTAATGCAATAGACAGTTCATCATGTCCTTCTTAAGACTTCAGAGAATAATATGAACTATCTAGAAACCTTATGCAGAGAAGGCAATGGTACCCCACTCCAGTACTCTTGCCTGGAAAATCCCATGGACGGAGGAGCCTAGTAGTCTGCAGTCCATGGGGTCATGAAGAGTCAGACATGACGGAATGACTTCACTTTCACCTTTCACTTTCATGCATTGGAGAGGGAAATGGCAACCCACTCTGGTGTTCTTGCCTGGAGAATCCCAGGGATGGCAGAGCCTAGTGGGCTACCATCTATGGGATGGCACAGAGTTGGACACAACTGAAGCAACTTAGCAGCAACAGCAGCAGCAGAAACCTCATGAAGTGAAAATATAAACCTACTTAGAGATGCAGTAAAGAGCCTGGCTTCCTCTTCTGTCACTGCTGGGAATCCATGAAAACTGGGGAAAGATGTCCTCTGCAGTTGGGTGGCTCCCCCTGGTCAGTGGGCATCAGACCCAGGTCAGCCCCGCTTGCCCTTCACTGGGGCACCTTGTACACAGTTATGCCCAGCATCTGTGTATAGACTATGTGGTCCAAGCCAAGTGGACCAGTGCAGTGTGTTTGGGCAGTAGACCCAGCATTTTGTAGCCTTTCATAGAAAGAGGAACATATTCACTGCCAATTCACACAGCTAAGGGCATACAGCAAAGTTTCTTGCAACAGCATAATCACATTTATTTGGAGTCAGATAATTCTTTGTAGTGGGGGCTGTCCTGTGAATTGCAAGATATCGACAGTACACCTGGCCTCAGTAATGTACCCCCTAAATTGTGACAACCAAAGATATTCCCCGATACGGCCAGATGTCCCACCAGGGAAAAAATGTCACCCTTGGTTTAGGACTACGGCCACAGATGTGTAATGCTATGACATAGATTGAAGAATTTAGCAAAACCTTACAATATAGAGGCTTCCTGTCTTTTATGACTGTGAGATGGCATAAATACTGGGGAAACCCAAAAGCGTTTATGTAATATTGCGAGGTGGAATGTACATGTGAGGGGAGAGAGGGAAAGAGTAAAAGAGGGGAAAAGAGGAGAGAGGGTCAGAGAGGAAGAGAGATATCTCTCTGCTGAAGTCCTGATCCAGTGGAACCTGAACGCTGAAGTCAGTACTATCCCTGGGCTTTTAAATTACATGCTCCAAGACATTTCTTTTTATCTTAAGCCAATTTCTCTCATTACTTTGGATTTCTGTGATTCACAAGCTAAAGAGTCCTAAGTGACACAAGGGGGCATTGCACAGAGAGAATAAAAGGACTAATGACTCTGCCACACCAGGGCCTGGTCAGGTCATTTATGTATGAGAAGGATGGACTGGGGAGACTGGCTGGGATCAGATGACCAAAGGGCCTTGAATGCCAGCCTGAGAGTTTGGAACCTGTCACAGATGGTTGGTAGACTAAAGCTATTCAGCATTCCTGCAACTCTGAGCCTGGCTTTTGTAGCCAGAAGTATATTGGGAAGCACCCATATTCTCATTGTTTTAGATGTCTCACTTCCATTATAGTAAGGCAATGGAACTGATACTAGGAATGAAAGTCCATAAACATCAAGAAGAATGTAGGTCCGTGACGCATAAAGCTGATTTATAAAGAAAAATTTGCCAAGAAAACTTGATTGTTTTATTGATAGAATGACTAAATTAGAAGATGAAAGGATCACAGAAATCGTAGATCTTATTTCAGTAATGCAACTGATATATCACAAAATTTTGCATGACAAATTAATTCAAATTGGGTTGGCAGAGGGGCCATTGGCACAGATTGAGAGCTGGATGAAGACTCATAAAGCCAAGGTAATGACAAACAGCCGTGGGTAGAGCTACTGCAAGCTGCCCAATGTGCTAGTAAAGGGGTGAAATGGCTCTGGCTTCACTGAGTCTCTTAATTCCTTATTGAGAACAGGAGACCAATAACTGTGGGGCAGTTGGCCTTGGCTGCCCGATCGCTTAGTGGATGGGCTGGGGAGGTCACCAGGGATTGAAGAGGATGTGGAGGAGAAACTGGATAGTCTGGGCATCCTTCGGTTGAAGCCTCCTGGGCTTATCAGCAAGCTGAGGTCACGATCACACTGTGAGACAAGCTGGGAATCCTGGTTCGAGTGATCAGCGAATGGAACAAGCTTATAATGGTGATTATTTTTCCTGCATCTGGGGGGATGTGTATCCTGATATAAAAGCACAAATCCAAATGCTTATAATAGGGCCAGGTGGAGAGATGACAGAGAGTAAAATTGAAGAGTGCATGACCCACATGGCATCGAAAATAAATGGAGTATGTCCACTAGCATGATCTTCCAACCACGATGTTGAATAAAAGTAGCTAGACCCAACAGAAGACATTCTGCAAGAATTCATGTCCATAGAGCTCTCCAAACTACGTAGCTTAAGAGATATATCTGCTAAGTCACTTCAGTCGAGTTCGACTCTGTGCGACCCCATAGACGGAAGCCCACCAGGCTCCCCCATCCCTGGGATTCTCCAGTCAAGAACACTGGAGTGGGTTGCCATTTCCTTCTCCAATGCATGAAAGTGAAAAGTGAAAGTGAAGTCGCTCAGTCGTGTCCGACTCTTCACGACCCCATGGACTGCGGCCTACTAGGCTCCTCCACCCATGGGATTTTCCAGGCAAGAGTACTGGAGTGGGTGCCATTGCCTTCTCCAAAGAGATACATACCACCATGGTAAAAACATACTGAAAAGCAAGTCCATGATTATCACAAAGGTCAGCATTGTGGTGACCCCAGAGAGAAGTAGAGGCTATTATTTGAAGGACATGTGGTCTTCTCCGGGTGCTGTCCATATTCTCCTTCTTGCCCTGGGACTTGGTTACATAGATGTTGGCTTTACAATTACTTTGTTTCTTTCTTTTTTTTAACTGGAGAATAATTGCTTTACAACACTGTGTTGATTTCTGCCATACAACGTGAGTCAGTCATGATATGTATATATATCCCTTCCTTCTTGGGCCTCCTTCCCACCCCCATCCATCCCGCCCCCAGGTCATCACCGAGCACCAGGCTGGGCTCCCTGTGTTACCTATCAGCTTCTGGGCTTCTATACTAGCTATCTGGGCTTCTCTTGTGGCTCAGCTGGTAAAGAATCTGCCTGCAGTGTGGGAGACCTGGGTTCGATCCCTGGATTGGGAAGATCCCCTGGAGAAGGGAAAGGCTACCCACTCTAGTATTCTGGCCTGGAGAATTCCATGGACTGTATAGCCCATGAGATCGCAAAGAATTGGATGTGACTGAGCGACTTTCACTTTCACTGTCTGTTTCACACATGGTAGTGTACATATGTCACTGCCACTTCTTCAGTTTGCCCCACCGTCTCCTGCTGCTATGCCCACAAGTGCGTTCTCTATGTCTGTGTCTCCACTCCTTCCCTGCAAATAGGCTCATCAATATACAATTAATCTTTAAACTGTTCATGTATTTTATGCACTCTTCTAAATATATGACATATGTCACAATGAAGAAAGGAAAGAAAAAAAGTTTCAGGAATTCTCCAAAGGGAGCAGCCACCAGTTAGCCCCAGTTGATTATTGCCATTTGAGACTGATGTTGTGAGAGCAAGCTTTTCAAAGAAGTAAGATACATGGATTTATTATTATTTTTTTAATGTTAAACAAGCTTGTAACTAATTCAGGAATTATTGAGACTTTGTCAAACCAACAACATTAGCCAAGTTAAAGTAGGTATGCTGCTGCTACTGCTAAGTTGCTTAAGTCGTGTCCGACTCTGTGCGACACCATAGATGGCAGCCCACTAGGGTCCTCTGTCCCTGGGATTCTCCAGGCAAAAATACTGGAGTGGGTTGCCATTTCCTTCTCCAAGGCATAAAAGTGAAAAGTGAAAGTGAAGTTGCTCAGTCGTGCCCGAATGTTAGCGACCCCATGGACTGCAGCCCACCAGGCTCCTCCGTCCATGGGATTTTCCAGGCAACAGTACTGGAGTGGGGTGCCATTGCCTTCTCCGAAAGTAGGTATAAAGGTGAGATTGATCTCATGACTGCCAGTTTTTGACTTCTGCACCAATCCAATGGATGGAGAGAAGTAAAATATTTGTACCCAGCTACAGTTAGCAGTGTGCTTTTTCACTGCTTTTTATTTGGGAAAACTGATAACTGCCAATGAGTTAGTGGCTCCCTACTAGCAGTGCCCAAACATTTCCATCTTTATTCTTACAACTAATCCATTTTAGCTGACACTCAGGGATGGTGGAGCCTGGTGGGCTGCTGTCTATGCGGTCGCACAGAGTCGGACACGACTAAAGTGACTTAGCAGCAGCAGCAGAAAGTTTAAGAAAATTTCCCAGTATTGTATAGCTAGTAAGTGGGAGAGCTGCGGTTTGAATCTATGCCGACTTAACTGCACAGCCTCAGCCACCCATTGATTTTGCGGCTTCTGTGAGTAGCCAGGAGCCTTGTGTCTCTTTTCAGATGCTCTGCCCCAACAGACATTATTAATTGATCAGTGCTCTTTCCTGCTGAGCTCAGACCTGTCTTCCAGCGTGTTTCACCTCCACACTCCAGGAGCCCACTCATAATCAATTGGAGTTGGTGACTTAGATGAAATGTGTTTATACTCCTTATGGCACGCTAAACTACTCCTCTGGTGGTTCAGGGTCAGGATGGATGGTTTCTGAAGGGTATTGCTAGAAGTGAGTATCGTCAGCTACAACCTGGTTTTTTCTGATAAATAACTGGTCAATCTAGCCTGGATTATTTTTGCTGTTGGTGTTAATCTTATTGCATCTACCTGCTCCAGAACTGGAATGCTGGTTGGGTGACCTCTAGAGCTTGGCCTGTGCTCAGTGTAGAGAAATCACCTTGAAGCTGCTGCTCCTTTTACTGTATCGTTGGAGCACATTATCAAGGGTGACTACTTGGGGTCGTAAATGGTCTTTAGTAAAAGGGAAGCCCAACGATGTGCATGACATCAGGAGGTTAGTGCAGAAAAGAGAAAGGCAATGATGATACATAATAACCCCCATCTGTTTCTGGAATCATGATTAGAGCAGGGCCCAACTAGAGGGACCACACCAGGAAACTGCTGACCATTAGATCTGATGGAGCCTGAGGGAGTACGCATACCATCATCTCCCTCATTTCAGAAGACAAGGAATGGGAAGTGATTTATCCAAGGAGCAAGGATGTTTCATCACACCCCAGTGACTCTCACCAAAGTAAGAGCAAAACATAGTGTAGTAGTTGAGGGAATAAGCCTTGGGTTTATATCCCGACTCAGCTTTGTTCTAGCTGAGTGACCTTGGGCAACTTTCTCAACCTTTCATCTCCAACATGCAGGTAATAGCAGGTAATGGCAGGTAATGGTTTTATAGAGTTCCAGGGATTATAGGAGAAAATTCAGGAAATAATGTGAATGTCTGATGCTTGACATGAAGCAAGAACTCAATTTAAATATATTTTAATACACACTCATATATACATACAGTTATAGATTTATATAAAATCTTCATATCTATGGAAAGTTAAATGCTGTAAGACCTATATTTCTAAGGGTGTCAATAGTTAAAATTGACTCTTCTTTTATGAGGTTGGATTTATATGGCCATTTCAGTTCTGGGATGTGATCTTAGAAGGACAGCACAGTATCTTTTATAAAGAAATATTGTCTAAGTGTCTCCATGAAAGCTAACACATCCCAATAGACCCTTTGGCCCTGTGCTGGCTCCATTTTCAAAGATGTATGCTTCTTAGTACCAGAAAGGTGAATGTAAGTGACAGTTTTCTGCTTTGGGTATCTCTTAATAGTTGAAAGAATTGTTTGAAATCAGGTCTTTAAAAAGAGAAAACATTTATTGAGAACAAAGTGGATCCAATTCATAGAGGTGAGTGAACTATGTCCTGATGCTTTTCTGGGGTCCTTCTTAGGCAGCCATACCCTTGGGGGTACTGCTCACTGGTTGAGGTAACTGCGTCTGCGTTGATTAGGGCTGGGGTTGTGGGTACTTACCTATGGAGTGGAGTTGGGTATCCAGGGGTGGACCCAAGACCCAGAGCTGAACAGTCTGTCTGAGTGAAGGCCCAGCAGAGGGAAGAGGTTTGGGGAAGAGCTGGGGGCACTAGGGCAAGTGCAGACTGGAGAGGTTCCCAGGCTTTCTGGTGGTTGCAGCTCGTCCTTCCCAGGAGGAAAGTATGTGAGTGTGGCATTGGGGGTGCGAGGTTCAGGGAGAAACTCCTGCTGTTAAGAATTCTGAACCAGTTCAGGCAACAAAAATAGAGGGATAGATACTATTTAGATAGATAATAGGTAAATAATGGATAAGAGATTCTGTAATCAATAAGCGAAATTAAAATTGACTGGCTAAAATAGATGTGGGGATTGAATCTGTCTGCAGTGCAGGAGACCTGGGTTCAATCCCTAGGTCTGGAAGATCTGGAGAAGGAAATGGCAACCCACTCCAGTATTCTTGCCTGGAGAATTCCATGGGCAGTATAGTCCCTGGGGAAGCAAAGAGTTGGACATGAATGAGAGACTAACACTAGGCCACTACTAATCAATAAGTGACTGATAGATAATAGATAAGTGATCATAGATAATAGCTAAACAGATAGTAGACTGATGGATGATATATTAGTTTTCTGTTGGTACTGATCTCAGGTGACAGATGCCATTTATAAGAAGGAGAAATGCAAGGTGAAATCCATCAGACGGGCACACATCTAGACTTTGAGGATCTGGAAACACTTCACAGAAAAAGCAACATCAATCTGAAACCCCAAGAAATGTGTCGGGATTAGTCACATAAAGGAAGTGGCTGCCTTGAACACCAAACACCTCATCAACTCTAATTCAGTTGCACTGGTTATTTCTGTTCCTAATTGCTACTGCACAGATCTGTGCATATGCTGCACATTTAGGATGTGTTGGTACTTTCAGATGCAAATGTGTTTGGCAAAAATGTCTTCTGCTTGTACAGAAAAAGTTCTCAGCAAAAGTTCTCTCTGCCTTTGGAGTGGTGTGGGCTTTGTAGCTTTTAATTTAATCTTTTACCTTGGGTAGGGAGAAGTGTTTTTCACTGTAGATGCAACCGGCATGATTCCTCTTCATTGCTAAGAGAATCCTGTGCTCTATTATTGCTGTGTTCCCTGAGTACAGAAGCTGCTGTTAATGCTCTACTCAGGAAAAAATGCTAAAGCAGCAGAGGCTTTTGTTTTATTCTCTGCTTCCTAATTGTGGACTCACAGTGTGGGCGAAACAGCTGAGGAAGCTAGGCAAATAAGAAATGGGGACTCAAGCTCTTGCCCTTTTCTCTCCTATCCTGCAAACTCTAATTACTTCCTACCTACCCATGGCTCCCCACTCAGAACTCCAGTGGTTTCCAGGGGAAGGTGGATCCTGGAAAAGGAGCGAAGATGATTGGAAACCTTCTTTTCTTCCAAATGCTGTGTGATCTAGGTTCTTGCAATTAGCAGTGTAGGAGAGCTTTGATAAATCACTCACTTCTTTGCACTTCCAAGTCCTAGTTCTAAACTCATTGGAAAGAGTTTAAATAACACTAAAGAAGTGGAATGTGGTTCTAGTTAAGAGTATTAATTTCTTAATTCAGTTCAGTTCAGTTGCTCAGTCCTGTCCAACTCTTTGCAACCCTATGGACTGCAGCACGCCAACCTCCCTGTCCATCAGCAACTCCTGAGGTTTCCTCAAACTCATGTCCATTGAGTCGGTGATGCCATCCAACCATCTCATCCTCTGTCATACCCTTCTCCTCTGCCTTCAATCTTTCCTACATGAGGGTCTTCTCAAATGAGTCAGTTCTTCACATCAGGTGGCCAAAGTATTGGAGTTTCAGCTTCAGCATCAGTCCTTCCAATGAATATTCAGGACTGATTTCCTTTAGGATGGACTGGTTGGATCTCCTTGTAGTCCAAGGGACTCTCAAAAGTCTTCTCCAACACCACAGTTCAAAAGCACTGATTTTTTTGGCACTAAGCTTTATTTATTCTATTTCAAATCCTAAAAGATGATGCTGTGAAAGTGCTGCACTCAATATGCCAGCATATTTGGAAACTCAACAGTGGCCACAGGACTGGAAAAGGTGAGCTTTCATTCCAATCCCAAAGAAAAGCAATGCCAAAGAATGCTCAAACTACCACACAATTGTACTCATCTCACACGCTGGTAAAGTAATGCTCAAAATTCTCCAAGCCAGGCTCCAACAGTATGTGAACCGTGAACTCCCAGATGTTCAAGCTGGGTTTAGAAAAAGCAGAGGAACCAGAGATCAAATTGCCAACATCCACTGGATCATGGAAAAACCAAGAGAGTTCCAGAAAAACATCTATTTCTGCTTTATTGACTATGCCAAAGGCTTTGACTATGTGGATCACAATAAACTGTGGAAAATCCTGAAAGAGATGGGAATACCAGATCACCTGACCTGCCTTTTGAGAAATCTGTATGCAGGTCAGGAGCAACAGTTAGAACTGGATGTGGAACAACAGACTGGTTCCAAATAGGGAAAAAAGTACGTCAAGGCTGTTTAGTCACTCTGCTTATTTAACTTATATACAGAGTACATCATGCAAAATGCTGAGCTGGAAGAAGCACAAGCTGGAATCAAGATTGCTGGGAGAAATATCAATAACCTCAGATATGCAGATGACACCACCTATATGGCAGAAAGTGAAGAAGAACTAAAGAACTTCTTGATGAAAGTAAAAGAAGAGAGTGAAAAAGTTGGCTTAAAACTTAACAGTAAGCCAGAAAGAAAAACACCAATACAGTATACTTACACATATATATGGAATTTAGAATGATGGTAATGATAAACCTGTACGCAAGACAGCAAAAGAGACACAGATGTATAGAATGGCCTTTTAGACTCTGTAGGAGAAGGAGAGGGTGGGATGGGTTGGCAGAGTGGCAGTGTAACATGTGTGATATCATAAGTGAAACGAATCACCAGTCCAGGTTTGATGCAGGATGCTTGGGACTGATGCACGGGGATAATCCAGAGAGAGGGTGTGGGGCGGGAGGGGGAAGGTGGGGGTCGGGATTCGGAGTTCATGTACACTCGTGGCTGATCCATGTCGATGTGTAGCAAAACGAATACAGTATTGTAAAGCAAAACAAACTAAAAAAATAAAAATTAATTAAAAAAAAGAAACAAACAAAAAAAACCCACAACATTCAGAAAACTAAGATCATGGCATCTGATCCCCTCATTTCATAGCAGATAGATGGGGAAACAGTGGCAGACTTTATTTTGGGGGGCTCCAAAATCACTATGGATGGTGACTGCACCATGAAATTAAAAGATGCTTACTCCATGGAAGAAAAGTTATGGCCAACCTAGACAGCATATTAAAAAGCAGACATTACTTTTACAACAAAGGTCTGTCTAGTTAAAGCTTTGGTTTTTCCAGTAGTCATGTATGAATGTGAGAGCTAGACTATAGAGAAAGCTGAGTGCTGAATTTTTTAATTAGTTAATTGACTTTTGGGCCTTCGTTGCTGCATGTGGGCCTCTCTAGTTGCGGTGAGTGGGGGCTACTCTCTAGTTGTGGTGAGTGGGGGCTACTTCTAGTTGCGGTGCACTGGTTTCTCATTGTTGTGGCTTTTGTTGCCCATCATGGGCCCTAGAGCGTGTGGGCTCAGTAATTATGGCCCGTGGGCTTAGTTGCTTCATGGCACATGGAGTCTTCCTGCACCAGGGATCAGACCTGCGTTCCCTGCATTGGCAGGTGGGTTCTTAACCACTGGACCACCCAGAGAAGTCCCAACAGTATTAGTTTTTAGAGTTAGCATTTGAGTCATAGCTTTGCTCCTTATTGATTGTGTAACCAGAGGCATATTATTTATCCTCTGTGAACTTCAATTTTCTCATCTGTAGAATGGAAAACACTGTTATATCTTCTAGGACTCAATGAAAGAATGTACACAAGTTTATTTGCTGAGTGCCTCCTAAAAGCCTTACAGTTTTAAATCATTGTCAAATTGTCTATATGATTCTGATTCCTTAATATAACCCCTTGATCCAAGGAACCCCCTCCCTGTTATCATGATCTTATTTTATTGACTGTGAAGAAATGGTGAGAAGTGGACAAATGTAAAATGTAGATGTGTTAAGAGGAGTTGATGATAAACAAACATAAGAATGTATTCTAGAGGTTTGATATCTGATATTATTAATCCCAGTTAAAAATTAAAGTTGGATATGGATGCGGTATTCATTTAATTTTGACAATGAATTTTAAAATGGTGAGAAGACACATTTTCAAATTTTGTGACAGAATTTAGACCATCAAAATTCTGTCTGTGTGTTTTTGTAAAAAAATATATTCATAGACAGATAAGCCTCATTCCAACGTCTGCATAAATATGAGTTGATGTTGAACAATAAAAAGCTTTCCAGAGAGTTAACGTTTGTTTATTTGATAATAGGGCTTGCTCTCATCCTTCACTTTATCTCTGAGTTTAGTTGATTGACACCTCGTTATTAGTAATCTGCTCTCACTAATCATCATTCTCACCACGCAGAATCTGAAATCTTTGGATGGTACTTCTCTCTCTCTCTTTTTTAAATCTGTGTGTTTTTATTAATATGACATATTGATAATTTTATAAAGGAGACATATGTCTATAGAAAATGATTGCAGATGTTGGTAGTAAAGAAAAAGATGGCAGTTTTTTTTTTGTTTGTTTGTTTTTTGAGAGAAAGGCAAGATGCAGAGAGAGTTTAGTTTTTAGGAAGCCACAGCTCAAGCACATTGATAAACGGAAGTGTCTGTAAAGAGATTAAATATAGACTGGAAATATAATGAATGGAGGAGTGGAAGGGAGAGTAGCTCAGATGGTGGCATTAGCCTTGGTGATAAATAAGAGGCCTCTTTTTTTGAAACAAAAGTAAAGTAAGTAAGAATAGTGTAAACATGGAAGAAGAGGTAATTAGGGAATGAGCTTCCATTCTTTGGTGAATTGGAATGAGGTCATCTCCTGACAGAGGAGTTTGGGAGTGACTGGCCAAGGACTGGAAAAGTTTGTTAGTCACTGGAAATGAACAATTGGAAAACTAGAGATGATTAACAGGGTCCTAGTGAAACAAGAGGGAAGAGGGCAGGGCACAGCCTTTAAAAAGATGACATAGCCCAAGGACATAAATTAAACTGGTTAGAACCAACTAGGTCCAAGATGGTGAAAGAGAGAATAGTGAGGATATATCCAAATATTTGAAGGTTTGACCAGAATGTATGGGATGAGAAGAACTGCCTATTCTGTGTGCTACTGAAACACAGAGCTAAGACCAGGAGGTAGAATTTATAGGAAGCAAGATCTTGACACAGATAAGAAAGAAATGAATGCCTTTGGAGGGAATGAATTCTGTGATTCTGAAGATATTCAAGCAGAGAATAGGTAGGCAATGGCCATGATTAATAGAGATGGTTCAGGCATTGAAAGGCAAGTGGCCGCTGATGAGCTTAAGACACCTGACGACTCTGTGAGGCTGTGAATCACTATGTGTCATCACATGGTGTCACTTTCAGAAATTATTGCATAGATTGTCATACTGCTTGAACTGTTGTCAATGTGCATTTATTTTATTTTAAGGGATGGGAGGATCCCAATAAAGTACAAGTCTATTTCTTTTAAAGTAACTACTCTTCTATTTTCTTGTGATTAAGACATTTATTTAAAGCCAGGCTTGCTAGTAAAAAGGCATATAATCACTGGTTCTCTTCAGCCCCTGTCATGACAGATTAGCATTAATAATTTAGAGAACAGCAGCATTAAAAGTAATTACAAACTGTCAGAAAGATACAAGAAATATGACATAGCTCATAGCTTCTTTTCAGACCTCAAATATTATTTGAGGTGAAAAATAATTACATTTTCCTGTTCATTTCCTAATACAAATAACTTAGGAAATCTCATAATTCTTGAAATTTTCAATTAATTCATTGAAAAACTGATGTCACTTTGGGGGAAAAAAAAAAGCCCTCTCTGGCCGCAAATTTCCACTGTGGAATCATTCTTGAGGCATATTCCCAATTGTCTTGTCATTGCTCGTTTCAAATGCATTAACATAGCAACATGAATAAATCAACTAGCATTTAAAAATATAAATCATCTAAACCTCCTTTAATTGTGTATGCATTTAGCTGTTTCTCTTTGTCCGTCTAAATCCTATAGCCCCTTGGTTTAGATACATCTCCCTACAAATTTACCTAAGATATCAGAATCTACTAAAATTCATCCCTATGAACTTTTGTCCAGCTCAAGCCTACTTTGTTCTGTCTCTCCATTCAATGCTGCTCTCATACAAAAAATGAGAAATGTGTCACTATTTCATATTTTAATGAAATTTACAAGGCATCTTCCTCTTTCTGCAGTCCCTTCTTTGATCACATGTCCTCTGCCCCGGGGAGAAATAAGAACAAAAATGGACACTCACTTCTGTCCTTATCCTCTATTATTCTAGATAAAGGAGGAGAGAAAACATCGCCGCCCCCCCTCCATTTTGAAGTAACATTCACTAAAACCTAGGCATTAATTCACTGTATTTAAAATTTACCTTATTTAAAATTTATGCAATCGGAGAGATGTATTAAACATGTTATCTGGTGGTAGTCATGTCATCTTATATTTTCGTTTTGTAAAAACAGAAAAGTCTTAGTAAGATAGTTGTTCAGATTTCAGTAGAATAATTTGACCTCAGGAACAGATTGTATGTGGCAGCAAATCTCAGCAGATTGGAATGGGGGTGTTGGATTGATGTCCACGCTCTTTGCACCCTTACTGCGCCTGGCATATTGCAGTACACAGGATGCTGGGTGGAGGTCTACCATGTCACTTGAAAACCAAGGAGGGAAGGGAGAAAAGCAAGAAGAATGTTATTGCATTTTAATATTTGTTGTTGCTAAAACGTCACCATTTTATATGACATAGATTTTAGATAGGTCATATGGGTTAGTCTGCATGCTATCATGCGAAGTACTGGTTTATATTGTGTCAAATGATTAGAATCTTCATTGGATCAACAATGTTCTGAAAGAGAGCTAATTAGACTCAACAGTATTTGCCATAGCATGCACATAAACTCCACTAATCTTTCTTCCATTCTCTCTTTGGCTGCTCTATAATAACCTGTCATCTTTGGGAAAGTTACTCTTTATATAAAATGGTTTATAATGACATGGGTGCATTAGATTATTTGAGTGAGTGAGTGAAGTCGTTCAGTTGTGTCTGACTCTTTGTGACCCCATGGACTGTAGCCTACCAGGTTCCTCCATCCATGGGATTTTCCAGGCAAAAACACTGGAGTGGGTTGCCATTGCCTTCTCCAGGTGATCTTCCCGACCCAGGGATTGAACCCAGGTCTCCCGCATTGTAGGCAGATGCTTTACCATCTGAGCCACCAGGGAAGTGTTTATACTGTGGGGATTCCCAGGCGGTGCTGTTGTAAAGAACCCCCCTGCCAGTGCAGGAGTCACTGGTGTGATCCCTGGGTGGGGAAGATCCCCTGGAGAAGGTCATGGCAACCCACTCCAGTATTCTTACCTGGAGAATCCCGTGGAAAGAGGAGCCTGACAGGTTACAGTCCATAGAGTCTCAAAAAGTTGGACATAACTGAAGCAACTGAGCATGCATGCATTTATTCTGCTTGTTATACAAAGTTTATATTGCCATAGACACGTATATTGTGAGACAAAATCACATTACTGTCTCTAAACAGCTAATATAACACAGCTCCTCCGAGGAAAGCCTTTAAAAATATTCCTTAATTTTGTTTATTATACAAGTTGTTCATACGTACAATTGGAGAAGGAAATGGTAACTCACTCTAGTATTCTTGCCTGGAGAATCCCCTGGACGGAGGCACCTGGTAGGCTACAGTCCATGGGGTCGCAAAGAGTCGGACACGACTGAGTGACTTCACTTACTTACTTCACTCACTCATACCTACAATAGGACAATTAGGATAAAGAAAACCAGGTGATCGCAAAGAAGAAAATCAAAATTCACTATCCAGTGATTGAAGCTGTTATTAAGTTCAAGCTTGTGCTTCCGTATTTTTTCATACATTCATCTTTTAGAACAATAAATCATACTGTGTCTGCTGTTTGAGACCAGCTTTGTTCTTTCAACAGTATAAAATGGCTATCTTCCTTAATTAACAAATACACAGCATTATCACAATTTCTAATGACTACAGAGTATTCGTTGTGTAACTTGATTTAAGCCTTTTTTTATTTAAGCAAGCTCTGTCATTGAAAATTCAGATAATTTCTGCTTTGTTGCCAGTAATGAATTCTGTGATGGACATCCTTGTGTTTCTCTTGTCCTGCATTCTCAAAGAGAGCCTCCAAGTGTCCTCCAGGACTTTCAGGAAGTAGCTGCCATCCCAGTCAGAGACGGGGGCAAACCCAGGTCTCATTGCTCCGTGGGCATGGCCTGACCGAAGGAAAAGTGAACCAGAAAGATGAGGCCGTGGGCAAAGTAGAGTCTCAGGACATTTTACCCTTCGACTCCGCATCTTTGTAACCCCTCTGTTAATTCTGCCTTAGGAATGGAGACAGTCTACACAAAACTTTTCCTAAAGAAAGTCATGCATTTCCTTAGCTATAGTTACTGGTAATTAGCCTTGTTAAAGAAAAACAACAATAACAGCAACACAAAACAACTCTATCTATCATCTGATAGATTTATCAGTCTATCTTTCTAGGTGATATTTGGCAGCAAAGCCAAAGGATTCTGACTTTTCTTTTTGTTTTTTCCCTGGTGCAGAGTTTTTTTTTTCAGTTTTATTGAGATATAGTAAGACAAATAAAATTGTAAGATACTTAAAGTGTCACATTGTAATTATTTGATCCCTGCATATGGTTTCAATGTTATGCTAGAGTACTGATTAACAGGCCCACCTAAGGGTTATTTGGGATTTTTTTAGGGCAGAGGTTGACAAACTTTTTCCTTAAAGAGCCAAATAATAAATAATTTAGATTCTGCAGATTGTATGGTCTCTGTCATAGTTTTTAACCCTGCTGTTGCAGCTTAAAAGAAGCCATGGACAATAGATAAATGAAGGCATGTGACTCTATTCCAATAAAACTTTATTTACAAAAACATGGGGCAGACTCTATTTGGCCCATGGGCCTTAATTTGCTGACTTCTGCTGTAGGGGTATGTAACTTTGACTATTTACTAATAGTTGGCAAGTTACAAATTGCTTTTGTCTGATAGAGATGCAAATGATTTATGTGCAGTAGAAAAATAACCCCAGTGGCAATGCTTTATTGCCTGATTCAGCAATCTTCATCCAGCATATAGAAAGGTCCTATATGTATTGATTTCCATACCCAGTTTTGTCACCCTGTTGGTTCGTTCATTGATAAGCTAAAATAAAACTTTGACATGTACTCACTGTTTATATAAGATTTATGTTTTTAACTTTGGAAAATTATACCCTGACAGCCTGTACTCCACAGGCAAGGCAACCCCTAAAAAAGAGGATGTTGCAAGGAGCATGACCTTCAGAGGTCAAATCAGACTTGCATCTGCTGCTCTGTGTAAGCAACTATGTCTCGTTTTCTGTCTCTCCCTTGCTGTGACCAGATTACTTTCTGTCCCCTAGCCTCACTGTTTGTCTCCAAGATGCTCCACTTTTCAAGGACAGGACATCTTCATCAGAAGAGGGATATTCTTGTTTCTAAACACTTTGACAGTTTTGCTAAGTACATGCTGTGGCCAGTGGAATGGTTCCATTAGCAACTCACTTAGGAAGAATAACACATTTAGCTAGGTTATTAAAAAAAAAAAAAGAAAGAAAAAAAGAGTCTTCACGCTTTTTTTCTATTATAATTTCATCCTGAAAACAGAACCAAGCCAGTCAGCCCTCTCAAGGTTTTGCAGAGAGCCTGGTTTTGCAGAGACCCTTCAAGGGTCTTACTGAAGTGCATAGTGCCTTAGGACTTCACTATAGCCTCCAATGACCAGGTATCGCTGTTCAGCATCCTCTCCTGGTTCAGACCTTTGCTGTGTTTTTCTATTTCTTTTCAAAAGCTGCCATGTAGGTGTGTATACAGAGTTTGATTTTCCATCTTTCCCTGCATCATCTCATTTGTCCCCCCAGCCCTCCTAGGAGGCTGGTGTGCTACCATTGTTCATCAAGGAGGAATTTGGAAACTCAAGGAAGACTAGGCACTTGCTTAGGTCTAGTTAGTGGCAGAGATAGAATTTTAACCTATTTCTGTCAATCCTCAGACTCAAGCTTTTAATCTGTCCTGTATTGCATCTCCAACTTCCCACTCCTGAATCTTCTGTTTGGGCCTATCTTTAGATCAGAACTAGTTTCATTTCTGTGCCTTTATGACCATGGTAGCGTAGAAGGTGATGGCACCCCATCCAGTACTCTTGCCTCGAAAATCCCATGGACAGAGGAGCCTGGTGGGCTGCAGTCCATGGGCTCGTGAAGTCGGACACGACTGAGCGACTTCACTTTCACTTTCATGCATTGGAGAAGGAAATGGCAACCCACTCCAGTGTTCTTGCCTGGAGAATTGCAGGAACGAGGGAGCCTGGTGGGCTGCCATCTATGGGGTCGCACAGAGTTGGACACGACTGAAGCAACTTAGCAGTAGCATGACCATGGTAGAAAGGATTATACTAATGCTGTGTTTTCTTTCTTTTTAAAATTAAGACTTTGTTTTTTAAAGAGTTTTAGGTTCCCAGCAAAACTGAGGGAAGGGCCAAAGATTTCCCGTATGCTCCCTGCCCTCACACATGCATAGGCTCCCCATTAACAGTGGTACCTTTGTTATATTGACGAGCCTGTATTAACATGTCCTAATCACACAATCATGGTTTACATAAAGCTCACTCTTGGTGCTGTACATTCTGTGGGTTTGGGCAAATGTATAATGAGATGTATCCATCATGAGGGTATCACACAGAGCAGTTTTACTGCCCTAAAAATCCTCTGTGCTCTGCTTATTCATCCCTCCCTCTCTAACCTCTGGCAACCACTGATCTTTTTAACTGTCTCCAACTTGTTAACTTAATCAGGTTCTGTTTTTTCTAAAATGTCATGTAGTTGGAATCGTACTGTATGCAGTTCTATCAGGTTGGTGTCTTTTACTTAAATATGTATTTAAAGTTTCTCCATATCTTTTCATTGCTTTTTAGTGCTGAATGATATTTCATTGCTGGATGTACCACAGTTTATTTATCTATTTACCTACTAGGGACGTCTTACTTGCCTCCAAGCTTTGGGAATTAGTGAATTATGAATAAGCATCTTGCTTATAAACATCCATGTACAGGTTTTTGTGTAGACATGCGTTTTTGATTCCTTTGGGTAAGTAGCAAGGAGTGCAACTCCTAGATCATATAGAATGTTTAGTTTTGTAAGAAAACTGCCAAATCGTCTCCTTATTAGATTAAATAAAACTTCCAGAGCAATGCTGAAAACTACTGATGAGAGACGTTATCTTGCCTTGTATCTTATTTTAGTAGGAAAGCTTCAAATTTCTTATCATTAAATATGTTGTTAGCTGTAGAATTTTTGTCATATTCTTTATCATGTAGAGGAAGTTTCCTTCTATTTCTAGTTTGCTGCAAGTTTTTATCATGAATAGATGTTGGGTTTTTTTCAAATGCTTTTTCTTCACATGTTGATATGATTACGTGATTTTATTTTTTAATCTGTTGATGTGATGAATTACATTAATTGATTTTCAAATGATGAATTAGCCTTGCATACCTGGATAAATCTCACTTGCTCATGATAATATTCTTTTTGTTATATTTGGCTTACTAATGTTCTTTTGAGGACTTTTGTATTTATGTTCATGAGAGGTTTCTCTTGTAATTTCTTTGACTGGTTTTGGTAATAGAGTGATGCTGGCTCTGTATGATGAGTTAGGATGTGTGTATGTATATATATGTATATTTGTATGATTATTTGTTGAGAAGTCTGTTCTTTTTCAACTGAGTCATATTTGAATATTTGTAAAATATTAATTGTCCATACATGTGTAGGTCTATTTCTGGGTTCTCTGTTCTCGTTCACTGATCTCTTTGTCTACTTGTTCACCAATCGCAAACTATCTTGATTATTGTCTACAGGTTGTCTTATAGTCAGGTAGGAGAAAGCAATGGCATTCCAATCCAGTGTTCTTGCCTGGAGAATCCCAGGGACAGGGGAGCCTGGTGGGCTGCAGTCCATGGGGTCGTGAAGAGTTGGACACGACTGAGCGACTTCACTTTGACTTTTCACTTTCATGCATTGGAGAGGGAAATGGCAACCCACTCCAGTGTTCTTGCCTGGAGAATCCCAGGGACGGGGGAGCCTGGTGGGCTGCCATCTATGAGGTTGCACAGAGGTGGACCAGACTGAGGCAACTTAGCAGCAGCAGCAGCAGCGTTAAGTCCTCCAACATTTTTTCTTCTCATTCACAACTCTCTTGGTTATTGTAGGTCTTTTGAATTTCTGACTGAATTTTAGAACTAGAAAAATGTCTGCTGAGATTTTCATTAGGAATAGGTTGAATCTACAAATCACTTTGAGAAGATTTTGCATCTTTACAATATTGAGTCTTTTGATTCACAAGTGTGATATATTTCTCCATTTGCTTAGACCATGGATATTTCTCAGCATTGTTTTGTAGTTTTCAGTGTACATGTCCTGCATATCTCTTGTCAGATTTTCCCTGTGTATTTCATAATTTTTGATGCTATTGAAAATAGTATTGTTTTAAAAGTTTAAGTTCTGAGTACTTCTTGCCTCTTGATGGTATGTATGAATACAATTTTTAAGTATATTGATCTTGAATGTTGCATTGTTAAACTCTTACAGTAGTTCCAGTGATGTTTTGTTGGGGGGGGGGGTGGTTACATGGGATTTTGAAAAACATTTTAAAATTATTTAGTTATGTTTAGGTAGATGATCATGTTCCTTGCTGATTAAAATAGCTTTGTTTAATCCTGAATGTCTTTATTTTTTCTGCCTTAGTTCACTGGTTGGAACTTTAGGACAATCTTTAATAGAAATGAGAAAAATGAACTTTTTTGCTTATTCCTGAACTTAGGGGTAAAATATTTAGTCTTTCACTATTAAGAATGATAATAGCTATATTATTTTTGTAGATGTTCTTTATCTGGTTGAGGAGTTCTATTCTTAGTTTGCCTAGAGGTTTTATTTCTTCTTTTTTTTAAAAAATCAGAAATGGATGTTGAATTTTTTGAATGCTTTTTCTGCACCAGTTGTAATGATATTTTTTTCCTTTAAAATATTCTAATTATCATAAATTACTTTTGACTGATTTTCAAATGTTAAACTAGACTTCCTTTCCTGGGACAATCCTCACCTGGTCATGATGTATTATCCTGTTTATACATTGTTGGATTCAATTTGATCACATTTTCGTAAGATTTTTTTTCATCTATATTCATGAGAGACACTGGGCTGTGGTTTCCTGTTTTTGTATATCTGTCTTTCTTTTTTTTCAAACCAGAGTAATGGGCCTCATAGAATTAGTTGAAGAGTATTCACTTCTCTTCAACTTTCTGGAAGAGTTTTTCTAGAATTGGTATTATTAGTTCCTTAAATATTTGATAGGAAAAGCTACCAGAACCTGGAGTATGCTGTGTGTAGGAGTTTCTTTTTTTAACAACAGTTTCATTTGCTACGGTGCTATTCAAGTAGTCTAAGTTTCATAAGTTCAGTTCAGTTCAGCTGCTCAGTTGTGTCTGACTCTTTGCGACCCCATGGACAGCAGCACACCAGGCCTCCCTGTGTAAACTTTGAATTTTGTGTCCTTGAGTCACTTATCTGTCTTATCTATGTTGTCAAATATATCGGCATAAAATTGTTCACAATATTGCTTATTATCCTTTGAGTGTGTGTAGAATCAGTCATATCACCTGTCTTATTTCTAATATTGGAAATACGTGTCTTCTCTCTCTTGTTCCTTATTAGCAGATAAAGGTTTGCAATGTTAGTTATTGAGTTTGTAAAGGAACCAGTGTTTTTCAGTGTTTTTTTCCTTCTAATTCACTGATTTCCATGCTGATGTTTATTTCCTTTCTTACGCTTATCTTAGGCTTTATTTTCTCCTCTTTTTCTTATAGTGGAAGCTGAAGTTATTGATTTGAGACCTTTCTAATTTTCTAATATAAGCAAGCCATAAATTTTCCTTACAAATTTGTTTGCGTCCAACAAATTTTGATTAAATTTTGTTTTTATTTTCATTGAATTCAGAAGACTCTTTGGATTTCTTTGACTCATGAGTTGTTTAGAAGTGTGTTATTTACTTTCCAAATATTTGGAAGATTATCTCTAACAATTGGCTTGTAATTTAATCCCATTTGATCAGAGAACATAGTTTGTGTGACTTGAATCCTTATACATATGTTGAGCCTTGTTTTATAACCTATAATATGATCTGTTTTAGTATATATTCTATGTGAGTTTGAAAAGAATATATATTCTGTTGTTGAGTGTTGTCAATTAGGTTAAATTTGTTGATAGTATTATTCAGGTCTTCTATTTTCTTACTAATTTTCTGATTGCATGGCTTACCATATATTGAAAGAATATTGTTGAAATCTGACAAAAGTACCAATTTTTCTATTTCTTATTGCAGTTCTATCACTTTTGGGTTTATGTATTTTGAAGCTTTGTGTTTAGGTGTGTAAATACTTAGAATTGTTATATCCTCTTGAACTGACCTCTATATTACTATTAAGTGTCAATATTTAATTTTAGTAGGTTTTCCTCTGAAATCTAGCATTGTCTGTTATTAATATAGCTTCCTCACCTTTATTTTGTTAATATTAGTGTGGTATATATAGCTTCATCTTCTTACCTTTAAGCTTATCTTTATATTTAAAATTATTTTCTTATAGGCAGATATAATTGGATATTACTTTTTTTATCCAAGTTGATAATTTCTGATTTTTAGTTAGGAAGAGAAGGCAATGGCACCCCACTCCAGTACTCTTGCCTGGAAAATCCCATGGATGGAGGAGCGTGGTAGGCTGCTGTCCATGAGGTCGCTAAGAGTCGGACATAACTGAGCAACTTCCCTTTCACTTTTCACTTTCATGCATTGGAGAAGGAAATGGCAACCCACTCCAGTGTTCTTGCCTGGAGAATCCTAGGGACGGGAGAGCCTGGTGGGCTGCCGTCTATGGGGTCGCACAAAGTTGGACACAACTGAAGTGACTTAGCAGCACATTTAATTTGATTATTGATATGTTTGACTTACACATATATGTGGGCAACATCCTGCTATACTGTCTCATTCAAAGTTTCTTTTCTTCTTTTCTACCTTCTGTTGGACTGGATATTTTTTTAAAATTCCATTTATTTTTGGGCTGTGCCATGTCTTCACTGCTACATGCAGGCTTTCTCTAGTTGGGGTAAGCAGGGGCTACTCTAATTGCAGTGCCTGGGCTTCTCATTGCAGTGGCTTCTCTTGTCATGGAGCATGGGCTCTTGGGTGCATGGGCCCCAGGAGCTGTGGCACAGGGTCTCAGCAATTGTGGCTCATGGGCTCTGGAGCACACAGGCTTACGTGTCCTGCAGCATGTGAGATCAATCTTCCCAGACCAGAGATTGAGCCTGTGTCCCCTGCATTGGCAGGTGGAGTCTTAACCAATGGACCACCAGAGAAGTCTTAGATGGAACATTTTTATGATTTCATTTTTTTCCTTTGTTGATTTGTTAGTTATAGCTGTTCATTGTGTTATTTTAGTGGTGGCTTTAGGGTTTATAATGTTTTAAGTTTATTATTTTATATACATATGCTTATAACTATGGAAAATTATTAAAGAGATGGGAATACCAGCCACCTGACCTGCCTCTTGAGAAACCTATATGCAAGTCAGGAAGCAACAGTTAAGAACTGGACATGGAACAACTGACTAGTTCCAAATAGGAAAAGAATTACACCAAGGCTGTATATTGTCACCCTGCTTATTTAACTTCTATGCAGAGTACATCATGAGAAACGCTGGGCTGGAAGAAACACAAGCTGGAATCAAGATTGCCAGGAGAAATATCAATAACTTCAGATATGGAGATGATACCACCCTTATGGCAGAAAGTGAAGAGGAACTAAAAAGCCTCTTGATGAAAGTGAAAGAGGAGAGTGAAAAAGTTGGCTTAAAGCTCAACATTCAGAAAACAAAGATCATGGCATCTGGTCCCATTGCTTCATGGGAAATAGATGGGGAAACAGTGGAAACAGTGATAGACTTTATTTCTGGGGGCTCCAAAATGACTGCAGATGGTGATTGCAGCCATGAAATTAAAAAACGCTTACTCCTTGGAAGAAGAGTTACGACCAACCTAGACAGAATATTAAAAAGCAGAGACATTACTTTGCCAACAAAGGTCCATCTAGTCAAGGCTATGATTTTCCAGTAGTCATGTATGGATGTGAGAGTTGGACTATAAAGAAAACTGAGGGCCAAAGAATTGATGCTTTTGAACTGTGGTGTTGGAGAAGACTCTTGAGAGTCCCTTGGACTGCAAGGAGATCCAACCAGTCCATCCTAAAGGAAATCAGTCCTGAATATTGGTTGGAAGGACTGATTCTGAAGCTGAAACTCCAATACTTTGGCCATCTGATGTGAAGAACTGACTCATTTGAGAAGACCCTGATGCTGGGAAAGATTGAAGGTAGAGGAGAAGGGGATGACAGAGGATGAGATGGTTGGATGGTATCACTGACTCATTGGACATGAGTTTGATTAAACTCTGGGATTTGGTGATGGACAAGGAGGCCTGGTGTGCTGCAGTCCACGGGGCTGCAAAGAGTTGGACACGACTGAGTGACTAAACTGAACTTGGTTAAAAGATCTTTAAATTTCCAGTATTACAGATCTGATGTTTATAAATTATTTTAGATTTTGTACGTCTAAAAAAGTGTTTGGCATTTGTTTTTGAAAGATACTGTTGCTGAGTAAAGAATTCTAGATTGTTAGTATTTTGTATTCCTATAAATGTTCTTGAGAGTTTTTCTAGAACACAGTAAATTTCTAGGAAAAATTTTAATCTATGTGGGTCTTGTTTTTAAACTTTGCTAGGTGGAACCCTAGCAGCCTTTAGTCTAGGATTAACTTTTTCATACTACTCAAGCAAGACCCTTGTTAGTAATGTAACCCATGTCCCATGAATTATGAGATTTTTCATTCAGGCTGTTGGGAGAAACCATTAATACTGAGTACTGTTCTAATCCTTTTGGGTATTTCTCTCCATACACTTAGAGAAGCCTCCTCAAACATACATTGATTGGTTCCCTAGGTGGACCCTGTGCAGCCTTCTTGAGTTCTTTCCCTGGGCATCCTCTGTCTGGCACTGGGCTCTGAGAATAAGCCTGAGCTCAATCAGGCTTATTAGAACTACGCACGATCATTGCTAACCTTTTCTGATAAAACACACTTTGGCGCCACTTAGAATGAGGTGATGTTGTCCGAGACTGTCTCCAGTAGAGCCTGCATCAGCTCTGGGCACTGGGAAGCCTCTGGGGGCCAGCTCCCTTCTTGTCTCTTTTTCTTGATTTCATGGACAGGGTAGTCTATTTCTCCTCCTTGTTAACTTTAGGACTGGGACTCAGCTTGGAATCTCTACACTTCTCTTTTATCAAAACTGTTATCTCCTATTGGATCCTGATGAAATCACAGTAGAATGGGCCCTGGTTCTGTCCTTGGGATGCTAGACCTCCTGAGCCCATTGGTTGCCTGGCCTGCAAGCTCTGGCTCACTTGCCTTCTCTACCAGTTCATCTTTTGGCCTCCCACCCAACATGCATCACACATATTATGACATCAGTTATGTGTCATAGACAGTCTTACCGTCTTCAGTAATTCCTGGAGAGATGAGGTCACTTGGTGTAGAACAGGGTCATGAAACCAAACTCCCCATTTACCTGCGCTCCTGTCTTTTCTATTATCATCAATCCACCAGTGGACTGATGGGGGCAGGGAAAGCCTTCCAAAGCAGGCAGATTTTTAAAAATTAATTTATTTATTCAATGAATGATAATTGCTTTACAGAATTTTGTTGTTTTCTGTTCAACCTCAACATGAATCAGCCATAGACACATGAAAGCAGACAGATTTAAAGCAGCAATGATTATACACGCTTAAGCCCTTCTCCTCCCCGTTTTCCCCTCCCTCCCTTCCATCATGCATTTCCCCTCCCTCCCCATCACTCTCTCTGGAGGCCACTCACAGTGGTCTGTTCTTTGTTCCTCTATCTCTAGTCAGCCAAGAATATGCCTTTGTTCCCTTATCTTGTCTTGTTCAGAAATGTTATCTATGCGGAGGTCTAATTTGTTTCATCACCTCCTTTACCTCCCCAGGACCTTCTTTCCACTGCTTTCTTACCAAGGTTAACTCTAGTCCCCTCTCTCAAGAACTGGCTCCTTATCTGTGTAGCAGGGATGTATTTTATTCCTCAACACCATGGGGCAAGAAATGTCACATTCTTTTTAGCTATCCAAATCATGGTTCATCTGTAATAGCAGAAAATTCAATCTCTGTCCTTACTTGAACTTCTTCCACTTCTAATGTTATACCCTATAGGGTCATACAAGGGCTCAGGGTGTCTTCGTAGGGCAGAGTTTTCAGGGAAAGGTCCATTTGTCTCTCATCTACACAGGTTACCACTTCCAGGCTTATTGCCCCAGCCCTGATGTTACTTGAAGGCACAATGCCTAGGCTTTTGTGCCAAGTTTGAGTGGCAGTGTGGTTCTCAGGGCTAAAGCTCTAACTGTTCAATTACCACCCCAGCCACTGATGACTACTAGGCATGGACCAGCTTTTGTGAAAATCCTGAAGGATTCTGTCCTTGTCATCTGGTCAGATAAATATTCGCTTGTCCTCAATTCAGGTTACTTGTAAAGGTCCAACAACTTTTCTTCTCTTGGCACAGTATAACCCATCATAACATCCCTCAGAGAAGCAAAGCTTTGAGAGAAAAAAAAAAAGCTAGGAAGGACATTATCTTTTCTACTGGAAAGGCTGTTTTTGTCTCTAACCCACAAAAACACACTCAAGACGATGTTATACATAGACACATTTACCTTTCTGAGCTTGCAAAGAGAAACCTACCTTGCAGTAGGGAGAATGAAACATATTTATATTTTAATACTCTGGTTTCTGCCACTTATTAGCTGTGTGACCTTGGGCAGGTCATATTTTTGTCATCTATAAAGACTTCTGCCTTCTGGCTTCTTAGGGTTATTTTTAAGGGTTAAATGAATTAATAGAGGTAAAAATGCTTGGACAGTGCTATGAAGTGTTAGCTATTTTTATTTTCAGCTAATTATGCTGTTTGCGACCTTTTCCTTGTGCTGTTCATTTTATATAGTGCTACTGCATCTTAGGTGGAGTTACCAGAGCCAGCACTTAAGGTGAGTACCTTGCATGGCCAAAATCACCTCCAAATTCCATTGGAGACTAGCTATCTTATTTCTTCATAAGTCTGACCCAGACAGTTTTCCTGCCAGCAGTAAATCTGATTGGGTTGTCTTGGGTTGATCTCTGGATAAAGGTGTTACTTACAGATTTATACCTCTCCTTACATAGCCAATTCGGAGCAGATATTTTTTTCAGCAAAAGACTGTAAAATCATCCACACTGCTTGATTTTTTTTCCTGTCTGTGAAAACTGTTGAAATTCATATAATTTAAGTGTGAATAAGCTTTAACTCCAAGATTTCCTGGAGTCCATCCCATTATAAGCATAGCCGGATAAGAAACTGAAGTCCGTTCCTATTTCAGGAGGCTTTCATGATGCCACTGGCCAGAGTGGGCAAAGAATGAAAAGTTTGAAGAATCGCCTTTTGCTCCTCTCATATTGCTCACATCTTGTTGTTCAATTAGATTTGATAGCAACCAAAGAACTTCACTGAAGTCTCATCTTTCCCTGTCACAGTCCTTGGTGAACTTTATGAGCACTTTACACTGGGCAGACGGAGGAGCCTGGTAGGCTGCAGTCCATGGGGTCGCTAAGAGTTGGACATGACTGAATGACTTCACTTTCATTATTGGAGAAGGAAGTGGCACCCCACTCCAGTGTTCTTGCCTGGAGAATCCCAGGGATGGGGAGCCGTGGGCTGCCGTCTATGGGGTCGCACAGAGTCAGACACGACTGAAGCGACTTAGCAGCAGCAGCAGCAGCAGCATGGGGTGTTCATCCCTGGTAGAGAGTATACAAGCATTATTTAACTGTAGTCACTGCTGGGCATCGCCTATAGTTCTGTTCATCTCAAGAGAGACTCTGTTTCTAAAGAAACCACATGTACTTGAATTGGGGAAAAACAAAAACTGAGAAAACAATACAGTGGGCCATGTACCCAGAGATTTTGCCTTTTTTTTTTTTTTAAACTGTCCCCGTCACTAATCAAGTGTGTGGCCTCAGATGAGTCCCTTCCCCTCTCAAGGGTTCAGTTTTCTCATCTGAAAGATGAGGGGATTACACAGTCTTTTCCCAGTTTTACTGTCCTATATCTGTGATTCCACTTAATCAGTGTGAACTCTTCCTTGAAGTCTTCCTATTGTAAAAATGACTTGAGGAATGGGGTAAGAGAATGTTAACGGTTTCTTAGGAATAGTCACCTGGTGTAGCAGGTTAGTAATTTCAGTTTCCTTTGGAAACCCACTCCTGCTCTAATTTCTATTCATCCTCCTGGGGATGAATTCACTAGGACTATAAAGAAAGCTGAGTGGCAAATAATTAATTGATGCTTTTGAACTGTGGTATTGGAGAAGACTCTTGAGAGTCCTTTGGACAGCAAGGAGATCCAACCAGTCCATCCTAAAGGAAATCAGTCCTGAATATTCATTGAAAGGACTCATGCTGAAGCTGAAACTCCAATACTTTGGCCATCTGATGTGAAGAACTGACTCCTTGGAAAAGACCCTGATGATGGGAAAAATTGAAGGCAGGAGAGTAGGGGATGACAGAGGATAAGATGGTTGGATGGCATCACTGACTCGAGGGACATGAGTTTTAACAAGCTCCAGGACTTGGTGATGGACAGGGAAGCCTGGCATGCTGCAGTCCATGGGGTCAGAAAGAGTTGGACATGACTGAACAACTGAACTGAACTGAGAGTTGGTGATGGATACTTTTGATGGAAAAAGGAGAGCGCATGCAGGAAAATGAGGTTGACAGAGGCATGCGTAAATACAGAGACAGACAGAACCACACAGAAATAGGGGGATAGTGTCCTGCTCGCACGGTGAGTCCCTTGATCCTGGGCTTTACCCCTAGCCTTCACAGATAGAAGAGGCACTAGATACTCTTTTTGTTTAAATTGTATTAATTTAGGATTCTGTTATTTGCAACTGTATGGTGCTCGACTAACACATTCAAGTCTTCCTTTGCAATGTTGCACAGGAGAATTTGCTTGCCTCCAGATGGCTTGATCTGAGGCTTGGGAGTGAGAGAAGGAGGTGTGATATCTGATAGCAGAGGTTGTGTGAAGAGGGAAAGAACCTATGATGCGCCAAATACTATGCTGTGCTTTTCATGTTTTTTTTTTTTTTTTTTTCATTTCATACCACAACCCTAGGAGGACAGTGCTGTTTTTATTATCCCTGTTTTTCACAGGAGAAAACTGGGGAACAGACAGATTTAGGACTTACCTGAGCTCACACAACAGAGGTGGCAAAGCTGAAGGTTAAGACCAGATGCTTAGTCTCTGGAGCTTGAGCTCTTAACTTGAACTAAAATTTTCTGGATGATTTTTCTTTCCTAATTCTCTTCTTACTTACCACACAGCTGAGGTGGAGTCACAGTTTGAGTCTAGGTTGGCCAGACACCGGTGCATGAGTGAGTAAGCTGTAGGGGAAGAGTGGATGGAGGAGATCTCTAAGTGGATGGAGAATATGGACTAGAAGCATGGCATATAGTTACTCCCCATGCTCCACCCCCATACCCAGGTAGTTACATTTTAATATTCTGAAATTAAGAAGGAAGAAATTATCCAAAGAAATTGTCCAAAGGAATTAATTTTTTAAAATAGAAACTTTTTTTGCAACTTTGACAAAATTGTGATTCATATACACAGTTTTAAACTGTTAAATAATTTAGCAATAAATTTTGAGATGAGAATATATTGCATACAGCCACATCAACATTTTATGAAGCACATTGCAATTTATTAGTTATCAGTACAATGTGTTTCAGTATATCTGTTTGTGATAGTCAAATATATCATTTTAATATTTTCTTTCACATGCAATATACATGAGCTCATACGATGTTGAAACTGCCTCTAAGAATTTCTATTACTTCCTTTTTCCTCTTCTTTTTCTTTTTTTCTTCTCTGGCTCACTTACCGTGTATTTATTTTTATATACTCTCTCTTATTTGACTATAAAAGAAAGATCCATGAAAGGAGGGCCATGCATTGCTTGTGAGCTCTGTGTCTTCATGGTGCCTGGCTCATAGTAGGTGCTTGATAAAGTCTATTAAGTGAATATATTATATAATAATTTGGTTTATCTCAAATTATAAAAAATACCAAATAATGTGTGAATAAATAATTTTTAAGCCAAGCTTATTAATTGAAGTTAATATCCATCCTGACACTTGAATAATTCATGAGTATATAGCTTTACGGATTATCCCAAATTAAATACACTGATGTAAACACCACTCAGATTAAAAAAAAAATGACTCATTGTCAGCTTCTCAGCAGCCTCTCTACATATCTTCTCCAGATAACCATTATTCTGACTTCTACTATATAAATCAATTTGGTCTGCTTTTGAAACTAATATAATTGAAATCATGTAGTATATTCTTTCATTTCTAGTTTTTTTTTTTTTACTCAATATCAGTTTTGGGAAATTTATCTATTAGTTCAATGCAGTAGTAATTCATTTCATTTCATTGTTGTATAGAATTATATTGTTAACAGATTTACAACACATCATAATTTACTTAATTTTTCTACTATTGACAAACTTTGGGTTGTTTCCAGTTTTTTCTCTATTGTGAATAATATCACTATAGACATTTTTGTACATTTTTGGGGTACACATGGGTATTTATTTCTGCTGGGTTTATACCTAAAATTAAAATTTTGTAGTCACTGGTCATGCATATTTTCAGTTTTGGTAGATATTGCCAAACAGTTTTCAAAGTAGTTGTATCAATTCACATTGTCAATGCCCTGCAACAAAAGACCATCAGGAATACACCTGTAGTCAGATAAAATTAGGTTCACTGGTTTGTTGCAACAAGGAGAATGCACACCTTGGAGATTGTGGACTGTCTCAGGAAAAACGTGTTATGAAGACTTTCTGTAAGATTTGGAATTCTGTTAGGTGATTTTGTGGAGGGCTCAAGGAAGTTGGGCTTTGCTCTTCACTGGATGCTGTCAGGAAGTAGAGTTAATTCTGTAGTTGGGTTTCTTAACCATTTTAATCCAGAAGACCAGAAGGATGGAATGAGGTTAAACTGGAATTTGTAAAGAAGCAAGAGTTCCCTCATATGAACTGGTATATTAGATTTCTAGTTCTGCTATAATCAAGTATCCCAGACTGGATGGTTTAAAGCAAAAAGACTTCATTTTCTCATGGTTTTGGAGGTGAAAAGTCTCTGCCTCCATTGTCACATGGTGTGCTCCCAGTGTGTCCGTCTCTGTCTCCAGTCCACTTCTTGTAAGAAGCAAGTCCTGTTGGAGTAGGATTCATCCAATGGCCTTTTCTTAACTTGATTACACCTGCCAAGACCTTATTTCCAAATGAGGTCATATTCACAGGTACCAAGGAGTAGGATTTTACTGTATTCAACCTCTAACAGCCTAGATACGGGGTGTCTGGTCATTTTGTGACTGCAACAGTATTCCTAATTTTGTCTGTGTTCTGAAATGACTATAGAGCGGTCTTGTTTTTGTGTGGTATGCCAGAAGACCATGTGCAACCAGAGGATACTATGTGCCAGCTTCCCACTGTCAGGCGTGGCTTTTCTCCATCTCAGCAGCCTCATCACATTTTATATTTCGGTCTTTTTAATTAATTTCAGTGACTATGATTTGTGTGCATTGTCCTCTTATAGTTTCAGCTTGCATTTCCTTGATGACAATGAGACAGCTCTTTTCCATATGTTTATGAACTACCTTGGATAACCTCTTTTGTGAAGTGTTTATTCAGGTCTACTGCTCATTTCCTTATTAGGCTGTTCATATGTATTCTGGAAATGGGTTTTATAATTTTTTTTTGAAATAGCCTGGTTAGTAAGATAGATGATCAAAGAGGAGTGAAAATGATATGAGCTTATAAAATAATGAGCCTTATTTTCTAATATGATGCATAAAGTAGTCCTAAAGAAAATTAAAAAAAAAAATTTCTAGAGTTTTAAGCAATGACAGCATGTTGGGAATAACTGAGTTGCCTCTCAATTACCTGAAAGTTTATATAAAAATCTGGTCTTATTATTAAATGAATGTGTTAGATACAATAATGATGGCTATCTTTTTTTATCCACTATCTGATAGGTCAGGCAATATGCTAAATACGTGATATGTGTCAGCTGGTTTAACATCACAACATCTCAATACTGTCCCAATTTTGCAGATATGGAAATGGATGCTGAGAATATTAACTAACTTTTCCAAGATTACACAAGAGAAATTTAGGAGCTCTGTGTTAGGAACTTGCACCTACCTGCTATGCCATCCTGCCTGTTTGTATGCACTTGAGAGCTCTTCAGTGAGGAAATAGGAGCTTGCTATTTTAGTTAACATAGCTGTGAACTAGTTTTTACACATCTAAGTGTGTAAAAATGCCACTAGTTTATTATGCTCACGTATCTGTGGAGCAGGAATCTGGAACAGGCTCAGCGGAATGGTTCTTCTCTTCTCCATGATATCTGGGGCCTTATTAAGGAAGGCCTGAAAACTGGAGGTGATTCGACAGCTGGGGTCATCTGAAGGCTCACTCAAGCAGGTATCTTGGGATTGATGCTGGCTGTAGGCATATGTATACACACACACACACACACACACACACACACACACACACATGGGTCCCTGCCCCGGTTCCTGGGACAGAGTTCCAAGAACCCTTGCAGTTTCCAAAGGGATAAGATCTTGGGCCTACACCTGCACTTGGAGCATCTTTTGTTCTAATGGTTTGTCGGCAGCTAGAGTGAGGAATCCCACCTGTGACAGGGTCACGTGGCAGACTCAGATGGCAGGGCAATTTGAGTCTTCGGATTTCTCCCTGGTTTTTCCTGAGCATGTACCCCAAAAAATAAGAATTTGTCTGTTTTCCCATTATTTTGGGAAATAATAAAATGACCTTCTCTGGAAAAAGTCAGATTTAGTCTTCTGTATTTGAAAGAGTGTTTCAATCCAAAAACCTCTCTGATGGCTTTCTAGCCTGCCTGCAGGATGCGTACAGCTGCGCATGTGATTGTTTGAGGCCTCCTGACCGCGGGAGGCACAGAAATCTTAAAACATCCTAGGATTGTAGGGGCTTCCGAGGAGTCATAATCATTAGAATAGGACTGATTAAAGGTTTCATTTGTTGAGCCAATACTTGCTGCCAAATTTTCATATCTTATATGAAAATTTTCATATCTTATATAGAAAAACAGGTAGTAGACCTGATATTAGCAATATTAGATCTTTGAGTTAAGTACTTTCTTTATCATAACTCACTGCACCTTTTTTCTACAGAAATGTAACTTTATTTAGTATTTTGAGGGTAATGCAGAGTAAAGAAAAAACATTTCTAGGGAAAAGGAGTTTTCTGGTTGATAGACAATTACCCAGGAAGAAGAGCCATAAAAGTATTAACAGGCCTCTTGGCCAGAAGATAATGTAAACCACCTGAGACCTTTTGTAAACGGGAGGGTATGCAAAAAAGAAAGCCTTATCTCAATGAGGGTCAGGACTGCTGCCCTTGCATAACTCTGCATATTCCATTATGTATAACTTGGGGTATATAAGCTGATTTTGAGAAATAAACTTCCCTTTCCCCTCTTGGAGTCTTGCACTGATGCTGGGCCTCCCCCGTGTCTCCTATTTTCTCTAATTTATGGATGAATTCCCATCTGGGGCGTGGAGGCTCGCCATGTCTACTTACCTGTCCCGGCTGCTAAGATCTGTAAGAGAGAGTGCCCAGGGTGGGGCACTCTCCAATATTCAAACAGATGCCGGTGGCCTAACGTAGATGGTGCAAGCTCCTTGTCTGGAACTTTATTGGCTTTCCACATAAACCAAGTTATTCAGCCTTCTTTTCTCCATCTAGTTTTCCTACTATACTATTTCTTCCTAATCTAATCTTATATTTCTAAATAAATAAGTTTTCCTCACCAACGCTATCTCCCCTTCGAATTCCCTGGATCCACCGGGGCTGGACCCCGGCAATGGTTGGTCTTTTACATTGGCTCCTGGCACAGAGCTCTTAAATTTCTTGAAATGTCCTGGGTTATAGAAGTGTCTTTTGTTCTAATGAGGTGATGCTTGGTAGGTTTCTGAATGGAGTCTGTCATCAGAAAGACCAAACCATGGTTAGAAGCTTGGAAATTTTAGCCCTATCCTATATCCTCTAGAAAGGAGAAGTGCTAGAAATTAGTGACTCAGTAATCAATTGTACCTATATGCCAAAACTTCCTAAAAGTCCTTCCTAAAAATCCTAAAGGTATTGGGGTTCAAGGAGGTGCTCAGTTGCTAAACACATGGAGGTGCTGGAGAGTGGAAGCCCTGTGCCCCTTCTCACATACCTTCCCCTATTGTCTCTTTCTTCTGGATGTTCATCTGTTTCCATTATCATGTCCTTTTGCAATAAGCCAGTAAATCCCGAGTTGTATGAGCTATTCTAGGAAATTCTGGAACCCACGGAGGGGTCATGGGAACCTTGTCTATAGCCAGTAAGTCAGAAGTACAAGCGACAAACTGGAACTTGTGATTGGAACCTCAAGTGTGGGTGTGTGAGGGGCTTGAAGCAACTGAACCTTGTGGGACTGAGGTTCTTACATCTATGGAATCTGATACGAATTCCAGGTAGACGGTATCAGAATTGAACTGAATTGTAGGATACCTAGCTGATATCATAGAGAATTTCTTGATAGGGAAGAACCCCCACACATTTAGTGACCTGAAGTGTCAGAGGTGACATGTTCTTTGTGAGTAAGTAAAGGAAAAATGACATTTTCTCCTGCAGTTTGGATCACATACCATTCTTTCCACCACAGTTGCAGGCCCACCCAGGTTCAAAGTAAGAAGATGTAGTCTCTGTCACCCAGTGGGAGGGAGGCCAGAGTCACTTAGCAAAGGGAATGTGTGAGTTGGCTGTATTGTGATGGCCATGTTTGTAAATCACAGTCTGCCACAAATCCTAAATCCATCACATACTGTCTATGTGGTTCTAGAAATTCCTTAAGCCTGTCTTAGTTTTATCAGCTATAAAACAGAGAAAAGAAGCCCTACTTATTGATGTTATAAATAGGTAAATGTAATAAATAATACAATATCACTGACCTATAAATGTTTAGTACTTAGTACTTTGTCGCTCAGTCGTGTCTGACTCTTTGCGACCCCATGGACTGTAGTCTACCAGGCTCCTCCCTCCATGAGATTTTCCAGGCAAGAGTACTGGAGTGGGTTGCCATTTCCTTCTCCAGGGGATCTTCCCAACCCAGGGATCGAACCCGGATCTTCCGCATTGCAGGCAGACGCTTTAACCTCTGAGCCACCAGGGAAGCCCATGCATGTTTAAGAAGATGGAGAGCTTCAAATCTGTAGTTGATGTTTATAAAAAACCAATTAGAAGATTTTATGAGACATTAGCCAAGAGCCTGGTAAAGAGGGTAACAAGATTTCATTCTGAGATTTAAGTCCTAAAAACAATGGAAAGTGAAGATGGTTCTAGGCTACAAGACATCTCAGCAATCTGGTTGAATGAATAAACATATCTCATGAACAGTATATTACTCAAAAGCGATTTGAATCTGTTCATAAAAGCAGTGAGAAAGGAAAAGAAAATCTTGGAGGCAATTTTTAGCAGTGGCCATACAGGGGAAAGTGGTATTGCCAACCAACCTGGAGAATTTTGGTACATTCGCAAGGACATCCCCGGTAGAGACAGTTGAAGCAAGTGAAGTCAGTTGACTTTGGTCTGTTGTCAAGGTGCACTGCCTGGATCAGGGTATCTCATGTGCTGCTCCTACACATCCAGTGCCTTTTGATTTCATTAAACTTTAAAATGAAATTGATTTGGCCCCCTGTAAGTTGGCCTCTACAAAGAGGCTGGATTAATTGGGAGAACTTTTAAAAGTTCCCATGCCAGTCATTTATCATTTTGCATTAATAAGTTGACATTCTAGTTTTATAACAAGTCTCATGAGCTTTAGTAATGCAATTCCACATTTGAAGTAGGAATGATCTTTCTGTGCTAGAAAAGTCAGTTCTGTGAGCCTCTAAGACTGAGCAGTCAGCTCTTGGAAGCCAGCAAATTCACCAAGGGAGTGAATTTCACTTCATGAGGCCTTTTAAGAAGGAGACTCCTGGCCTACTTCTTAGTGGTGGGCCTACGTCTGCACTTGGGAGTCTGTGGCTGTGCTTCTTGACGTCTCCTCCATGTGGAGCAGCTGATTTCCAGCTGCAGTTCTGCCAGACTCCCCTGCTTGTGAGTTCATGCTCACCTAAGTGCTCCAGGTCTTAGTCTTAGGCATCATCAGGCTTGTCACATTTTCTGTAGATGTGCCTTAGGGAAGTTGTGAAATGTTTAGGTCTTATCTCAGCTACTTCTCACAACCCAGTGACCCCTCAACTATTTTCAGTTTGTCCCTTGACAACATATTCAGATTTCTAATTTCCTTATCAGATGCAAGGCCACAGTAAAAAAAAAAAAAAAAAGTCATTTGTTACTTACAGTAAACTTACTTAAGTCTAAACTGGACACTGATTAAATAGCCATTTTTAATTAGCCATGTCCGCAGTAAATGTAGGGCTTCCCAGGTGGCTCAGTGGGTAAAGAATCTCCCTGCAAGGCAAGAGATGGAGGCAGACATGAATTCAAGTCCCAGGTTGAGAAGATCCTCTGGAGAAGGGCATGGCAGTTCACTCTAGTATTCTTGCCTGGAGAATCCCATGGACAGAGAATCTGCCAGGTTACAGTCCATGAGGTCTCACAGAGCCGGACACAATTGAAGTGACTTAGCATGCATGTGTGCTGTTTATCCTCTTATATCTATGGTAAACATGGCTCCTGATTCTATTCCTTTCATTTTCTCTTGAAATCAGTTCCATGCTGGGGCTTTTTCTTTCTTTACAGCTGGGAATTTTAGGTTTTGTTTCACTTCTTGCCATCTGTTTATTTCTGCCTAGAAAGCTGTGGTCGAGACACTTTGCTGCATGGCCAAGATAGGGAAAAAATACTGTCATATTTGGGTGATAAGATCCCAACAATGCATTCAATGCACTGCACAGGGAAGGAAAAGGCCTTGTTCAATCAGCTCAGTGGGGGAGCTGAGCATCCAAAGATATATAACTACCGTTTGGGGACTTAACACTTAACTTCATTAAAATGTTGTTCAGTAAGAAGACTGACACTGCTGCCATATGTAAACACACAGTTTTAAAGGCAGACGTAGGGAAAGTTAAATTTTGCTTGATGGTCTATCTAGAAAACAAAGAGTTAAGTGGTATAAGATTTAGAATGCATTCAGTTGCAAGCAATAAAATGCCTACTGCTGCTGCTAATTCGCTTCAGTCGTGTTCGACTCTGTGCGACACCATAGACGGCAGCCCACCAGGCTCCCCTGTCCCTGGGATTCTCCAGGCAAGAACACTGGAGTGGGCTGCCATTTCCTTCTCCAATGCATGAAAGTGAAAAGTGAAAGTGAAATTGCTCAGTCGTGTCTGACTCTTAGTGACCCCATGGACTGCAGCCTACCAGGCTCCTCTCTCATGGGATTTTCCAGGCAAGAGTACTGGAGTGGGGTGCCATTGTCTTCTCTGAATAAAATGCCTAATAGTGGCTTAAATAATGAAGGTATTTAATATATCACATAACAAGCAGCTCAGTGAGGTCTGGGTGGGATTCAGTGTCTCTAAGTTTATTTTTGGCCTTTACTTTATGACAGGGAAAATGGTTGACACTTTTTCAAGCATCAAGCCCTCCATTCCAAGCAGAAAGTCGGGGAACAAAAAGACTCTCTCCCGAAGCTCTCTCAGCAAAGAGAACCTTCTCAGCAGACTTCTCCTCATGTTTCATTGGACAGAACTTGGTCACATGCCTACACCTAGCTAATTGCTGGCAAAGAGGGAAGGAATTGCCATGGTGGTTTAGACCAACCTGAGGCTGAGATGACCTGATAACACCCATGAGATGAGGAGATTTCTGCTCTCTACCTCATTCATATAGGATTTACTTCACCAGCTGGGTAGAAATAAAGGTATCTTTTATAAGTATTTTTTGATTAATTATATAAAAGAATTCAAAAATTATAAGTGTAGTCTGGGTGGGATTCAGTGTCTCTAAGTTTATTTTTGGCCTTTACTTTATGACAGGGAAAATGGTTGACACTTTTTCAAGCATCAAGCCCTCCATTCCAAGCAGAAAGTCGGGGAACAAAAAGACTCTCTCCCGAAGCTCTCTCAGCAAAGAGAACCTTCTCAGCAGACTTCTCCTCATGTTTCATTGGACAGAACTTGGTCACATGCCTACACCTAGCTAATTGCTGGCAAAGAGGGAAGGAATTGCCATGGTGGTTTAGACCAACCTGAGGCTGAGATGACCTGATAACACCCATGAGATGAGGAGATTTCTGCTCTCTACCTCATTCATATAGGATTTACTTCACCAGCTGGGTAGAAATAAAGGTATCTTTTATAAGTATTTTTTGATTAATTATATAAAAGAATTCAAAAATTATAAGTGTGTAGGGATGAATGTCAAAGAATTTCTTCAAGGTGAGAGCTGTGGGGAGGAGAAAGTGGGTGGGTTGGATGCTGGGATGTGCAGGTGTCCAAGGAAAAGTGCAGTGTTTACTGACCTTCTCTAGGAACTCCCTGTCATGTTGCTTCCAATTAGCCTGCATCTGGGGGATAACATACAGGGAAATATCCACCTCCATTGGCCACACAGCAGAACTGTCACTTGTCACAGATGACCACCTCTTGCTGGCCCAAGTCCTCCAGACTCAAACCCCTCAGTAAGGTCATTGTCTGTTGTTCCTTGATAGCAAGGCCTGGTCCACCAGAACACCTCAGGACTCCATCCAGAGTGGCACCCCACGTGCAAATGGGATGCCCACGCAGTGCAAGGCTGATACCTTGCTCAGTCATGTCTGACTCTTAGTGACCCCATAGACTGCAGCCTACCAGGCTCCTCCCTCCATACCTTTCTAGTTAAACTGGAGCATTAAGCGGTCAGTGGGATTTGGCAGAAAGGAGGAGAATCACAATTTCTGTAAGGATGTGAAAAAGTGGTTACTAGATAAGCTGGAGACAAGAGCAAAATCACCTAAGTATGAAGAGACTCTGCCTCGAGTGGCTGGAAACTACAGCCCTCCCAGATGGGCTCAGGTGACTCTGGAGGCAGAGTGATGTTAGCAGCGAAGGGCGAGGCCAAGGAGGGAGGCGCAGGCAACTCAAGAAAGATTTGATCCCGTCCTCTGCTGTGTGGAAGTGCTTGGCAACACCTTTAAAATGAAGATGGTGTGTGAAAATTCATGGTGGTGCTTTCTCTGAGTCTGGAGCTATTTCTAAAAGAGCTAAATAAAAATGTAGCAATTAATTGAGGCACACCGTATGCAAAGCTAGAGCAGTGCCAGATGGAGGGAATGTGTCTCTGCACTGTGTACCGAACACTGACCTTGTAGTGTGAACGCTGTACATTCATTATTTCATTTAATTTGTACAGTCGTTGTCTGAAGCAGGTGCTTTTATTATCTCCATTTGACAGATCGAGAGGATTGTAGCTTAAAAGGCTTAACTAGTAAGTGGAGAGGGCAGGACATAGACCCAAGCTGTCTGAATCCAAAATCTGCATTCTTAACCTCTGCTCGGTACTGTCAGCTGAAATCAAAAAACACTGGAGGGAAAAAAAAAGAAGTTAGAACTCTGGATAAACTGAATTCTAAGGTGTGTGTGCTCCCCAGAAGTAAGATGATGTTGTGGATTTAGGAATATGTATACAGACTCCTGCCACTGTAAGTGACAGATTTCCCGGCCTACATTGGCTCACACAGAAAATGGAACACGCCGACTCCTGTGAGGGGTTAAATAATGGCACCCACCATCGTCCATATCCTAACCCCAAGAGTATGTTACCTTAAATGGAAATAAAGGCTTTGTAATTTAGATTATATTACGGTTCTTGCAATAAGAAGATTATCTGGATGGGCCAATGTAATCACAAGGGTCTGTATGAAGATCTGAGTACAGAAGTGGGTGTAGGATGGAGGAAAAAGGGTGGATGACGTGAGGAAGGGGCTGGAACAGGCAGGGAGACGGAATCTCCCCTGAGGCCTCTGTGCATGACGCAGCCCTGCCTACACCTTGGTTTCAGACCTCTGGCCTCCCCAGAACAGTAAGAGAATAAATGTTTGTCTTTTTTGTCAGCAAGTTTGTAGTGATTTGATACAGCAGCCATAGCAAACTCATAACAACGCCTGTACCTAATGGGTCCAGGCAGCATCCGCTTCAGGCTTGGTGGTTCCAGGTGCCCTGATGAACTGGCCGTGAAGCCATCCCTCTTCATTCTCTGGCTCTGTCTTCCTCTGTGATGGTCTTACTCAGAGGCAGGCTTTCCCCGAGCGGGGAACCATCCGTAGCTGCAGGCTTCCATTTCACTGCTTTAGCAACTCTGGCAGAGCAAAGAGCATCCTTTCCAAATAATGTCAGCAAAGGCTGGCCATCACAGGCCTGGACTGTACCAGAATCTGTCACCACGGTTCTAACTGACGAGACAGTCAGAACCTGCTTTCCTTTGGGAGGCACCTTCCACCTCGCAAGTCCGTGAAGTTGGGGTGGGGCTGGTATCCCCAGGGAGGAAAGGACCCCGGCTTGTTGGACAGGAGAAGGAAGCGGCCTTTGGATACACATGAGTGACAGCACCCCCTTGCTCCCGGCTCCTGCATGGCTGGTGAGAAGGGGTCTTGCAGAGCCGACTTTACACCCAAGACAAGCTCCGTCTACCCTGTGGTCCCTGCACACTCCTGGAGACCCTGACAGAGAGGTTTTTTCTCTGAAATGACTCTCAGATTGGGGCTGAGATTAGGCAGTGCTTGCCTTCTGGGCGGCCACTCATTTTTATTTCTAAAAGTGAGTAACTCCATTGTGACAACACTGTTGTATTTTTCAAAGTTGCTGAGAGAGTAGATCTTAAGACTTTCTATCATAAGAAAAAAAAAACCTGTAACTATGAGGTGATGGATGTTAACTCAGCTCATTGAGGTGATAATTTCATAGCACACATGTTTATCAAATCATTGTGCTGATGCCTGAAACTAATACAATATTATATGTCAAATATATCTCAATAAAATAGGAAAAAAATGAGTGAGGAGATAGATGATATCGCTGGCACCGTGGCAGGTAAGCTCTGAAGTCGTGGTCCCTTCAGGGTCTCGTTCAGACTGTTTTTTTCTCTGCATGACTCACAGAGCCTCAGACGTGTTTCCTTTATTCTCGTGCCTGTCAGCGTGCCTCTCTTTTGGTATTTATGGGACAGAATGGACATTTTAGCCCTCAGTTCGAATATTAAGGTGATTTTTCCTGACCATTAAAAAGGATCATCTTTTGTTCTGGGCCAGGGCTACTGTATGGCTCTCTGTCCCTCTCAGATCCAGGGCTGCGTCCTAACAAGCCATGCTTGGTCTTGTACCCTGGGGCCCTCTGCTAACTCTCTGGCTTCTCACCTGCTACGCTCACCCTCGCACAGCGCCCGGCAACCACCCCGACCTCCTCACTTCCTGCTTTTATTGTCTGTCTGCCCTGTTCCCCCACTATTAGGCAAAGCTCAAGGGGTCAGGAATATTTTTTTCTTTCTGTTGCGCTTACTGCTGTATCCTCATCATCGAAAGGAATATCAGCGTGTACTAGGGACTCAGTTGCAGTTGAATTGCATTAATGCATTAACTCACACATGTGTATGCATTCATTTCTCCAACATTTGCTGAGCGTGTACACAGTGACAGCTAGTGAACTTGGAGCTACACGCAGCAAGACAAGCTCAAGCTGTTGTCTGCCCCTAACAGCTTATACCCTAATAAGGAGAGAGTGGCATGTAAACCAACGATAGCAGTCGAATGTGACAATTACTAAGGGGTAGTGTAAACCCGTGGTGCTAAGGGGGCTTGGGGAAGGGGGCACGGACGAGGTCTGAGAGTCCTTCCCGCTTTTGTACAGCTCATTCCACATGGGGACCCAACACATAATTGCTGTTTCATTGTTTATTTCCCATTGGGACAGTCTCTAGGTGTATACACTACTTTTCTGAGCAGATGTATTTCTAAATCCTTAGGTTTCTCTGCTCCCATTGTTGAGGTCTAACTCCTGGGTTGCGTAGTTCCCAAATACTGGTGTTGGCTGGCGGAAAATTGCCATTTTCCTCTCCGTGATAAGAAGAGATGGAAGATCAGAGCACCTTGGTACTTCTCATTACCAAGTAAAACATGCAGTGAGCTGGGCCAGGCCCTTCCGATCGCTGTGTGCCCCCTAAGGGCTCCTGCTGGATGGCAGAGAAGCCAGCACAGCTCTTGCTACCTGGACTTGGCAGTGGTTTTCCTGATTCAGGCTCTTCCCAAGGCTGTTGGGACAGCCACTTCCCATTGTTCAAGCCTCAGTAGAAGTGCCACCTCCTTGGAGAGGACTATCCTAACTAAAATTGTCACATCCCCACATCAGACCTAATAATCATTTTCTTCATTCACTTTAGTCTACAGTGTGAGCTTATGCTGCTTCAGATCTGTCTTCCTCGTTAGATGATAAGTTCTGTATGGACAGGAACCGTTTCTGTCTTGTTTGCTGTTGTGTCCTCAATATACATATATATGTATATAAAGGCTTATATAGTATTTACCAGATAAACAGCTGATAGAGGAGCACCTGAGCTACAGAATCATGGAATGTTGGTATTTATAAGATTAGAAGGAGCTGTGCTTTTTTAAAAACAATTTTTTAAATAAAATTAAAAGGTATTTAATTCCTTAAAAAACTGGAAATAAAACTGCCATATGACCCAGCAATCCCACTGCTGGGCATACACCCTGAGGAAACCAGAATGGAAAGAGACATGTGTACCCCAATGTTCACTGCAGCACTGTTTACAATAGACAGAACTTGGAAGCAACCTAGATGTCCATCAGCAGATGAATGGATAAGAAAGCTGTGGTACATATACACAATGGAATATTCAGTTCAGTTCAGTAACTCAGTCGTGTCCGACTCTTTCCGACCCCATGAAATGCAGTATGCCAGGCCTCCCTGTCCGTCACCAACTCCCGGAGTTCACTCAGACTCACATCCATTGAGTCGGTGATGCCATCCAGCCATCTCATCCTCTGTCGTCCCCTTCTCCTCCTGCCCCCAATCCCTCCCAGCATCAGGGTCTTTTCCATTGAGTAAACTCTTCGCATGAGGTGGCCAAAGTACTGGAGTTTCAGCTTTAGCATCATTCCTTCCAAAGAAATCCCAGGGCTGATTTCCTTCAGAATGGACTGGTTGGATCTCCTTGCAGTCCAAGGGACTCTCAAGAGTCTTCTCACCACAGTTCAAAAGCATCAATTCTTCGGTGCTTAGCTTTCTTCACAGTCCAACTCTCACATCCATACATGACCACTGGAAAAACCATAGCCTTGACTAGATGGACCTTTGTTGGCGAAGTAATATCTCTGCTTTTTAATATTCTGTCTAGGTTGGTCATAACTTTTCTTCCAAGGAGTAAGCGTCTTTTAATTTCATGACCGCAGTCACCATCCATAGTGATTTTGGAGCCCAAAGAAATGAAGTCTGACACTGTTTCCCCTGTTTCCCCATCTATTTCCCGTGAAGTGATGGGGCCAGATGCCATGATCTTCATTTTCTGAATGTTGAGCTTTAAGCCAATTTTTTCACTCTCCACTTTCACTTTCAACAAGAGGCTTTTTAGTTCCTCTTCACTTTCTGCCATTAGGGTGCTGTCATCTGCATATCTGAGGTTATTGATATTTCTCCCAGCAATCTTGATTCCAGCTTGTGTTTCTTCCAGTCCAGCATTTATCATGATGTACTCTGCATATAAGTTAAATAAGCAGGCTGACAATATACAGCCTTGACATACTCCTTTTCCTATTTGGAACCAGTCTGTTGTTCCATGTCCAGTTCTAACTGTTGCTTCCTGACCTGCATATAGGTTTCTCAAGAGTCAGGTTAGGTGGTCTGGTATTCCCATCTCTTTCAGGATTTTCCACAGTTNTCCAGCCCAGCATTTCTCATGATGTACTCTGCATATAAGTTAAATAAGCAGGGTGACAATATACAGCCTTGACGTACTCCTTTTCCTATTTGGAACCAGTCTGTTGTTCCATGTCCAGTTCTAACTGTTGCTTCCTGACCTGCATATAGGTTTCTCAAGAGGCAGGTCAGGTGGTCTGGTATTCCCATCTCTTTCAGGATTTTCCACAGTTTATTGTGATCCACACAGTCAAAGGCTTTGGCATAGTCAATAAAGCAGAAATAGATGTGTTTCTGGAACTCTCTTGCTTTTTCCATGATCCAGCGGATGTTGGCAATTTGATCTCTGGTTCCTCTGCCTTTTCTAAAACCAGCTTGAACATCTGGAAGTTCACAGTTCACGTATTGCTGAAGCCTGGCTTGGAGAATTTTGAGCATTACTTTACTAGCATGTGAGATGAGTGCAATTGTGCCGTAGTTTGAGCATTCTTTGGCATTGCCTTTCTTTGGGATTGGAATGAAAACTGACCTTTTCCAGTCCTGTGGCCACTGCTGAGTTTTCCAAATTTGCTGGCATATTGAGTGCAGCACTTTCAAGCATCATCTTTCAGGATTTGAAATAGCTCAACTGGAATTCCATCACGTCCACTAGCTTTGTTTGTAGTGATGTTTTCTAGGGCCCACTTGACTTCACATTCCAGGATGTCTGGCTCTAGGTGAGTGATCACATCATCGTGATTATCTGGGTTGTGAAGATCTTTTTTGTACTGTTCTTAGTCCTATCTAAAATCATAGGCAGGGGTGCACGCTTTTCCCCTTCAGCTGATGCATAAATACCATCTGGAATTCCATTCCACTCCAGTCCACCCTTTGGCATTCTGCATAATCACATCCTTGTTCCATACCTGGAGTCAGGGGGATTCTCCCCTTGGTTACCCATTAGAAATAGCTGGGGAACTTTAAAAAGTCCTAGTCCTGTAGCAGACTATTTGGATCTGAATTTCTGGGGTGGTTCCTGGCCTTCTGGATGTTTCAGAAGCTCCCCAGGGAATTGGGTATGCCTCAGAGTTGAGACACTGGAGTGTAGACTGTCCCTCAGGTGTGGTCTCAGCCAGGCACAGTAATCCCTTCCCTTTAGGGGCTTTTGAAAGTAGAAGATGTTCTTGGTTGTCAAATTAATGAGGTTGTGCTCCTGGCATTATGAGCTGCTGTTGGCATCTGGGACCGAATCATTCTTTGCTGTGTAGGACTGGACTGTGGGATGTTTGGTATCCCTGGTCCTTGGCTTCCAAGAGGCCAGGAAGCGGTTACCCAGTAACCGCCGCAGCTGGGCCAGCACATTCTCTAACGTGATGTAGAATCCTTTACTCCAGTACTGGCTCCCCCTAGTTTTCCCTTTCTTATAGAAATTAGACTACCCCTAGTTCCAACCCGCTGGATGCAAGTCACAGGTTTATGGTTTATAGGTCTCAGATTCTAGGGAACTGCCCCCAAAATATAATCCAGAGAAATCTAATGTTCACATATGGTCCAGTCTCAGTTCATGCTTCTTAGTGTGCTGTCAGATGCAAAGAAACACAGTCTGGTAGCCTGCTGAAAGATGGTTGGGTTTGTAAGGATGATTGTGGAGAGAATCACTGAAGCCTATGCACAGGCTGATGGCTGCAACAAGAAATTATCACATTTTCCACTATATGTAACATTTAATCACAAAGAAGATTAAAAGAAAAGTATAGCTGTAGTTCCAGGTTCTCTGCCAGCCTCTTACAAGCATTCTGTTAGGGAGTCCACATTAACCCTCCAAGTATGTATTATTGTTTCAGAGGCAACAGGCTCTGAGTGGTTAGATGACAACACTAATGTCACACAGCAAATAAGGGGCAGGATTAAAATTTATTTGCTAGTTCCAAAGCAGACCCTTTGGTCTGGGTGCATCTCTCTTCATAAGAAAATAATTATTTCTTGACTTTAAGATGTTTCATTGTGATTACAGGAAGAAATCGCTTACAGTCTTGAGAAACTGAAAGTCTGCTTTCTGTTTTAAAAGTTAGCTTGGATTTTGACATTGTGACTTTCATAGAAGGATTCAAGTTTAACCAGAATATCTTTACACGGAATCAGACTATTAAGGCTATGGACTTTACATATCAGGGCTAGAATCCTTGTACTTGCCCCGCCTCTGCCCAGCACCCCCATGATGTTCATCTACTGGGGCTGACCTGGCTGTAGACACCTGGAATAAGAGAAGCAGGCCTTTCTCACACAAGCATTCCTCCTTTCAGTGGAAGGCTGAGGAGACTTGATTCTCAGGCTTCCTGGTGGTCCTCCTGCTGCCCGTACATGGTAGAACGTCAGGGTGTTCTGGTTGTTTCAGGATCCATGAAAAGGAGTCGGCAGTGGTGTGCCCTGTGATTGATGTCATTGACTGGAACACCTTCGAGTACCTGGGGAATGCGGGGGAGCCCCAGATCGGCGGCTTCGACTGGCGGCTGGTGTTCACATGGCACGTGGTTCCTGAGAAGGAGAGGATCCGCATGCGGTCCCCCATCGATGTCATCAGGTTGGCGGCTGCTTTGAGGGCCTCACAGCATCTGGCCAACTTGTCAGTGAAGGCCCTCAGGAGGGATGGTTAGCTATTGCCTCTCTTTTCATTTTCCAGAGTATTTGTTTATTTTTGAGAAAAATCTTTGCTATACATGTGGATTTATATTGTTATATTTTAATAATTTTGGTAAGTATGTATAACATAAAATTTACCCTTTTAACTGTTTTTAAATGCACAATTCACTAGCGTCACACACATTCACAGTATTGTACAACCATCACCTCTGTGTATTTCCAGAACTTTTCCATCACCCAATGTTGTTGTTTATTCACTAATCATGTCTGACGCTTTGTGACCCATAGACTACAGCCTGCCAGGCTCCTTTGTCCATGGGATTTCCCAGGAAAGAATACTGGAGTGGATTACCATTTCCTTCTCTGGGGGAATCTTCCCAACCCAGGGATTGAACCTGGGTCTCCTGCTTGGCAGGTGGATTCTTTACCACTGCCCCACCTGGGAAGTCCTGTATAGAAACTCTGTACCCATGAAGCAATACCTCACTTTCCTCCCCTCCTCCAACCCCTGTTAACTTACCATCTCTGGATTTCCCTATTTTATGTACCTCATATAAGTAGAATCACACAATATTTATCCTTTGGTGTCTTGTTTCTTTTCCTTAAGAATTTTTCTGAGCAGTGCCACCCAGCCTGGCTCCTGCCGTCCTCTCAGAACTTGGTCCCTCACTTCTCATCTCTCTCTGTTGTCTGTGCTCCTAGAAGTTCAAGGGTTTTACTCACCCTTAGGCCTGTGGTCATGCTCCTATCTTTTCGGAGAATCAATCATTCCTTTCTGGACCAACTCCCCTGTTCTGCAGACCTTGCCTCCTCCGAGAAACTCAGCCCTGCCTGCCTCCCTCTCCATCCCATGGCTTCTTCTGTATTTCCACAGGGTCCCAGGTTGACCTTAGTCACCCACAGAGTTCTATGTTGCCTAATGAGATGTCCATGAGCTTCCCCAGGGCAGGGGCTATGGGGCAGGGGCTGTGGGGGACATCCAGCTGCTGGCCCATCTTAGCTCCAGGCAGAGAGCGTGAACTGAACTCGGGGTGTGCTTATGTGAGTGAATGGACTTAAGGTTTGTGGTAGAAACTAACTGTGATGATTTCCTGCTGCTTACCTCGAATTATGTTTCACATGCTTCTAGATCTCCAACGATGGCTGGAGGGCTGTTTGCTGTGAGTAAGAAATACTTTGAATACCTGGGGTCTTATGATATAGGAATGGAAGTTTGGGGTGGAGAAAACCTCGAATTCTCCTTTAGGGTAAGTATGCCAGTCTTCTGTTTCGACTTGTTCTTAACCTGTTTTTTTTTGTCTCTCTCTGGGAATGATGGCTTTGGTAGGAGAACCTGGTGGACTTTTCCTCTGTATTGGCAGTTTATCCAATAATCCTGAAAGAATACAATGGCACACACATCCTGTAAATACTCTTAAAATACACATTTAATAGATTTGGGGCTGCTAAAGTTTTTGGAAGTCACCTAGTTCTTTTACTCTACTGAGGGGACGGATGGCAGGTGGAGGGGCAAGTGACTGGCCCAAGATCACTCAAAGAGCGCGTGACAGACACTGCATTTAAACACAGGCGCCTGCCTCCTGATCCCATGTTTTGGAGCCTTGATTTGCTTGGCTGCTTGATAAAGTAGCCTCTTTATTTGGCACATACATGCTAAATCACTTCAGTTGTGTCCGACTCTTTGCAACCCCGTGAACTGTAGCCCACCAGGCTCCTCTGTCCATGGGATTCTCCCAGCAAGAATACTGGAGTGGGTTGCCATTTTGTTCTCCATTTATTGGGCATAGTGACTTTCAACTTTGACATCTATAAGATTTGTTAGGGAAACTTGTTAAAAAGGCAGATTCATAGGCACAGTCTCTGGAAAGTCAGATTTGATAGACTTACAGTAGGGACTGGGTGTCTGCATTTTGTAACAAGCCCATACATTGATTCTGCTGTGTGTGATACACATATGCCCCTTTGGGAAAGCTTTAGCATTCTGGTAGATTTCCTAGTTAACTGAATCTTGCATTTTAAGTATCAAATCCTTATGTCGATGTTTATGCTTTTAAACGGAAAATTTTCAAATTGAGGAAAATCTTATATGGTCTGCTGCTTTAAAAGAGTTAATAAATAACACTTTGGCCCTCCACTGAAGACTCACGCCTGCCCCCCGTTATAAGCACCAGATGGCAACCCACTCCAGTACTCTTGCCTGGAAAATCCCATGGATGGAGGAGCCTGATAGGCTACAGTCCATGGGGTCGTGAAGAGTCGGACACAACTGAGTGAATTCACTTGCACTTTTCACTTTCATGCATTGGAGAAGGAAATGGCAACCCACTCCAGTACTCTTGCCTGGAAAATCCCAGGGACAGAGGAGCCTGGTGGGCTGCCGTCTATGGGGTCGCACAGAGTCAGACACAACTGACGTGACTTAGCAGCAGCAGCAGCAGCAGCTATCTTTGGTCATATGTCCATGAAAGGGCTCCAGATGGCTGTGTGCTGAGTTTTGGGGTGTGCTTTTAACAGTCTTTCTGCCTCTTCCCTAGGTGTCAGGCTGCTCTGCCTGCCTCTAGAAGCTCTTCCTTTCCCCCTTCCAAACTTCTCTTCTTACTTGCTGCTTTCCTATCTTCTGTGGCTAGGAGACCAGGTAATCAACATGTGCTTTACCTAATAAGTAAGTGAGTTCCCAGTGAGGTCCACTGTGGGTGCTCCTAGGCATCAAGCGCATGAGCCTTCGTGCATGGATTTTGGGATCTGGCTTCCGATGGCTTATTTGTCTTTGGGGCTGCTTTCTTGCTCTTTGACTGCATCCTGTGTCCTGAATATTCTGGAAAGTGGCCACCTGCCTCATGGAGGGTGAGGTCTTGGCAGCATTCACCGTGACCTCTGTGTGCCCAGCCTCCTTACTGTAGGCATTGTGGACCAGCAGCTCACTCCCTGCTCAGCCCCATCACCCTGCCTCCTCCCCGCTCTGTGCACAGATCTGGCAGTGCGGGGGAACCCTGGAGATACACCCATGTTCGCACGTTGGCCACGTTTTCCCCAAGCAAGCTCCCTACTCCCGCAACAAGGCCCTGGCCAACAGTGTCCGTGCAGCTGAAGTGTGGATGGATGAATTTAAAGAGCTCTACTACCATCGCAATCCCCAGGCCCGCCTGGTGAGTCTCCCCTGTACACCCACGTTCCTTTTGGCCACATCCAAACAAAAGCAGCTGATTCTGGCCTCCTACTGTGGTAGATCTGGTTCCAGAAATAGAGAGGAAATTGGGTGCTCACAACCCAAGAGGAAAAGTGTATTCCTTCACTTATAATAAACAACAGACAGCTGATTCTCACTCCTTACCATAATTAATGCTCCATACAGTCACTGAACCACAATCACTGAATTTGGAACTGACTACGTACCCATTAATCATGGGGGAAATACAAGATTAGGTTACTGCAGACCTCTTGCAGGTAGACATCAACTGATCAACACATAACTTGGTTTTATGTGTGCTTCTGTTTAAATAATCTATTTAATGTATACTGTTGATTGGTTGCATTGAGCTCACACCCAGGTGAATCTCATCCGACACACCTCTTTTCTCCCTCCAGCATATCACACGGAGAAGGCAGTGGCGCCCCACTCCAGTACTCTTGCCTGGAAAATCCCATGGACAGAGGAGCTTGGTAGGCTGCAGTCCATGGGGTCGCTAAGAGTCGGATACGACTGAGTGACTTCAGTTTCACTTTTCACTTTCATGCTTTGGAGAAGGAAATGGCAACCCACTCCAATGTTCTTGCCTGGAGAATCCCAGGGACGAGGGAGCCTGGAGGGCTGCCATCTCTGGGGTCACACACACGACTGAATGACTTAGCAGCAGCCGCAGCAGCAACACATCACAGCCTTCTTGCATTAGGAACACTGGATAGCACTAACTACTCTTGGGGGCCATTTTAAACAGTGAAATCACCAACACAGTACAGAACAGTCTGAATACCATGGTGCTAAGTAGTAAACAGGACACTTACTTTCAGGACGAGAGCTGAGATATAACCTCAACTGGGAATGTTCACGCTGGGGGACCCTCATGTCTGAGAATGACCATGAAAGAGTGAAGACACCACAAATATTTTAGTGTTAAAAATAACATTTTATCAAAAAGCCGCACTGCCACTAACAGGCCACCCTCCGCACATGCCAGGACGGGGCTCCCACTGACCTGTCTTCATATAACTAAGGGGCCACGTGGCAAGACAAAAACGTTGGCTTCAAGGCCTCTTTCCTGGCCACTTGATGGAAATTTCTTCTTGTGAATCTTTACAGCAGTCCTTCAGGGTAACTTGGAGATTTTCATTTTGTAGATGAGAAAACTGAAGTTCAGAGAGAGAGTGATTTAAGGAACTTGCCCAAGGGCTTGTAGCAGGTGTGGGAAGAATGGGTCCGCCCCAGTGGCACTCTCTCTGCTCTGCGGAGCCCTGTGGACACTCACTTTGACCTCCACTGTGGCCCTTCTCTGCCTCTGGGCTACAGGGTCACTGCTTCCTCTGTCTTGCCCAAGGCTGCGGGGTAGAAATATCCGCTCTTCCCTGTCACCCATTCTAAAACCCACAGATCAATCCCTCTTTCTGAGGGTTCCCAAAGAATAATATGTTAGAAAGAGGGGCACTCATGCACCTTTTGTCTGAATGCCCAGTGGCAGAGTGTTGAAATGGATATTTGGTTGAAGATGAGGTCACAATGATCTCATTGAAAAATGAACTTCTGGAAAACAAGGAGAAACCTGAAATTTTATTCAGACTTTTTCCTTATTGTTATCATTTTGTTGAATATTTTAACTTGTCAAATTTTAATCATTTAACGGCACAACACAGGGACAGTCCTATCTCTGACTCAGCATTGCTCTCATGGTTGTACATTTGCTGTGCTAAATAGATGCTTGCTTTATTTGATTATTCAAAAATTCGTAATCATTGGTTTCGTCCATAAAACAAGTATTTATCATTGTAGCATTTTTCTTTTACTATTGGAAGAATATATTTACACTTGAATAAATTGGGCACATAAGAAAGTTTTCATTCATAATTACCTCTAGAATACTTAGCTTTGTTTAGAAGTGAGTGTCCAGGGTAACACCATGACATACATGTGCTACTGACATGCCGCTGGTCTGTGACCACAGGGGGCCAGGGATGCCGGTGCAGCCCCTGGATTCAGCTCCTGACCCATCAGCAGGGGCTTTGTGCCCTTCCTTCCTGCACCTGGCCACAGCTTCCTGCAGCAAGAGCACCCGGGGACGTCATTGTTTGAGCAACAGTATTTCCTGCTGGGTTGCTGCCACTATGTCTGAGACTATTTCTTATTCTCTCTGTCCTGTGCAGACTTTGCACACAATAGGTGCTCAATAAAGGCTTACTGAGTGAATGAAAGGCTTTAATAGAAAGTGCTGTGGCTTGCAGGGACTCACCATTTTGTCCTTTTCTCAGGAGCCCTTTGGGGATGTGACAGAGAGGAGACAGCTCCGTGCAAGACTTGGGTGTAAGGACTTCAAGTGGTTCTTGAATACCGTGTATCCAGAGCTGCACGTGCCTGAGGATAGGCCTGGCTTCTTTGGGATGGTGAGCGAGGTGGGCCTTTGCTGGGCAATGTGCTTCTGGCCTCCAGGAGTGACCTGGCCTCCTGAGTGACCAACCCTGCAAAAAAAAGACCCCTTTGTGGGGACCGCTGACTTCTCTCATATGCCTCCTCCTTCTCATCAAGTGTCCTTTCTCCCCTTGAGTGTCTGGGCCTCAGGTCCAGAATGTCAGCACTGAAAGCATCTCACAGTTGGTGAGTACAGCCTCCTGTTTTACAGATGGAAACTGAGGGTTAGTTGGTGTTTCCAAGTCTTTTTTTTTTAACTAACTCCTTATCCATGACTTCAAATCTCAATAACTGGACCAGTTACTAATTCCCAACTCAGGGATCCACAAAAGCCATAGTAAGGAAGAGGAGTCACTAAATATTGGTGGGATGAGGTCAACTCAAGTGTCCAGCACCTTTGGCTTTTGCTTGGAACTCCACCAACTTAGGGAGGCCTCCTCTGCTCTGTGGTGTTCATCAGAAGAGCTAGTGTTCCATTCTGCAAGTTTTGATAACTGCAAAGCAGGGTATTTTCAGTTTTCATTATAAAAATGTTCAAACATGCAGGAATGCAGAAAGAGAGTGATGTAATGAACTCTGTCCCTGAGATTCTGCATTTACCAAGAAGATGTTTCCTCTTCTGCTTTCCCTTTCCTCTGCTCCACCCTCCCACTGATAGTGTGACCCTGAATAAAGTTAAAGATCCCTTTGCAGCTCTATTTATTTATAGAATATATTTCACTAAGAAGGTGTAGTCAAACACACTATGCTCTAAAGTCATTCAAAATCATTCTTTAAGTCTTATCACCAACTTGATAGAGTTAGCTTAATTAATCTAAGTTTTAATCTTAGGGGTTTCTCCCTTTTCTTCTTTAGTTTTTTTTTTTTTTTTTTTCTTTCTTTCCAGACTCTTTTGAGTGTAGGGAACTCATCTGAGGTTGAGGTCCTTTGGTGGTCAAGAGTGCCACCTTGACTTCATAACATTTGAGTTCTTCTAAACCTAAGATGCCCTGATTATTCACCTATCCTGTTCCCAGGTTCCTTCACAAAGTTAAGGGACCTCAAGAACATGGAGGTCTCTGTTTTATGAGCCAGTGGATTATGGATTCTTTCTTTCTGTATGGCTGAATCTTATTCCCAGAACCAAACTAGACAAAGGTGGACAAGGGCCAGGGCCAGAGTGGAGTTCAGAAGCCAGTGAAGGTGCTTTGAAAGTGAAAGTGTCAGTCAGTCAATCGTGTCCACTCTTTGCAACCTCATGGACTGTAGCCCACTAGGCTCCTCTGTCCATGGGATTCTACAGGCAAGAATACGGAGTGGGTTGCCATTTCCCTCTCCAGGGGATCTTCCTGACCCAGGGATGGAATCTGGGTCTCCTGCATTGCAGGCAGATTCTTTACCAACTGAGCCACCAGGGAAGGTTCCTTAAACTCTCCAGAAAGGGATTTGGAAGGTACTTGATGCTAGGAAAAATTGAAGGTGGGAGGAGAAGGGGACGACAGAGGACGAGATGTTTGGGTGGCATCACCGACTCAGTGGACATGAGTTTGAGTAAACTCCAGGAGTTGGTGATGGACAGGGAGGCCTGGCATGCTGCAGTCCATGGGATCGCAAAGAGTCAGACACAACTGAGTGACTGAACTGAACTGAGTCTCTTTCTGGAGGCTCCTGGAAGGGAGGTTGGAGCATGGAAACTTCCAGGGCTTTTTGCTCTTAGAATAATTAAAGGGATTTAGATCCAAAAGTACCTTAGAGATGACCTTAGATTAGAGAATATTGAGTGACACTGGACTTGGAGTCTGAGGTCCTGGATTCAAGGCTCAGGTGTCTCCACTTGTGTGTTGTATGACCTGTGTGCAAACCATTGGCTCTGTATTATACTGTCCTTTACTCTTCACTGGTGAACTTCTGAGAAGAGCCAGGTCTCTTAACTGGGGTACCCTTTGAAGATAATGTAATATCAGGAACTCCTTGGTACACAGGGCTTCCCAGGTGGTTTTAGTGGTAAAGAACCCACCTGCCAGTGCAGGAGACCCAAGAAATGCAGTTTGAGCCCTGGGTCGGGAAGTAGGAAATAGCAACCCACTGCAGTATTCTTGCCTGTAAAATTCCATGGGCAGAGGAGACTGGTGGGCCCAGTCCTCAGGGTCACAAGAGTCAGGACTGAGCACACACTTGGTATATCTGTGAGGTGACAACCCAGCTATGTTGGACTAGGAAAGCAATAAGGCTACACTAATGAGACAGGAAGCAGTGTGAGCTCTCAGGCCATAAAGAGTTCATCTCTCTGCTCCTCAAATTTATCTTCCTAAAATGCTTATGAATCATATGATATACTTAGATATGGAATCTAAAAAAAATGATATAAATGAATCTATTTGCAAAACATAAATAGTGTCATGGATGTAGAAAACAAACTTATGGTTACAAGTAGGGAGAGCAGGGTAAAGGATAAATTGGGAGATTGGGATTGACATATACATACTATTATTTATATATAAAATAGATAACTAATAAGAACCTACTATATAGCACAGGGAACTCTACTCAGTACTCTGTAATGACCTATAAGGGAATAGAAACTAAGAAAGACTGAATATATGTATAACTGATTCACTTTGCTGTGCAGCAGAAACTAACACAACAGTGTAAATTAACTACTCCAGTAAAAGTTAATTTTTAAAAATGGGGGTTATGATTCCTGCCTATGGTATAGAACAGGAAAGACGTTTAAAACTAGAAATGGAAGGGGCTTTTAGCTCTGAGACTGGTTCTTCAGGCAGCCACTGCTCTCACTCCATTTACCTGCCTTCACAGCCCTGGGTGGAATCTGTTGTGTATAAACCTGGACCAAATGCCACCTTTATGTTTTGCTTAGCTCCAGAACAAAGGACTGAAAGATTACTGCTTTGACTATAACCCTCCCAACGAGCACGAGATCACAGGACACCAGGTCATTCTGTACCGCTGTCATGGGATGGGTCAGAACCAGGTAGGGGCTGCTGCTTTAACGGCTTGACCTTCCCAGGCTGAAGGACAACGGACAGTGGGAGGCCCTGTGCTCAAGGGATCATCGGTGTGGGCCTTTAAAGAGGGAGATGAGGGGAAATCTGTGTGGTTTTAAAACATTTAATATGTGATTTCTTGTTATAAAGGTAATATGTACTCATCATAGAACATTTAGGAAATATAAAAAGTAGAAGCAAGTAGTAAATGACAAGACCCAGAATGACCACCATTATAATTAAGATATATTTACTTCCCATCTTTTTTAATGCATGACCTTGGAATTATGTCTTTTAAATGGTTGTTGTAATATCTACATGTTTTATAGTCTATCGTGTCCATTACTTAATCTACTTTTCATGTGTTGTTAGACATCCTTTGAGAACATCATCCATAACAGCCTCTTGCTAGTCCTTTGTATGACTGTATTAATTACTGTTGAAGTAACCAATTCCTTCCTGTTTTTGTGATTATAAATAACCCTGCTGCTAACATCTTTGATCAGAAAGAAAAAATGAAGGAAAGCAGATCGGCATTTCAGATGACTTATTCAGAATTAAATCCTACATGGAATTATAGGATTTGATATGTAGTGCCATATTGCAAAGCAATTTTACGGCAGTTTCCTCAGTCAGGGCCCAGGTGGATATGTCTGGGTTAAGTGCTGAACTGCAGGCTGGGCAGCGGAGCAAGACCTGGAAGGTCTGAGAACTGGAGCAAAACCCTGGCCTGGCAGGCACACTGCCAGGGCAAGGCCAGGGAGGATGCAGGAGAGAGCAAAGCATTGGTTCTAGACATTCAAAGCCTGCTGTCCTAAGTAAAGTGTGAGATACTGGAGACGAAGGGTGGGCATTCAAATTTTCCTCTAACCTGGAGTTACTCCGATTCCGTTTGAATATTAGGTCCCATATGGTCAACAGTAAACTAACTTTCTTTTTTTTTTAACTTTAAGTAAACTTTTATAATTCAGACCTCTACAGCCTTAAATTTTTCAGGTTCTTCAACCCCTTTTAGAACAGAACTCCTCAAAGGTGGTACCATCAGCATCACCTGAGAGCTTAGAAATGCAGATTCCCAGACCCACCCCATTCCTCCCCAGCCCACATCTAGTCTTGACTGGGGGAGATTCGTTTGAGAAGCACTACTCCATGTGCCTTGGGAACCTGTCACCTGTGTCAGAATCTCCTGGAAGCAAGGGGGTGGAGCGGGGCAGATGGGCAGCTGCGTGTCTTGTTAGAAGTGTGAAAGTGCAGCTTCTTTGGCTCCGTCTCAGACAGAGGGAACCCTCATTTCCTCTTTGGGACCAGGACCCTGAATCAGCATTTTCCCTAGGCACCTAGGGTAAGAAAACCATTGCTCTGAAAAGCAAGTCCCCCATTAGCCGTCCTTTGTCTGCTGTGTACAGCACTTTGTGGTCTCCAAGGCATGGTTGCATCCATTTTATTTCAGGGGAAGGAGGAGGAAAGGACTGAAGAAAAGGAGGGGAAGTGGCTGGTCAAGGGCACAGAGAGCCCTCAAGGGCTGGAACCAATCTATATTCTTTCCTGCCATTCTACATCCAGCCCAGGGTTAGGCACAGCAGGTGCGGAGTGACCCAGGCCATCCCCCACCTTATGCTCTTGCAAACGAGAAGGGCCCCTCCATTCACATTGGCTACACACCTCTCCAGAGGTGTACAGGCTGCTCCGGGGACACAAGCTGATGTGAGGACCCCAGCACCCAGGTTCTCCTTCCTCTCTCTAAAGATTGCCCTCTTTGCACAATCAGAGGCTAACTGGTGCATGTTGGCTACTCCATTTCTAGTTTTTCGAATACACGTCCCAGAATGAAATACGCTACAACACCCACCAGCCAGAAGGCTGCGTGGCAGTGGTGGAAGGAACGGACATCCTCATCATGCATCTGTGTGAGAACACCACCCCAGAGGACCAGAAGTTCATCCTTCAGGAGGTAGGTGACCCATCTCATGGCTTCCTTCTGTGGCTCCCCATCCCGTGGACTACAGAGGGGGTTGTGGAGGTAAAGTGAGTCCCTAGTAAGTCTCCGGGATGCGGCCCCTACAGGATCCCAGGCATTCACAGTGAACTCGAGCGGTCCCATGGCATCCAGCACTGGTAGCACTTCCCTTCTTTCCTCCCTGTCAGTTTTCCTGTCTCGCTTACACCTTGAGCTGTGGCTGACTGGAACAGGAAGAGGCGCTGTCCCCAGTGCATTTGGAGATTACTTGGGGTTCAGGGGTTCAGATGAATGAAACAGACCACCAAATGTAAGGACATGAGATTAGACACAAGTTGAAGCCACTCCTGTTGTCTAAGGCTCATCTTTCCCAGCTCTAAAGTGGGGATAATAATCGAAGCCTTATCCACCTCTAGCGAATAGATGTGCGGCCAGAAAGGTCTTTGGAAGCGGTAAAGCTCTACATTGTTGGCGCAGTAACCAAGAAAACCTCTCTGATGGAGTTGGTTCTCCATCAGAAGGGTCCCTGCTGATTTGGAACTGGGTGTTATTTCAGGTCTGAGAGGCAGTACCTCTTGCACATTTGTAAGAGGCTCACGGTGGGACTCATCCATCAGTCATATCTAGTGACTCACTAAAAAGCACTCAAGGACATAACTCCGAAGAAAATAATTCAAAAGAAAGAATTAGTTTACTTTTATCTCCATGAAGAGCTTTCATTCCCAGCCTGGCCCCAGGGATGGAAAGATCCGTCTATACTACTTATAAATGAATTAATTCTAAGTATAATTAGAAGTTAGAATATGTTTTGTTGTAGAAAGTGTTATGATCAGCAATGAAATTCTCAGGTTTCCTGGAAAAGCCAGGCACTGTAGTGCTATATGATACAAAAAATAATAAGGAAAATATTTCTGTAAACCCCAAAAGTTTTGCCGTTCCCTTATTTCTTCCGATGGGAAGCCATTGTAAGACCTCAGAGAAGAGCAATGCAAGGTAGAAATCATGAAATTGGTTTGAAATGCCATTAAAATTGTATCTTAAAAATCTTACATTTCAGTGAACATTTAAGCACGTTTCTTTAAAGGGGTGTGAGGAAGGATACTTTATTTGTTTACTTTCACATCATTCTGAAGGCAACTTGTGAACACTTTTAAGGTCTTTCCTGATTAATATTATTGAGCTTACAACAGAGAGAGATAGAGGGAAAGATAAACTCCAGAAACTGGGGAGAGACTTGGAAAGTTAGTTCAGCAACAGTTGGGGAAAAGAAGAGATGGAGAGGACTTAGAGAGAGTCATTGTCCTTTGGGGTTTGGAAATTGGCATAGTTTGCAGGCCTTACTTCCTCTCTGGTGACCTGTCTCCTCACCCAGCTGGTCTGTGGCTGAGCTGGGACTAAAGCCAGGTTCCCTCATTCTCCACTTAAATACAGGAGAAAGAGGCCTCCAGAGACCTAAGGGAATGGAAGAGATTAATAAAGGACCTTTGGACCTGATCATTCTGAAGGAAAAGAACATCAGTAGGGGTGAGATAGGGTCCTGATCCAGGTGGCGCAGCGATAAAGAATCCACCCGTCAGTTCAGGAGATTCAAGAGACAAGGATTCAGTCTCTGGGTTGAGAAGATCCCCTGGAGTAGGAGTTGGCAACCCACTCCAGTATTTTGGCCTGGGAAATCCCGTCGACAGAGGAGCCTGATGGGCTACAGTCCGCAGGGTTGCAAAGAATAAGAGGGAGGAGATATAGGGTCTGACCGATCCCAGAACAGCCAGCAGGTGGCACCATCGGCCCTGATGGTAGAGTCGAGGACCCCCTGAAGAGCTCCCGGGACAGGCAAGCGTGACACATGCCTCCACATGCCTCTTCTGTGTGCACAGACGTTCGTGGGCTACTTTCATACCTGCAGACACTTACTGCTCAATAAGTATTTCTGAAATGATAAAAATCACCCTGAGCACTTAACACATTTTAAGGAAAAGGTACTTTCTCAGGAATTGCTTGTAATTCTCTTGAATGCACAATGTCTGTTATCTTTTGTAGGATGGTTCTCTGTTTCACGTACAGTCCAAGAAATGTGTTCAGGCTGAGAGGAAGGACTTGAGTGACAGTTTTGTACCACTCTTACGAGACTGTACCAACTCGGATCATCAGAAATGGTTCTTCAGGGAACACATTGTGTGAAGTGTCACCGTACAACGGAGCCCATCAGAGTAGATGGGGGAACCCCTGGACTGTATTTAACAGACACTTAGCTAAGCACAGAGACAGACCCACCAAACACTTGGCTGCTCTTCTTTTTATAAGGAAATTATTTTGTGATTTGTGAAAGGAATGTTGGTTTTAGTAAAAATGTGAATAATAATTTGTATTGATTTTGAAAACAAAATTGTTCCCAAATACCCTGTTTTCAAAGGGTAGTCACAAAATGTTAACTCTTGGTATTTAAAGAATTAAAAACTTTAACTATTTTTCTATCAGGATATATTTCTTCTATCATGTCTTTTTATTCCCCATAGCAAAAAGGTAAATATTTTATTTTTGAAAGGATCCCCAGATATGAATGTCTGCTTGGAGAATAGACTCATGTAATGTACTTTGCATAAACTGACAATACCTTAAACTTTGGGTTAGATTTTTCTCAGTATAAGTGTGTGGACACTGGGAACATATTGATTCCTTCAGGTCCTTGAGATAATCTACATTTATTTAACTACGAATGCTCCTTGGTTATGTGTTGCTGCCATAGTCAAAACTGCTGTTAAAGTTTATGTTAGCCAAAGAGGACTAACCAAAGCTGAAATTTCAAGGGAACAGTTTGACATAGTAGGCTAATATAAACTTCTACCGCACTGAGTGGGCTTCTGACAGTGCCTATGGATGGCTACTTTTAGCAGCCACCAGGATGACTTTAAAACAGGTTTATATCATTTTTAATTTTTATCACACATTAGTGTCAGGGAGAAATTTAATGCTCCTTGTGAAATTCAGTGTTCAAATTTGTTCATTAATAATAATTGGTCATTGAAATCCATATTGGATTTTGTGCTGCAGCAACTGCTACAGTTTCTCTTCGTAACTATGATTTGTGAACAATTCCAGACCTATTGATATTCTGAGATCTTGTCATCCTGATGAAGTCAAGAGGAGTGATTTAAAAAAAAAAAAAAAACAAGAGCATTGCTAATCTTTGTTTTTGCAATCAGGCACATGTCTTCAACTGATGAAAAACCATCAACTTTCAACTTGTGTCTTAGGCTCTTTTTTACATGTTTCCCTCTGAGAGATCCAGTTGAACAGTTAACCAGGAACAAATCCAGTTGACCTGGCTTGGATCAATCTGATGCATCTTAAACCACTCTGAACTTCACTTCATCTGTGGAATGAGAACAATGAAAGCAAGCTTGTGGAGTAGTTGCAAGGACTAAATAACATAGAACAGGTTAAGACTTAGCTTAGTCCCTGGCAAGCAGTACAAGTTCATTAAATTTCCATTTTCACAAATGCATTTATAAAATGTGAAGCACAATAAATATCAATAGGAGTTTATTAAAAAATAAGTATTAAATAATTTAGTTATTTTATCTTTACAGGATTAAATAGCTCCTCAGCAGGCAGGAATATAGTATGAAGTCCTTCCAGCACAGCTCAGTTCTCCTGTAAATGTAATAATGCTGTGGAGCCAAAGCATCCCTCCTCCATTGGGGTAACTTATAAAACAGGGGAGATGCCCTCTCAGCCTGTAATGGAGGTGAGAAGTCTTACCCTGCACCCTTTCCCCCGCTTCCTGCAGTGTCAGTCCGAGCTCCATTGAAGGGGAGTCAACCCCTCCCAAGGTTTAGGAAGACAGTTCAGGCAGACAGAAAATGAATGCTGGTCAAACTCATCATGAGTGCTGGGAGACTACACAAGTATTTGTGTGTGTGTTCACTGGGCACTGATGGTAATTAGCTTTGCTTGAAAAGTCATCCCTCTTACTCTTGCCAGCAGCTTCTACTTGGTAATTTTTAGGGTGGAAGAACTAATGAAAACATTCAGGGTGTCAAGAAAACTATTTTCACAGACTGGAAAACAGTTTTCAACAGTTTTAGGATAGTTGCCTTGTCTAATGGATGAGGAGTCTCAGCCTGGGTAGGTCTCCGCCTGCCCACTGGAAGGTATGGATTGGCTTCTCGTCCTGGTGTGTGGAGTCAGGATTCTGGGGGCCAGCCCCAGTGGGGGTAGGTTGTTTCACCTGCTAGCACTCATCTCCTCATTTGCATAATAGGGAGAACAATGTCCTCTGTTAAATTCTCAGTTATATTTTTAAGTTACATTTTTAGTGCTTGCCCTAAGGGATTACATTATGCTTCCTGGATTTATTGCAGTCTTCTTCACTCTTAATATTGTGTTAATTCCCCATAAAATTTAGCAAACTTGTAGCAGTATAGCTCCTATCTCCTCCCTTGTGCTATTATGGAGCTTATGCTATTATAAACTCATTAACAGAGTGGTTTGCCTATTGTTTTAGTAAGACAAAAAAAGAAAAAGTATTATGTACAAAATACACACAGTCTTTAATGTTTACCCACATAATGTGCCATACTCCATGCTCTTCATTTCTTCTTATAAATCTGAGTAACCTTCTGGTATAATTTTCTTTCAGTATAGGGCCTCTCTTTGGTGTTTCATCTAGGATAGATATGTTAGCAATAAATTCTCTGTTTTTGTTTATTTGGGGATGATTTTATTCTGATTTCAATTTTTGAAAGATAGTTTACCTGGATATAGAATGCTAGCCGACAGATTTTTTCTTTCAGCGCTGTGAATTTGGGATTACACCACGATCATGTCACCACTGTTTTGGATGAGAGATCATCCATTAATCATTTTGCTATCTGTATGTGATGAGTCATTTTTCTCTTACTGCTTTTAAGATTTTCTCTTTGTCTTTCAGCAGCTTAAGATATGTCTAAATGTGGTTTGTATTTATTGTACTTAGAGTTCGTTGAGCTTGGAACGTAATTTAATGTTTTAAAAAATAAATTTGGGAAGTTTTTAGCCATTATTTCTTCAAACATTTTTTCTGCCCGTTTGTTCTTCAAATGGGTAATTTCTGTCTTTAAGTTCATTGATTTCTTCTGCCAACTCAAAACTGCTCTTGAGCTTATGTAGTTATTTTATTTCAATTATTTTTCAAATCTGAATATCCATTTGGTTCTTTTTGGTAGTGTCTGTTACTGTGTTGAGATTTCCTAAATATTGACTTATATTGTTAGCATGTTTTCCTTTAGTTCTTTGATTTTAGTTTTTTGAATTATTTGAATATACTTTTAATAGTTGCTTTGATGCCTTTGTAATTTAGCAACTTAGAACATTAAGTGTGTTCCCGTACAGTTTTAGCAATTCATGCTGTCCCCAATAATTCACATCCCTTCTACATGCAAAATACATTCATTCCCTCCCAAGGTTTCCAGGAGTCTCATCTTATTACAGTATGAGTTCAAAGTCTGTATTTCTATCATCTAAATCTAAATCTCATCAGAAAAAAGTCTAAATCATGTTCAGGTCCTGGTTGGCTCCTGGGTATCATTTCAGCGTGTGCAGCTGCTGGGACACAGTTGCTCTCCATCTGTGGACTTGTTACACTGAAGAGGCCGTTTATCCACCCCAACACTCCCGACATACAGTGGTCGGAAGGAATAGGATGATGTTTATAGATATTCTGGCTCAAAAAAAGAGGAAATGAAAGTCAAAAGGGAAACATAGGTCCATAATGGTTTTGAAATCAGGTAAGTGTTTGACTTTTCCTGATTCAGTTTCAAGACCTGGGAATAATCCTTGGGGGCTCTTGGCTCTTTCTTCTGGGGATGTGGTTCCACCTTCTTGTCATCCTTCCTATTTTATGACAAGTAACACATCTGCAGTGGAGTCGTTTTCTGAGCCTGTTTCTTGCCAGTAGAATTTTGGGTGTCCAGCCGTCTCTTTCTGTTTTCTTCTTTTCCTCTGTTCTGCTTGGTCCAAGCTGGCAGTATTTCTGCTGAGATAATCCTCAAGAACTTGGTGAGTCTTGCATGGATTCACTGCTTTTCACTCCATTTGACAGAAGCCACATCCACAGATCGTTTCAAATAAATCCCCTTTTTCTCTTGGCCTCCTATTTAGATGGCTGAGCGATAATGACCTTAAGCTTCCTGGATGCCCCCAGTTTAGTCAGGAAGATCCATGACGTGCACACACTCTGAATCTCTTAAAAAGGTCCTTTGTGTGACTGTGACCTTTTGATCTGTCTGAGGTCTTAACGAAAGATTATACAGTCACATACTCAGCCTTTTCTCTGTGCCACATTTTCAGCAGCCATTCTGACTTTTAGCATCTTTTGTCAACTGGAGAGGCTGAAAATTTTCCTAAATAATTCAGTCCTTCTTAATTTTTGTGTTATGACTTCCCGTCTCTCTCTCTCCTCTTGCACTTTACCGTAAGCAGCAGGAAGAAACCAGGCAGCATCTTCAGCACTTCTTGGAGATCTCCTTAGCTACAGAACTAGGTTCCCTTAGCTATCTAATCAGGTTCATCTCTTAAAAATTCTTCATAACTGCAGAGACAAGCTGCTAAACTTTCTGCCACTATATAATAAGGCTCTTTCCCCACTTTCTAGTAACATGTTTCTCACTTCCTTCATAACCTTCAGCAGCAATGTCCTCAACATTTATAGTTCTACTAACAGTCTCATCAAGGAAATTTGAGCTTTCTGTATCCTGTCCTGCAGAATTCCTCCAGCTTCCTCCTCCTGCCCTGTTCTAAAGCTGCTCCTACATTTTAGGTGTTTGTTATAGTACATCTCACTTCCAGGTACCAAAATCTGTATTAGTTTTCTATTGCTATGTAATGGATTGCCACAAGCAGAGTGGCTTAAAACAGCATAATTTATTGTCTCCCAGTTCCTATAGGTTATAGTCTGGGCATAGCTTAGCTGAGTTCTCTGCTCTGGGTCTCACTGGATGAAATCAAAAGTGTTGACCAGGGCTGCTGTCTCAGCCAGGACTGGGGCTCTTCTTCCAAACACAGTTTGTTGGCAGAATTCAAGTCCTCGAGGTTGTAGGACGGAGAACCGCAGCTTCTAGAAGTCACCTGCTGGGAGATTGTCCTGCTGGCTTTGAAGAAATCAGCTGTCATGTCATGATGGGCCGTGTGGTTAGGACCTGAGATGGCCTCTGGGAGCTCAGAATGGTTGAGTTTTGAATTTCTGGAAGCAGAGACTCATCAGTATGATTATTCCGTTAATAACAATGTAGACAGCGCAAGTGCATTTGAAACTCTGGTTCAGGGATGCCCATATCAGATGCCTACTTACCATTCCAGGAGGTTTGTTTTTGAAAACTTGTAAAAATTCCCAAGAACCTAAATCTTCATTGCATGATAGTCTTCTTAAGTGTCAGTTGGGAAGGATTTGTTTTATTTATATGGGTCAATTCTAAATGTATATTAAAGTTAAATTTCCTGTCCTGACTAGCTTCCCTTTTCTCCTCTTATTAAAGCAGTGATTTTCAAAATTTCATGTTTCTGGGAATCCGTTGGCATCTTGTCAAAAGGTAGATTCAGATTCAGTAGGTCTGGGATGGACTTTGAGATTCTGCATTTCTCACAAGCACCCAGATGATGCCAGTGCTATTGGTCTGTGGATCAAATTTTGAGTAGCAAGTTATTCAAGAGAGAATAAGAAGGTCCTGGTTGGCTGGTCACTGGTGTCTGTTCTCACGCGCACACTAGGTGGGGGTGTCAGCTCAGGAAATACAGTGCCTTAGTTGTGGGCATGTCTGTTGGTCTAAAAATCCTCCCATCTCGGGTCCATGGGATGCAGACCTGGATGGCACCCAGAGGTCATTCTATGCCCAGTGTAGCTGATAGAGTGGGGAACGAGGCCCATGAGGGAAGGGCTTTGCATGAGATCACATAGCAAGTTAGGGACAGCATTTTCTTTGTCAGTACTTTTCATTCTANAAAAATCCTCCCATCTCGGGTCCATGGGATGCAGACCTGGATGGCACCCAGAGGTCATTCTATGCCCAGTGTAGCTGATAGAGTGGGGAACGAGGCCCATGAGGGAAGGGCTTTGCATGAGATCATATAGCAAGTTAGGGGCAGCATTTTCTTTGTCAGTACTTTTCATTCTATATGGTAATCAGTGTTCTAAATTTGGCCTGGGTGTGTTTTTCTTAAAGTGTTAAATTGGTACTCTTAAAAATGGTATCTTCAAATATTGGCTTTGCTAAATTAAATATAAAGGAAAGTTAGTTTCCTATCTCGATAAAAAGTTCTACAGACTTTGCTGCATGGTTTCTTGTAACATAGCCACAATGTTTATTTAGCAAGTAGAGTTGGAAATGTTAGCCTTTTACAGTCTCCTAATATTTGTGAGAGTCAATGCACCACACATCAAATTTCTCACTTATATATAACTTCAGGGTTTTGTTTTCAAGAGTTTTATTTTGTTCATTCCTGTAAAGTCAACTGAATGAGGATTGCTGTCTCCTTTTCATCATCAGTAGCTGCTGCTGAAAATAATACCACCATGAGTTGGGCACTCTTCTAAGCACTTCATGAAATGAGCTAATTTAATGCTGAAAACACGCAGTGAGGTAGGTATTGGTCCTCCCCTTCACTCTTCCCAGCACCCCACCACCCTCAATTTAAAAGTGAGGACACAGGCTCAGAGAGTGTGGGAAACTTATCTACGGTCACACAGCTAATCAGTGGCAGTGCAGAATTGAACCAGGAAAAGGAAATGGCACCCCACTCCAGTGTTCTTGCCAGGAGAATCCCAGGGACGGGGGCCTGGTGGGCTGCCATCTGCGGGGTCGCACAGAGTCAGACACAACTGAAGCAACTTAGCAGCAGCAGCAGTCTTACTCCAAAAGTTCAGTTGCAACTGCTGTGACCCAGTGCCTCCTGAAAGGGAGGGGAGGTGACTTGCCCAAGCCAGGCAGCTCGTGCACCCTGGCCACAGCCCTCCCCTCACTCTTGTCCAGTTAGACCACACTGCCAGCCATGGCATGAGAATGAATGAAAGTCTGTGCTGCTTGGAAAGAGGTCACAGAAGAGCCATGTTTCTGGGTAAGTGCCAAGTTGGGGACAGAACCAGGGATAGAGCCCCAGGCCCAGACTGGTTCCTCCAGGGGCCGTTGTCCAGGGGGAGCTCCGTTTTGCCCACACTCACACTCTGCCCTGTTTCTCTTTAAAACAAGGCAAGAATGGGAAGGTGGGACTTGTGGAGGTGCAGGGGGGCAGGAGGAGGGGAGCATTTCTTCAGGTTTCCCCTTTGAGATTCTTGCTGCAGAGCCAGGAGGCCCAAAGTACATGGTCAGATCCACAAGTTGCCCCATCCAGTACTTTGCTGTCTTTGGAGGATTTAAAGCCCATGGGACTGAGAGTTGTATCCCGTCTGCCATGTCATGATTGCTCTGTGAATCATCTCGAACCTTCTTTTACAAGGCAAAAGTCAGTGAAGCAGATCGCTCATGAGACTGTTAAGATGGTTATTTCAGTGTCCTAAAAAGAAATTACAGATGGGTGTGACTCTTGGGCAGTTCTAGTCATTAACTCAAGAGTGATTGCAAAGCACTACTGGATTCTGATTGCAAGCTTTTATGAAAGGAAGCAAGTTACTGGGTTATAGAATTTGCAGGGACTTTCTAAGTCATGTATTCAACTCCCTCCTAAGCAGGATTTCCTTTTCTTCTCCAGACAGCCCTAGCTTGTCCACTGCCAGTGGGGGGATGTGCCCTCCTTCACAGGCCATCCGTTGTGTTCTTGGATGACTCCTTATGAAGCTGAAATCTGTCTCTCTGTAGCCTCCTTATTACTCTGGACCCCTCCTTGGAGGCCACCCAGTGTGTGTGCTCTCCCTGTCCCTCAGAGTCTCCAGGAGAGAGGTTATGTGTCTAAGTCTTCTCTGCTCCCAGCTGTCTGCCCTCCCTTCCTCAAACCATCATTATAGGATGTGGTTTATCCTGGAGTAAAGATAGACATTTGCATTAAACCTGCTGCATTTAACTGAAAGTCAAGGCTCCATTCCCTGGACTTCCCTGGTGGTCCAGTGGTTAAGAATTTGCCTAGCAGTGCAGGGGTCGTGGGTTCCATCCCTGGTTGTGTAACTAAGATCCCACATGGTACAGAAACTCAGCCCATGCGCAACTAGAGAGTCCAGGCACTGCAATGAGAGGCCCCACATGACACAGTGAAGACCCGATGTGCTGCAACTAAGACCTGGCCTGAAATGGCCAAATAAAAAAATTAATAAAAATTTAAAAAAATAAAGGACTCCATCCCCCATCCCTTCAGAGAGGTCTAGTCTAGCTCAGGCTCCCCCAGATCCTCTGAGGACAGTAAAATGAAATCAGTGGGACAGCAAGGGGGAGAGAAATGGTATAAGAGAAGCTCCATTTTCCATAATAGAAAGTCAGTAATAATGGTCTGAAAAATCATGAGAAAGCAGAGCTAACATGTTATTTGAAATTCAGAGGCAAATACTGGAAGAAATTGCTGGAAATGTTGAGAGGAGGGGCTGTCTTGAGAAACAGATCTGGGTGGGGTTGGGGAGGAGCAGAACTGGGGACTGCTGATTTTATTCTAAACCTTGAGTACAGTTAGGCTTTTCAAGCTAAGTACATGTACTTAAGCTAAGTATATTTATTGAAAATGATCTTTAAAAATTCTCCCAAATGGAGTCTGAGCCCAAAGTCTTTATTAGTAGGGAAACAGTTAGGGACCTAGGTTTGTCTTTATTTAGCAGCATGTGTGTGTGTGTGTGTGCGCGTGTGTGTGTGCAGCGGTAGATATTTATTCACAAAAGAGGTCAGGATATATAGAAATATAGACCTGAATATAAATTCAGTCTGGTGAACTTGCCAGCTTTGTGACAAGTTACTTAACCTCTCTGAACCACAGTTCCTCATCTGTAAACAGAAGCAGTGCTAGGACCTAACTCCAGTCGGGCAGGAGGATTAAATGAGATGAGGCAGGCTTAGGGCACTCTGAAGAATAGGGGCTCAGGGACCATTTCCTGGCCAAAGATTTTTGTTGCTCAAGTCCAGGGATATCCCTAGGACCAGAGAAGCTGTCAGAAAAAGCACATGTCTCAGCTCCCACCAGCAGAATGTTTGCTCTTCATGCAAGTCCTGGATTCAGGGCCTTGTGGCAGAACAAGCAGGAGCTCTTGGTGGTCCCCAGACCTCCTTCCCTCTCCATCCTCAAGGATTTTAACTTTTTAACCCTTCTGTTGTAACAAGTTTATCTCCAGGAAAACTTTGAATCCAAAGCAGCAGGGGGTTAATCGCTTTACTCCAATCTTTTTGCCATGGAGTTGGGGCAGTGGTCCTCAAGAGGGGCCAGAAAGTGGCCCCCAGGCCACTTCATCCTCTGTGCCTGTGTGTAGGGGACAGAAGCATGAGCCTTGGCTGCTCTGCAAAACCCTAGCAAGCCATGGGCTTCAGAAGACTCGAGAACTTGTCCCGAGATGGACTGGGCTCAGCTCACTCCTTTTGGAACCAGAAACTGAAGCAAAATAAAACTGCCTTTTTTCTGGGTAGGATTCTGGACAGTTCTGGGAACTGGTCTGCAGAACAAATTGATTTATGGGGATCCAGCTGTGAGGAGCTGTACAAAACAGGGATCAGAGGAGATACACTCCAGATGTGGCTTCTTTAAGGACAAGGGTGGAACAGTGGGGTTGAAAGACTTCTGAGGTCCACTGAGCCATGGAGACTTCAAGAAAGTATGGCCAAGGGCCCGTGGCTTCCAGCTGCTGATTTCAAGCTGAAAAACAGCTTACAACTCGTTCTGTCCAACCTCTCAAAACTACAAATGGGGACCCCAGGGCCCAGAGAGGGAAAGGGCTCGCCCAGCATCACACAGTGAGGAGAGACAAGGCTGGGACCAGAGCCCACATCTGCTGCTGCCGGTTCCAACATCTGTCATCACCGGCCCCTTCCTTTTAGAGTCCAGCCCAAGGTTGCTTTCTTAGTCAGAATTTGAGGGAAGGCTTAATTCTGCCACACTCTGATGGTGAGCTGCCCAGAGAGGAGACCAGGCTGACACCATGCTGGCAGGGAGGAAGCTCCCACCCCACTTCACTGGCTGCTGAGACCCTGGGCAACACCTTCCATCAAAGCAGTTGGTTGCTGCGCTCCTGGAGCTGGCCTCGGTGGTGCATTGTCAGAGGCCTCTTCTGTCAGGTTCCTTGAGGGTGAGGACGGGATCCCTTCCTGCTGCTTTGTCTGTATTGGGAATGGATTTCAGTTTTTTTGAAACTTGGAAATGAGATTCACATTTTCAGAGTCTCAGATCAGCCTGATCTCCTCTGGTCCTACGGCATGCCTGACATATCTCTTCTTTTTTATGAAACACTTTATTTTTTCCAGAGTCAGTTCAGTTCAGCCTCTCAGGTGTGTCAAACTCTTTGCGACCCCATGAACTGCAGCACGCCAGGCCTCCCTGTCCATCACCAACTTCCGGAGTTCACCCAAACCCATGTCCATTGAGTTGGTGATGCCATCCAACCATCTCATCCTCTGTCGTCCCTTCTCCTCCTGCCCCCAACCCCTCTTAGCATCAGGGTCTTTTCAAATGAGTCAACTCTCCGCATCAGGTGGCCAAAGTATTGGAGTTTCAGCTTCAACATCAGTCCCTCCAATGAACACCCAGGACTGATCTCCTTTAGGATGGATTGGTTGGATCTCCTTGTAGTCCAAGGGACTCTCAAGAGTCTTCTCCAACACCACAGTTCAAAAGCATCAATTCTTCAGCGCTCAGCTTTCTTTATAGTCCAACTCTCACATCCAAAGAATGCTCAAACCTCATCTCACATGCTAGTAAAGTAATGCTCAAAATTCTCCAAGCCAGGCTTCAGCAATATGTGAACCGTGAACTTCCTGATGTTCAAGCTGGTTTTAGAAAAGGCAGAGGAACTAGAGATCAAATTGCCAATATCTGTTGGATCATCGAAAAAGCAAGAGATTTCCAGAAAAACATCTATTTCTGCTTTATTGACTATGCCAAAGCCTTTGACTGTGTGGATCACAATAAACTGTGGAAAATTCTGAGAAAGATGGGAATACCAGACCACCTGACCTGTCTCTTGAGAAATCTGTATGCAGGTCAGGAAGCAACAGTTAGAACTGGACATGGAACAACAGACTGGTTCCAAATAGGAAAAGGAATACATCAAGGCTGTATATTGTCACTTTGCTTATTTAACTTATATGCAGAGTACATCATGAGAAACACTAGGCTCAAGGAAGCACAAGCTGGAATCAAGATTTCCGGGAGAAATATCAATAACCTCAGATATGCAGATGACACCACCCTTATGGCAGAAAGTGAAGAAGAACTAAAAAGCCTCTTGATGAAAATGAAAGAGGAGAGTGAAAATGTTGGCTTGAAGCTCAACATTCAGAAAACAAAGATCATGGCATCTGGTCCTATCACTCCATGGGAAATAGATGGGGAAACAGTGGAAACAGTGTCAGACTTTATTTTTGGGGGCTCCCAAATCACTGCAGATGGTGACTGCAGCCATAAAATTAAAAGATGCTTACACCTTGGAAGAAAAGTTATGACCAACCTAGACAGCATATTAAAAAGCAGAGACATTACTTTGCCAACAATATCACTCCATGGGAAATAGATGGGGAAACAGTGGAAACAGTGTCAGACTTTATTTTTGGGGGCTCCCAAATCACTGCAGATGGTGACTGCAGCCATAAAATTAAAAGATGCTTACACCTTGGAAGAAAAGTTATGACCAACCTAGATAGTATATTCAAAAGCAGAGACATTACTTAGCTGACTAAGGTCCTTCTAGTGAAGGCTATGGTTTTTCCTGTGGTCATGTATGGATGTGAGAGTTGGACTGTGAAGAAGGTGAGCACCGAAGAATTGATGTTTTTGAACTGTGGTGTTGGAGAAGACTCTTGAGAGTCCCTTGGACTGCAAGGAGATCCACCCAGTCCATTCTAAAGGAGATCAGCCCTGGCATTTCTTTGGAAGGAATGATGCTAAAGCTGAAGCTCCAGTACTTTGGCCACCTCATGTGAAGAGTTGACTCATTGGAAAAGACTCTGATGCTGGGAGGGATTGGGGGCAGGAGGAGAAGGGGACGACCGAGGATGAGATGGCTGGATGGCATCACAGACTCAATGGACGTGAGTCTGAGTGAACTCCGGAAGTTGGTGATGGACAGGGAGGCCTGGCGTGCTGCAATTCATGGAGTCGCAAAGAGTCGGACATGACTGAGCAACTGAACCGAACTGAACTCACATCCATACATGACTACTGGAAAAAGCATAGCCCTGACTAGATGGACCTTTTTTGGCAAATAATGTCTCTGCTTTTTAATGTGCTGTCTAGGTTGGTCATAACGTTCCTACCAAGGAGTAAGCATCTTTTAACTTCATGGCTGCAATCACCATCCGCAGTGATTTTGGAGCCCAGAAAAATGAAGTCAGCCACTGTTTCCATTGTTTCCCCATCTATTTGCCATGAAGTGATGGGACCAGATGCCATGATCTTCATTTTCTGAATGTTGAGCTTTAAGCCAACTTTTTCACTCTCCTCTTTCACTTTCATCAAGAGGCTCTTTTAGTTCCTCTTCTGCCATAAGGGTGGTGTCATCTGCATATCTGAGGTTATTGATATTTCTCCTGGCAATCTTGATTCCAGCTTGTGGTTCATCCAGCCCAGTGTTTCTTATGATGTATTCTGCATATAAGTTAAATAAGTAGGGTAACAAATACCACCTTGACATACTCCTTTTCCTATTTATCAAAATATATATGCTCAGCTGAAAATTTGAAACTGCACAGAATATAAAATCATCTAAGTTCTCACAACCTGAAAACAGCACCATTTGGAAGTGTTTCCTTTGAGCCTTTTTTCATTATTGCAATTCCTTTGATTTGGCTGAAATTGGCTCAGTATCAGCTTTTGCCAAATGAATGCAGTTCTGTCCTATGGGGAAATACAGAATCAGTCTCCTTCCTCTGCCTATAACAGGAGGGCAGATAGGTGATGACAATACACATCCCTAGATTCTTCCCTCCTCTAGGAAGGAATTTTAAATACCAACGTTTTTAACAGTATGACCCTTGCCATTTATTAAGAGTGCACTACTTAAAAGGCACTATAGTGACTGATTTTCATACATTGTTTAATCTTGAGCATTAAACATTACAAAAGAGGTCTTTTCTAGCTCCAATTTAGGGGGAAGAAACTGAAGTTCAGAGAGAATGAGTCCCCTCTGAACTAAGGGGAATCAAGTTCAGAGAGATTATTACCTCCCTTAATCTGGTCTTTTTATCTTTATTAATATGATCTTACTAAAACTGCCCATCTTGAATGCCAGACATGCAAAGCAAGCCTTTACATTTGTTTCTGATAAATTTAGCTCCTTCATTCTGGCCCACAAAGATCTTTTTTTTTTCCCCCTTGTGACAGTTTCTCTGACACAACATGACTCATGTAAAATTCCTAGCAATAATTAAAAAAATAAATGAAAACCCTCCTAGCACAGTGCCTAGCACAGAGCATTCACCCAGTACCTGGTTGCTATTATTGTTATATAGGGTGGGTGACACTGTTTGTTTGGTTCCCTGGGTTTCCCTCTGTTGCCCACAAAACAGAACAATGTGCTAAAAGTAGCATCGTGCTAAGGAGGGGCCCATCCACCGCAGTTGGTCTCTGAGGTGGCTTCCAGAAACATCCTTCCTTTCCAGCTGTTGGCAGAAACAAGAAGCCCAGAAGATGCTCCCTTGAATGTGGGCCCCTCTACCCCACAGTTGACCCCACCCTTCCCCTGGAGTCTCAGCATCCCACCGTCAGTTGGTACGGTAGGTCTATCCTTGGTGAGAAGACCCCCTCCCTGCCACCAGCCCCCAAGTCCAGACATGGCAGCCTGCCTTGCTGCTACTCCTCCTGCTGGTCCCTCAGAAGAGACATTCCTTTCAGCGGGGTGGAGCTGTCAAAATGGATTTTAAAATATGGGTTGTATTTTAATTTTTGGTTGTTTTCTAAATTTGGTCACAATCATGTCGTCTTGCTCTAAAAAGAGAGAAAGGAAGCAGCTGCCCTCTGGAAATGCTCCAGAGAGGAGAAGGGAAGAAAGTCCTCATGCTCCCTGCTGATTGTTCAGCTTCCTTCCTGAGCTGTTGAAAGCCCGCTCTGGGGGAGTAGAAGGGACAGGAGTGGTCTCTCTGACCTGAGAACTTCATGGAGGGCAGACCGTCTGTCACCTGCCCCTGGCGACACTAAGGCAAGTGGCCCTCTGCACGTGCCAGACTGCACAGACCCCTTTCCCACCTGGACCCAGGCAATATGATTCAAGGTAGACACAGAGAGATGGGAGGAGCCTGGGGATAGAGTTGGTCTGGTCTTCCTCAGAGAGCACTGGCAGCTGGGCCATCTTGAAAGGCTGAGCAGGCAGGGGGCTAGGCAGGGGGATGACGGTCCAAGGGGAAGGCAGCCTGGCCAGGAATGGCGTGTGGTGGTGTTGCCTGGATGTGAAGAGCATCCATCCTGAGAGCTGCAGATTCTATCACCCTCTGTGGTTTGGTTTCTCCCCACAAACCTGCATGAACCTCCCCTGCCAAGGTCCAGGACCTCTCGCTTGCTAAATCCATTGATGAGTTTTCTTCCTCATGTTCCTGCATCTCACTGCCGCATTTGGCCTGGTCCACACCTGTCTCCTGGCCTTCTCTCCTCTGGGGCCACCCCATCTTCAGTTCTCCACTCACCCCAGACTTCTGTGGGCTTCCTCTACAACATCCTTGAGCCACATTCCCCAGGATTCAAAGGGACCCTTTATGTTCTCTCTCTGCCCAAGATCTCTAACACAAGTGTACTTCAATGCCAATGATTACCATCAGTTAGGAACTATAATCAGCTGCAAGTAGCAGAAACCTGAAAAGCAGCAGCAACATCAACTTCAAGGGGATTCCCAAGTGACTCAGTGATAAAGTATCTGCCTACCAATTCAGGAGATGTGTGTTTGAGCCCTGGGCCGGAAAGAGTCCCTGGAGAAGGAAATGGCAACCCATTCCAATATTCTTGCCTGGAGACTTCCACAGACAGAGGAGCCTGGCAGGCTACAGTCCATAGGATTGCAAAGAGTCAGACATGACTCAGCAACTCAGCAACAGCAACAATCAACTTCGAGGCTTCCTTTTTCTTACATGAGAGGATGTCCAGAGTTAGACATTTCAGGGCTGATTTGGTGGCTTATGGTGCTACTGGAGATGGTGCTCATTCTATCTTCCCATTCAGCCATGCTTAGCTTGTGTCTATCCCCCTGTGGTAGTAACACGTCTGCCCCTGACCCCACTCTCGCCAAACATCTAGTTTGTCTTCATTCAAGGAGAGGGGTAAAGAGCAAAAGGCCTGCTAACTAAGTCTGTCACCCATTAAAGAGTTTTCCCAGAAGACTTTTCCCATTTCTATATTAAGTCAGTTATGGCCACAATACTGCTCTGTAACAATCAGTCCCAAACTCAGTGTAACAAGTTGATTCTGGCCAGGCTCAGCCGGGGAGCACTCCAGACTTGCACCACCTGGGCTTGATCTAGGTTAGCTCCTGGTGCACTAGCTCTGGATCCTAGACTGAACAAGCAGAGATGACCCAGGGCAAACTCTTCTCATGGAGAGTAACCAGAACAAAAAGCAAGCCAAACCGTGCAAGCAGATTTAAGATATCTGCTTGTTCCTTCTGCTAATGTTTCAAAGGAAGTCATGGAGCTAACGCCACCAACAGCTGGTGAGTACTCAGCCTCCGTACGCAGGGGAGAGGAGAGCGCGTGTTTGTGGAGTAATACCCGCGTGCACACAGTCTCCATCCAGTCTTGTGTCCTGTCATCCCTTCTCCGAACGGAGGCTGATAAGTGTGGTGTTTCTGGCTGGTGCTTTGCCATCCTAAACAAACTCAAGGTTTCAGTGATGAGGAAGTAGGGAAGAGCAGAAATCCAGCAGGCACACTTTGGCAGGACTTTTTTCAACAGTTATAATCCTGGAACTACTAGGGAAAGGTAATGAAGTTAGAGACCACACTGACCAGCAGTGACACTGGTGACTAGACTTCACGTGCTGTTCCTGAGCCAGGGAGCCCAGCATGGCTTCCAAACTCAAGGCATCACTGGCCCTCCTAAGCTTCTCTCTCACCGCATACACAGCGGCGACTCCCAGATCTCCCCCAAGCCTGGGTCTCTCCCAACCTGTTGCCTGCTTTCTCTGGTTGTTCCATCCACCCTGCAAACACAACACATTCCAACCTGGACTCATCATCATTTCTTTCCCTAACCTGCTATTCCTCTGCCCTTGCTGTTCACAGAGCTGGAAAGATGTGGTTTATCTCCCTGACCTCCACTTCCCTCTACTCTGGCAGGAGCCCCAGTATTTCTTCAGGATCCACCCTTTCCCCTCTTAGTTCTCTGTAGTCTGTATGACTCCAGCAAAACTCATGGATCAGGTCTAAGTCAATTATCATAATCGTAACTGGTTTGGAGGTGAGCATGTGACCTAAGCTTATGAATCTCAGAACATTCATGCATATGCTAGGACACAAGCTCTTTGTTTCTGTTGGAATTAAACTTGGAGGATATACCTCTGAGTGAGGCAGATGAAGCTAGAGCCTGTTACACAGAGTGGAGTAAGTCAGAAAGAGAAAAACAAATATTGTATGTTAATGCATATATGTGGAATATAGAAAAGTGGTATTGATGAACCTATCTGCAGGGCAGGAATAGAGAGGCAGACATAGAGAACAGACTTGTTGACATCGCGGAGGAAGGAGTAGGATGAAACATATACATTAGCATATGTAAAACAGACAGCTAGTGGGAAGTTGCTATATAACAGGGTGCTCTGTGACAACCTGGAGGGGTGGGATGGGAGTGGTGGTGAGGGAGGGGACATATGTACACTTATGGCTGATTCATGTTGCTGTGTGGCAGAAACCAACACAACATTATAAAGCAATTATCCTCCAGAAATTTTTTTAAAAATCACCTTGGAAAAAATCAGAGTATATTAGTTTCTAGGGCTGCCATATAAAGTATCACAGACGGAGTGGCTTAAACAGCAGAAAATTTCTCACAGGTCTGGAGGCTGAAAGTCTGAGATCAATCTGTTAGCAGGGTTGATTTCTTCTGATGCTTCTCTCTTTGTCTTGTAAGTGGTTGTCTTCTATTCCATATGATCTTCTCTCTGTGCTTCTCAGCCTCATCTCTCTTTCCCCCCCAATTTTATGGAGAGGCAGTTTACATATAAGCTGATGAGGATGTGGAAAACAAGAATCCTTATACACTATGGGAATGTCCATTGGTACAGCTATTATGAAAAACAATATGGAAGTTCCTCAGAAATTTAATGATAAAATTATCATCTGTTCCCAGAATTCTACTTCTGGTTATTTATCCCAGAATACAGCGTTCACTATCCTACAGAGAGAATTCTACCATCATGTTCACTGCGTCATTATTTACAACAGCCAAGACATAGAAACAATGTTAAGTGTCCATGGACAGCTGGATGGATAAAGAAAGTGTGGCATATATATAGGATAGAATGTTGTCCTCATCTCTTTTTATAAAGACACCAGTTATATTGGATTAGGACCCACCCCAATGAACTCAGTTAACATTAATTATCTGCTGAAGACCTTATCTCCAAATACAGTCACGTTCCAAGGTACTGGGGCTTAGAACTTCAACATATAAATTCCCCATAATTTGAGCCCATAAGACACGATATACACAGGAGGGACAGGGAGCAGGAGCCATCAGCACCTTCTCTATGCCAGACTTGGAGCAAAGTACTCTGGGCCTGTTTTCTCATCAAATCCCCAAATAGCCCTGAGAGGTACAACAATCACCGTCGAGATCCTTCCTCGCAGTAACCCTGGGCCAGGCAGGGTTTTAAGCAATCCCACCGAGTCCCTACAGACACTCCTTCTCACCATCACAGATGTAGAAACTGAGACCCAGAGAGGAGAGGGGACATGCTCAAGGTCATATAGGGCGTTGGTGCTGGAGTTGGGTTCAAGACTCAGGGGACTGTTCTCCCTGCTCTCTCCTTCCTCTCCACATCCCTGCACTGCTCCTCAGGATGCCACATTAGAAGTCCCTTTACACTGACATCATATAAATGCTGGGAGAGTCTATCATTGTGAAAGACAAAAAGCAGTGATACACAGGGACCTTCCAGGTGGCCCAGCAGTTGAGACTCTGCACTCTCAATGCAGGGAGCCCAGGTTCAAGCCCTGATCAGGGAAACGGATCCTCCCTGCCGCAACTAAGACTCAGTATGGCCAAATAAATTAATTAATTAAAAAAATATTTATGGTATTAATGTTCTGCCTTGTTCCTAAACTGATTCAATACAACTTAAAACAAAATAGCAGCTAGTATGACTTACAGAGCTACATTGATTTAAAAGGTATGTTCTATAGCCATAGAGAGGTGGACTGGATACAGGAATAGAATATGAACTCCAGGAGTGTGCCCAAATAAATACAATAATTTCATATGTAAAAAATGTAAGACTAAGAGCCTGCATGCTGCAACTAAAGATCCCACATGCCACAACTATAATCCAGGGCAGCCAAAAAAAGAAAAGGTAATAGTAATATTTTTAAAAAAGAAGAAGTGACCCATAAAAAGAAATCTGCTGACAATATCCCAAGTGCCGGGTCTGGTGCATGACAAATGTGGGATGCCAGGACCCTTTGCAGGTGAGGGGCTGGGTTAGTCCAGCCTCAGGAAGGAGGCACCGACTCTTCCAAGTGGGAGGTTTGTGTAGCTGGGCTTTGCAGCATACCCTGGCTGGGGCACTCATGATGACTTCCTCAGTCCTGAGAGCCCCTGTTTCCTTCTGCCACTGGATTCTCCTCCCGTATCCCTCAGCTCTGGGGATGTTTGTGCATCTACACTGGGGCAGTGGATCTTAGAGTGGGCAGAGGTGCCCTGGAGGTGCCCGTGACCAGCCCACTGAATCTTGCATGGATCACACCTTTGAGAATCTCAAGGAAGCTATGGGCCCCATCTCTAGGAGAACATGCATGGGCGGCTGCCTGGAACACAATCACCGCTGACTGCACACACCCACAGGAGCCTCCAGGGAAAAACTTCTGCCTTAGAAGAATCCTTCTTTCAGCATCTCCAGCCTTGTTGAGAGCCCTCCAGACTCTCACCACCTGCCACCCCTGCCACCCCTGCATCCCACTTTGTTGCTGCCTTTTCTTGGAACTGGTTATGCTTCCCAGTGATTTATTCCCAGTGGTCCTTGTCTTGCTCCTCAAGGTCACCTAGATGAGGTCACTTAGTCCTCCCATGACAGAGATGAGAAGATAAGGAATTACAGCTCCCAGAATCTGCCCTTCTCCGTGATGTTCGGCTGCTGCTCTTTCCTCACAGGATGGGACATCCAGACCCTTCTCTGCCCATCTTGGCCCCAGTCACCATCTGTTTCTCAGTGTTCCCATTAAAGGCTTGTCCCAGAACACAGCGTTCTAGGTGCAGCCTGCCCATTCTGGGGAAAGCTGACCACTCACCCATTTGTTCTGAACACTAGCTCTGGGGACAGACAACAGCAGATACACTGAGCTAGAGTTCAACTCAGACCCCTCAGATTTTCTCCCGTAAACAGCTGTTTGGTCACAACTTACTTTTGTTGTAGGATAAAATGGGGCACAAGAGGAGGGCCATGTCCCAGGTCTCAAGTGAGTCCCTGGGGTGGGCTGCCAAGTGAGGGTCCTTGGCTTCCAGCAGAAAGAATTCAAGAGCAGGTGATAGCATTGTGAAAGCAGGTTTATTCAGGGAAATATACAGTCCATTGATGGAGTGCACCATCTCAGAAGGTGAGAGCTGCACTGGGAGATACACATTCCATAGAGAGAGTGCCATCTGTCTCAAAAAGTGAGAGTGGAACTGAGGTGTGTGGGTGGTTAGTTTTTATGGGCTGGTACTTTCATTGGCTAAGGAGTGGGAGGAATATTCTAACTATCTTGGAGAAGGTTCAGGGATTTCCAGAAGTTGGGCATCACCAACTTTCAGACCTTTTATGGCCAGCAATCTGCCTGCCTGTGCAGGAGATGCAGAAGACACAAGTTCGATCCTTGTGTTGTAGCCATGCGTTCCGGGAAACAAACTCACTCAGAAGGACAATGCAGATAGTGGAGTGCAGTTTATTACACCGGCGGGCCCAAGGTAGAGTCTCCTCTTAGCCAAGGACCCCGACAAGTTTTTGTGAAAACCTTATATACCCTGAGCGTACGTGCTCAAACCCACCTCCCCAAATTCCCTGAAACTAGTCTGAATAAAGGAAAAGAAAGATACAATCAAAGTTAACCAGTAATTCATATGCCTTAAACCTAGGTAGTTCTTTTGGTCATACCCCAACAAGCACAATAGAATGTATGATTCTATTTGGTTACACAGATAATTAGGGTATTCTTTTAGGTGATGGAGAGCCCTGGGGCTCTTCCTTCTGGGGGCCTGATTTTCCAGTTGGTATGTCATTTTCACAGATACTGGGTATATAGCTCAAAGTCCACAGTCCGGCCCAAGATGGAGTCCTGCTTTCAAGATAGAGCCTGTTCTGTTTCCTCCTTCACTTAGGCTAGGAAGATCCCCTGGAGGAAGAACTGGCAAACCACTCCAGTATTCTTGTTTGGAGAATTCCAGGGACAGAGGAGTCTGACGGGCTACAGTCCATGGGGTTGCAAAGAGTCAGAGAGGACTGAGCATGCACACAGTATACAAAGGAAGTGTCAAGGTGCCTGTGGCTGTGTCACTTAGCATATGCTAATGCATTACAATGAGCACAGAATGAGGCTCAAGGTCTGCTGGGAGTTGAAGTTTCTGCCGTCTTGGGACCAGTAGGTTCTAACTGGTTTCTGTGGTATTCTGTTCTTCCTAATGGTTGTGTCATTCTTTTAATAGGTGTTCCCTGCCCTCTTCCTTCCTGTCTCATTTCCCCTTTTTCAGGACTTGGGAGATTCTAAACTGAAATCTCACGTTAGACCACACATTCAGGTTTCTGTCCCTTTCGCTAACTTTTCATAGTGTCCTCACCCAAAGACATTTCCATCCCTTACCCCCTCAGCGTCCATTTCCTCACAGGTTTGTGGGCTGGTCAAATATATAACAAAAATACTGGGGCTTTGAAATATGTTTAAACTTTTTTCTGTTACTTGTTATTTCGGAAAAGATTTCTGGTCACTTTTGTTGACTGAAAAAACCACAAACAACATTAAAACTGAGAGTTAGGTTTTATTTAGTGGGAATGTTAGGACTTGAGTCCAGGAGACAGTATCTCAGGCAACCAGGAGAGAACTGACTCCAAGGAGGCAGGGGAGGAGCCAGGTTATATACAAGTTTGCAGCAAGGAGCAAGTAATCTGAATATTAAAAGATTACTGTTAATTAAGAAAAAACTAAATCTCTCACACGAAGAGATTTAGTGATCTTCTATGTTCGGGAAGATGCAAGCATCTGGGCTTGCTGAAATAATTTCTTTCATATGCATCTAGCTATTTGGGGCCAATCCTGCTTTCTTTACTGTTCATTCACTAATTCCTTGCTCACCGAGAGAGATGGGGGAAGTGGTGGATGGCCCCCTCTCACATCCTTGCAGCTCCTCAGAGTTTACCAGGGAGGAAGTAGCTGATGGCTTCCAAATAACTGGCTTTGTTTCACCTGAGCTCAGAACTTTGCATTTGGAAAGGCTTGTTTACTGGTAGAGTGTAGAGCACAAAATGCTTCATTTCACATTTCCAAAATCCATTTCCCCTCCTTTTCATAAGAACAGACATTTAGCACACAGATGCTCAGCTTAAAATCATAAATCCTAGCCTGCCTTGTGTTAAGTGTGGCCCTGGGAAGTGAGAGGAGTGAAGTGAAAGTTGCTCAGTTGTGTCTGACTCTTTGCAACCCCATGGATATACAGTGGACCGGGTGGTGTGCCACTTTGAACCGCAAGTATGAGTACAACACCCCTGGAATGACAAGCAACAAGACAAGGAACAAGGAAGGTTTCTGGGTCTGTGATGACGTCAAAGACCAGCCTCCTCATACTCGGGACAACTTTTACGTGAGTGAGAAAGAACTCCTATCTCTTTTAAGCCAATGTTATTTGTGATGCTCTGTGTGTGCGCTCCGCTCAGTTGCTTCGGTTATGTCCAACTCTTTGTGATTCCGTGGACTGTAGCCCAGCAGACTCCTCTATCCTTGGGATTTTCCAGGTAAGAATACTGGAGTGGGCTGCCATTTCCTTCTCCAGGGGCTCTTCCTGACCCAGGGATGGAACCTGCATCTCCGTCGTCTCCTGCATTGGCAGGCAGATTCTTTACTGCTAGTGCCACCCTATTGTTAGGAGAAGCACACTGATTGAAACCACCCACTCTGGCCAGGCACCATAGTAACTATTTGCGTGAGCTGTTTTACGACAGGAGGTCCTGGTAAGGAACAGGGAACTAATAAGCCTCCACCAACCAGAAGAGTTTGGGAAAGGTCGAAAGGAGACACCACCTGTCTGACCACCTCCCAGCATCCTTCTCTCTGGCATCCATCTTGACTGAACAAGGCGTGCACCACCAGGAAGGACTTTGAGTCAGAATGATTGGCTAAGGGCAACCCGGAAACTAATCCTATCACCATAAACCCCGAGACTGCAAGCCATGAGACAGAGCTGTTCTCCTGGGCTCCCTTACCCTACTGCTCTCCACCCGGGTGCACTTTCCCAATAAAAGCTCTTGCTTTGTCAGCAGATGTGTCTCCTTAGACAATTCTTTTCTGAGTCTTAGACAAGAGCCCAGTTTCGGGCCCTGGAAGCGGTCCCCTTTCCTGCAACACTATCTCTTTTAAGCCACTATTACTTGTGCTGCTCTGCTCAGCTTTATCTCTGCCTCATTTTCTTGAGGCATGTTAATTTTAAGAGGGAAGTGTTGGTTTAAATTAATAGGGAAGAGTTAGGGACCTGCAAATACCTTGAAGAAACCTATATTTCCCTCTTTCTTTCTTCCATTTCTCCTCCTCCATCCATTTCGCCAGAATTTATTGGGTTATTCTTATGTATCAGGCCCTCTTCTTGGCACTGTGTATGTGAGATGATTAACGCACAGTGCCTGCCAAAGGCTAGCAAAGGAGACAGATATAATGACTGACTGTCTTCAAGTCACAAGATCACTGTGGAGGTGTGAACAGGATGATGGGTGAACCCAGCCACGACTTTGGCTTGGGCAGGTGGGAAGCAGGGACCTGAGTTGGTCCATGAGAGTTGAGTCAAGGCTCTCTAGAAGAAGGACTTGCTTTGCTGTGATTGCTTTGTGAGAGATCAACTTCTTTCTGACAGGCCCTGAGCAAGGAAGAGACAATTGCTTTGCAAACAAACACCTCATGTATTATTTCCTCCACTCTCCTCATGTATCTCATCTCCTCCCCTGAATAATATGCCTCCCTGTGTCACTCGATTTCCACAGGAAGCTGGAAAGAACAACATCTGTCTAAATCTCCCCTAACTCACTCCAGATTTCCAGGGTCAGAATGTGGACCCTGGGAGATGGAGACACAGCCTCCGCGGGACCAGAGGTGACAGCCCCAGGGCGGGTGGACTCCCACAGGGCCCCTGTGGCAGCTGGGCCACCCTGGCGCCAGTTCTCTGCACAATACAGATGTTCTGCTCAACAAGACTTTCACTGGGAGCATAGTCAGCGGCTGAGGCAGCCCCTGGAGAGGCGAGTGCAGGCCTCGTTCCCACGGGCTCCTGCCCAACCTGGTTCCTGAGTCTGCTGTTCCTAGGAGGGGGGGCGGCCAGCAAACGTTCCAGCTCCCACACCAGCTGCTCCAGGAAAGCAACTTCCTCATATGGCCTGGGGCCACTCCCAGCCATGGGGACATTGCTTCATTCACAGCCCAGTGCTAATGGCATTTGTTTAAGGGACACTTTCCCTTCTGCTACCCATAAGAAAGCAGCTTGGAGCAGAGTAAGGGGGAGAGATCCACCTTTAGGGATTGAGTTCTAGCCCTTGGAAAGCTGCCTTCTCTCCCTGAGTTCAGTCTCCTCACCTATAAAAGAAAATGGGTTAGTCCAGGTGGTATCCAGGGGCAATGCATGCTCAAGGTGTGATTTTTAGAGACCAGCAGATGAGGTCTGAATCCTCCCTGTGCTGACCTCATGGTCCTACCTCAGAGGCCCTGCACCTCACCAACCATAGTTTCCTCATCTGTGAATTGAGGGAGGTGGGACCCAGTCACCCACAAGGTCCCTGAGGGCTTTGTAATGATGAGAGCATCTGCCTTCCATAAAGCAACTGAGGAAAAGCATTTTATTCTCTCCTTATGGTAAATCTTTCTAATTCTGTGCCTGATGAAAGAATTGGCCTCCACCAATTACCCTTCTGCCTTCTGCCCCACACGGCTGAGTCTGCAGATCAAAACACCATTTTTCTAAAGCAAGAATCTTATGACTCCTTAGGGCATCTTCCCAGGCCCTGTAGGATCGGGTCCCTCCTGATACCCCAAATACTTCTCTGCCCTTTCACTTGCCCTGGCCCATTTCAGGCCCCTAAATGGTCTATGATAGACCCCTCAGTGATGGTGCCAAGGGGTGACTGTGGGTGGGGGCAGTGGATTAGTTCTTCCATGTAGAAGTGGACCTGTGAAGCTGAAACCCATGTTATGCAGGGGTCACCTGTGTTCCCATTGCCTAGTATGTATGTGTGTGTTAGTTGCTCAGTCGTGGCCAACTCTTTGCAACCCCATGGACTGCAGCCCACCAGGCTTCTCTGTCCATGAGATTTTCCAGACAAGGATACTGGAGTGGGTTGCCATTTCCTTCTCCAGGGGATCTTCCCTACTCAGGGATCGAACCCGGGTCTCCTGCACTGCAGGCAGATTCTTTACCCACTGAACTACAAGGGAAACCTAGTATAGTATAGATGACTCTCAATAAATAATGAATGAGGGAATGAATGAATGACTCGCCCAGAGAATCTAGAATTTGGTGGTAGAATGATGACAATGAAAAGAGTCTTCATCTGCTCCTCCAAAGCCACTCCCAAATCCTTGATCCCAG